>ML661325.1:11294068-11361568 GCA_007570785.1 Antilocapra americana | reverse complement strand
TGCTGAATCACAGAAGTTTAATATTCATGCAAATTGCTGTATTTGTGAGAGAAAGGCAGGAAGCTAATGTCTTTTCATCTTTCTGAGCGCTTATACATATTGGGGTAATGCGGGCTTTGAAGCCCAGAGTTTTGGGTTGAGATAAATCTGTCTGTTGTGATAAGCTGGGTAAATTAATTATTTGACAAGGTTAAGTATTAACTGGAGGAGATTTCTTCTCCTAAAATGAGCTTGGGTTCTAGGAGTGCATTCTAACCTAACAGATGTATCTTTGTAAAACTCCAAACAGGACTATGGTATCTTGATTTGCCTTAGTGATATTCATCTGTAGGTTATTGATCTTAACCTTTCTTGACTTGTTTTGTTAGTCAAAATTCTTAACAAAGAAAATCTAATAGGAAATTTTCAACTACATTTTAACATCTCCATCCCTTAATATTCATTTTACTAGTTTCATGCACATCATCCCACAGGAAGTTTTGTGAGAGAATACTAGCCATAATTTAAGCAACTGAGTTGAAACAACTGTAAGGAAAATGTTTTTTTAGGAGACAGGCATCCTGTATACAAATCAGGCTCACAGTACCTCTGAGTTATCATTGAGTTCAAAAGTCAGGTTTGAAAGGAGTGTGTATATAAGCAGAAAATTAGAGAATGTGAGGTTTTGTGGCTGTTTTCACAGACAGCACTTTGTATTCTGCTGCAGTTCTAAAAGTTAGTCTCTTTTTTATTACTCTCTGGAAAGTGCTACTAAGCTACCTCGTGTCTTGATGTCGTGTCTATCTTGATGTGGATGACCTCATTTTTTATACGGGAGCATGGCACATGACTTTAGGCAGACCTAGGTTTATGCTTGAAAGTAAAGATACCATGTGGGCTCAGGAGTTTTCAAGCTTGGCCGGCCAGATACTTTCCTTTGATAATCCTTTGAGAAAAATCCAAACTAACAAACCACTCCTCAAAACAAAAACACACCCCCCAAAGCCCAAAGCCTACCAAACAAAAACACGCAAAATACATTTGAGACTTATCTGCTGCTGCTTTTGAAGGCAGAGGGAAGACAGAGGCGCCGTCTTCACCTGTCCTTAGATGTTTAATGCAACTGATGCCTCTGAAGTGCTCAGCAGAGATTTTTAGTTTGTGACAAATGCTTATCGTTTTTGGCTCCCATAATATCGATGGTTCTTACACTGACTGCTCTTAGAGTAATTTGGCAAAACAGATCCTACGAGGTGCCACCAAGTAACAAACGCACCAGGAAAGCAGGACTTGATTTTTTGCTACCTCACACTTGGACTTATATTCAAACTTAGAATAAACCCATCATATTACTTTTTCCATGCTGCTCATGGCAGTGGATAGCTCGGCCCAAGGTATTGCTGTTACCCTAGTCAGGTCAGGAGATCAGAAGTAGCAAAGGGGTGAAGGACACATATAGTATATACATATTTTCAGGTCAGGTGAATGGTGTGTCCTTGGAATGGAATCTTGGAGGGAGCAAGAGAATACTCTCTTTTTATTTTTCTTTTGCCAGCGATGCCCAATTCAACAAGCAATGTAAGAGATTCAAAGATGGGATCTTAACCAGGCCTTCTGAGAAGGTAAAAGGTCATTTAAATCAGTTGTTGTGATATCTTTTTTCATTCTTGACTTTCCCCAGCCCACCTCCTTTCTCACATAGTCTTGTGAGGCAGGTAAAGAGTTAGCCAGTTGCTTGCACATTATGGATCACCATTCAGAGCTGTCTCTGCTGAGAGGGAATCAATTTCATTTTATTTGGAGCCAGAGGTGATGATCCTCTGTCACTACTGGCTCCTCAACCTGAAGCTTCTTAATTTTAAAACACTTTTCCTCCTGTGTATCTGATAGCCTTTCCTGGGTAGCTTGGTGAATCAGTGTCTTAGGGGATTTTCAAAAATAAAGGCCAGATGAACACTATAGATTAATTCAAAGAAGCAGCTGCATGTTCAGTGCTGTCACATCCCATACATTTCAGTTCTCCGCAGTCAGTCAGGTAAGGTGGATGGTCCTGTCCACAGACATTTCTAAACATGCATGATGACTTTGCAGCCCTATACTGACCACGGCAAAATAAAGAGAAGGGAAAAGAAATACAAGCGAAACCTATAAGCTTTCATGAAATGCAAACAGGTGCTGAATAGCAAGAAAACCATGTAGTTATATGCACAAGCTGATTTTCTCCAAATTGCCTTGGATTATACAGTAACTCTAACAATGGCATATTGTATGCGCCCTTCAGGGCTGCACTGAGTGAGAGTTGTAAATTAGAACAGGAGAAGAAAATGCTCTACAGTTTCAATATTGAATAGAATTAGGATCCAGATGGTAAAGCTTTTTATAGCAATACATTGGATGGTGTTACAAGCTACTGTGGCTACTGTCCTATTATATTCTCTCTGCTAAAATGCCGTTCGGTGGAGAAATTCATTGCAAAGAGCCATTTTGCAAAGCTAGGAAAGTGAATTTCCTCTCCATGTTAAATTTCCTATCTTTACTGGCTTATTTTTATTTCCCCAATTTTTAACTTCTCTTCCACTCATATTTCAAATACAATTAAAAGTAAATAATGTGATTTTTTTTAAACTGTAAAAAAGTTTAAAAACTTTTCTTCTTCTCTCTCACTCCTTTTTTTCTGCTGGGTATCTTTCTCATAGTTTGAATGTATTTGAAAAGCATATGAGAATATTTGGACATGGATGTAGACTAGTTATTAGGTTTCCATCTGGCTGTCTAAATGTCTCTAGTCTAAGAACAACTCTTCTAATTACTCTGTTATGTAAAGTTAATTCTGATGAAAATTGATGGGGAGTAGCCCTGATTATTTCCTTGTCAAGACTTTAATTTTGCTTTGAAGAGATCCTTTTTTCCTCCTTTATCTTCTCTCTAGCGAAATTCTCATTGCCTCTAACCTCTGGGGCCTCTGAGACATCTCTATTGAGACATAAATATAGAGAGTGAGCCACCTAGTGGTGATGAGAAGTAATTTTGATGTTAGCCAAGCCTTCCAAATTGATGGACAGGGTAGTGCCAATTTTCTGTTATGTTGCAAAAGAGTGTTGGTTTTGTGAAAGCTTCCTTTAATAGTACTTTCTGATTCTAAATCAGTTGTCTAGTTATAATATAATTGTATTCACTTTATGCTTGATTTTTCTAACCTGATGTGACCTATATATATCTTTAACCTTACAGTTTTGCTTCTTATATGCATATATCTTAAAAATATGCTTATTGCATTTATTAATACATACGGTATACATGTTGAAGTGTAATGTTACTTGAATAAAGAAAGTGCTTTGTAAAGAAGCAATAAAATGACATGTTTCTGTAGGGTATTTACATTGCATTTTTTAATAGTTTGTATATAAAAATAGGTTAATATATCTACATATTTATGCTTGAGAAAACACTCTTATATCTTTGAATACAAACATATGAAGAGAATAAAAGACAAATATATATGCATTTCAATGTATGCCATTGTTTTAAGTCAAAATAAGGTTTTAGGTGTCATTTCCTGTATCTTTTTAAGACTTATAAAGGCTACAAAAGCCTATGCTTCATTTTCTTATTCCTTTTTAGTTTAGCTCTTAGCTCTCTCTATACTGGCACTGGCATTAGTATAGGAGGCCTACCTGTTAGCTGGAAACAAATCTTTGGGTAGGTTGCGACTGAGGGTTTGCCTTCAGGAAATGGAATTCTCCAAATATATACAGGAATGTGAAGGTACTGTGCAAATAAATGAGTATTACAGGTGATAATTTTCAATTTGGAAGAACTGGGAACAGGTAGGGGAGATCTTACTAAACTAGCATTTGTCTTAACTGCCTTCTATTCTGAGCAAGAAGAAAAAAAAATTGAGAAGTCCAATGATGGGTAATTAGATTAAATCCATCAATTACAGTTGAACAATGGTGCTATATAGAGAACATCTTGGCTATGATCAAGTGTGTGGATTTGCTTCTTAGGTCTTGAATCCAGTCTCCTAGGCAGACCCCCATCTTATCCATGCGGTTCTTTAGCTCATTTACTGCGAGACTCATCCAGTATAAACTAATAACTCTCTGTGTCCATTCTTTTAAAATAAGTAGCAGAAAGATATTGTTTTGAGAATTTTCCTTTCAAGGAAGTTATCTGTATGTAGCTTGAAGGAAGAATACAAACATAAGTTAATGATTCCTGATTTAATTTCAAGAAGTTATTGAGTAATGCTCCACTTGTTTGAAACCCAAATCCATATGTCTTATTCCATTTAGTATTCTTGAAGTATAATCAAGTAGAACAAAATGATTCCATTCATCAAGAGTCAACTCCTAAGTCATTGTGAGGAAATACAGAGTATGTTCAAAGACTTTCAGTATAACAGGTAATGACCTTGAATATTCAAACCTCCAGAAAATTTCCACTGAAGTTATTTACAAATTTGTGATTTCTCTGACTTTTCTATTGAGGTTTCCCCATGTACATCAGTGATGGGAAGTGCGATCTTGATTGGAATTTAGTGTGATTTCTCAGGCCAACATTCCTCTCCTTGTAAATCTCTAAACTAGAGCTCCGTGATACGTGTCACAACATGCACACGGTACTGTAATGATTTTAATATATTTCAAGATGATGGATAGTAAGCAGCATGAGTATTCACTCATAAAAAATTGAGAAAAAAGAATGAACTCATTGTTTCACATGACTTTAGGGTATGAAGCAGTGCAGTGAAAGTGCCCCCCAAACACACGCTTTCTCTGGTTCTCTCTCCCTCCTACCCTCCCTCGCTCCTTTCTTCTTTCCTTTTTTCTATTTTCTCCTATCAACCCAAGATACTGATTTAACTTCCTAGTTTTCCATTTAAGGATCTAAAAATCCTCAGTCAACATCCACTCTCTGCATTGTGATGTGTTTGGTTAATAATTTTCCACGGTGTCCTTTAAATGTATGTAAATTAGACTTTTGATGAACTGGAATATTTTACAGATTCTCTGCATAAATCACACCAGGTTAAAAAAAAATCAACGTGTTTAAGCAGCAGGATATTTTTGGACCTTCTTCATTTGCTTCAGAGACTGAGGACATAGTGCTACTGCTTTCCGGTACATGCCTTCAGGGGCAGACAGCCTGCACTCTTTTCCGAGAACATATTCTTCCATTTACTCCCTACTTTAATAAAAAATTATTATACTTCTGTTGTGTCACTTGAAGCTGTGAGGGAACTGGTGTGGCAATGTAAACTTTCTACTTTTCTAGGCTGCTTTTCCAAGGTAATGTTTATTTATGAATAGGTTTATATATTTGCTTTTATAATAATATTTAATATCATCATTATTATTTAATTAGAAACAATAATTCATAAAACCATCCCACTCTCCTCTCTATGCAGTGATCCAAAATGCATTCTTAAATGTGTACACAGCATTCTCAAAGTGATTGTAAACTGTCTTATTGCAAACTCAAGTAACAAGATGGTGCTTAATAATTCTAAATAAATGTGTCATTTAGAACAACTCAACTGTCTTACATATTGTGGCTAAAGAGTTTGTCAGACCACTTTATCCTATTATGTTTTCAAATACCCAGCAACACTGACTATATCTTATATGCATGGTTTTCCTTAATTTGGGGCTGAAAATTTCCAATCCATGTTTTTTCATCATAATGACTACTTTTTTTTCTTTTGTTCCTCCACTATTATCATTGTCTGCTGCCTCCTTTATTATACTCCTTGGCTGTAATAACAAGGTAAAAAACGGTATTTCCCATACACAAAAGAAAATCATATGCCCAATGCTACTTCACATTCTGGGCTTTTGATTTACAGGGACTGGATGGAAAATGGTTGCTGGGTAAATCCAAATAACAGTCCTGATGGTAGAGGGAGGCGGTTCTGTGTTAACAGCCCTCTTAGCAGGCTCCGTCAGACCTGCTGAGTCTGATGACTGATGCTGTCCTTGATTCAGAGGAGAGATTGAGAGCGTCTAAGGAAGTACCGAGTCTGCAGCTCAGGACTTGAGAAATACAGTTAATCAGCCAAGAGAATAGGAGATGCCATACCAGTTTACAGACTCACCACCTTGGGTGTATCTCCAGTTTCAGACTTAAGATGAGTGTCATCTTGTGCCCAAGAATGACAGTTTCATGCCATTTTATCCGATTTCATTGACCATTTGGACTTTTTACCCAGATCTTCCTATGTTCACACAGATTTCACGGTTGTAGTAAAGTGTGATTGATGTCTCTCATGTCATCTGGATTACCTTTACTTTTGGTTTTGGTTCAACAAATAAGTAAATCCTTTAACCACATATTTAGGTAAAAAGAAAAACCACTGAGATGAACATTAAAAGGACACACTCTCCCACCTGAAGTGCTATATCAGCCACTTTCATTTACCTTTAAAATAGATATGGCGATAAATTAAAAAAAAAAAGATTCAAGTTAGCAGTTGCAATTTTGTCTTTGTTAACATCCCCAAGAAAAATCACTTTTTATCATTTAGAATCCTTTCTGTATTTAGAGAAGAATGACTTTCTAGTGTGTATGGCCATTTAATGTGGAATGTGTATAGCCATTTACTATATGCAAAATTTTCACAAATATTTTATGAGTTATATCTCTTCCCCTCTGCAAATTTCTTGAGGTTAACAACTATTTCACATAGAACAGTATTACCACAAATCTTTACAATGATAAAAGTTACCTGACATGCTTTAAAAAATCAGTAGCTTTCCTATAACTGCCCACAGAAATTATTCTCATGTAGGGTTTCTAGAATGGCATACCAAAGTTAGTATTTTTAGCTAATAATTTGTATAATCACAATTGTAAAAGATTGGCAAACATTGAGAGAGACCTTTGTGTGTTCCACTATGCCTTGTATATAGTAGGCACTTAAAAAATTAACTAAATGATACCTAATTAGCTCTTTCCCAATGATGCCTTTTTAAACCTTGAATCAGTGATCCAACCTAATTAGTTTAGCCACTTTGCCCTGTATCATCAATGAATTTAATAAATGACTCTTCTATGTCTTCTGCATTTTTACCTGTAGTGTTGAACAGGATGGAGTTCAACAACCTGCTGGAAGTCTCCCTCTAGAACTGAAGCAGTGATTCATGTTAACTGTGGTCTGTGCTTAAACTTTAAAGCCATCTAACGATACATCCTCTGTTCTGCATGCTTTCATGCTATTAGTAAGGATCTGCCTCAATTGAGACTTACTGTTTTTAAAATAACACCTAAGGTGATCTGATTAAAAAGAATATTGTTGACACAATTTCTTACAAACCCATGTAGGCTCCTAATAGTCATTATTTTTTTTAATTCTTTACAAATTCTGCATAATAATCCATTATAGAATTGTGTTGTAGGGTTGGTGATAAACTTACAAATTCACTTTTCCTCATCTTCAGGAAACTCTCCTGTTCTCTGAGATTTTTGAATAATTACCAACAGCAGTTTTACTGTCATAGCTGATGAGCATCATGCTTAATATGTGTTCCTATAATGGAAAAGAACCTGAAAAAGAAAAAAAAATATGTACTACATCTCTACCTCTTATTGGTATAAATCTAAGATGGACTACAAATGTTTTACTGTATTGTATATTATACTGAGTAGTTTCTAAAAATGTTATTTCATTTCTCCCTGTGGCTATTCCCTGGGGACAAGAGAGGCGCTCTTTAGGTTGATAAATATTTGATTTGTTTTCAGTTGTACTTTCAGTTTGCTTTAGGGAGGGAAGATGCAGGATGTGGTAGGAAAGTATCAAGGGAGTTTGAGTTGCTGTTACACAGACTAAGATGTTGAATATTACTTGACTATGTAAAAACAAACTATTTTCTCAAAATCTGTCTCCTAGTATAAGTATTTCCTTCTCTTACAGCTCAAAATAACACAGTAAAACAATCAGCTTAACATGTTTTCATAAGCTGTGGGGAGGATATGGTAAATTTTGCTTATATTAAATTTACTCTTTAGGGAATGTTGAAAGGCCACCAATATCCTGACTTTGGTGGCCACAGAGGGATTTCTTTCTCTTAATCCTATAAGAGAGTTCTAATTAGGAGTCTTTAATCAGGGAAGAGAAGGAGAAAAAGCACAAAAGGTTCTGTATGATTCCAACCTAAGACCTGTTTCATAGGAGCAGAGGGTGAGTGTGTCAGGGAAGTGTCTTTCACGTCCTTTCATTTTCGTGTTGCTGGCTTGTGCATTATTTAAAGCTCTTGCTTGGCTAGGCTTTTGTGGAGGAAAAAGCATTGAATAAAATGGGTGAGAGTTTAGAGGGGAAGAAGAAAATCTTAAGCTTAGAGAAAATATCTAAGATTGTGGTTCAAGAATTCGGTACCTGATTGTCTTCCCTGCAGGAGCAGAAGAAATTGAGATCAGGGTCAGATTTCAGGTGTCTCATGGATGTTCAGAACAACGTGCTCACATAGCATCCTGAGTCACAGGATGTGAGTCACTGGGCTAAGATGACATCTGAAAGACGGCCTTGGAAAGAGGTAATAAGGAATTCGTAGGACTGCCTCACACAGCCTTGGCACTCAAGTTATTTTTTATTAAAAAAAAAATGCCTGTAAGAACAAAGAGCACCATGCCTCGCCTTCCATTTTTCCCAGTTCACTGTATCTCTCCTCTGTCACCACGGTCGCCGTGTGAACTCCTGACTGGTCAAACGTGGTGGTGCAGACAAACAGCAGCAAAGAGAGGGCCAGTGTGTTCGGTTGTATGGTTTTAACTCTACCTTTTTTGGTAGCAGATTCCGTGTTTAGCATTTCATGAGTGTTGTCTAAATTTGTCTTCAAACCAGTCCCAGGAGATGAGGTCTGTGATTAGTTCCATCTCAGGTATGAGGAAATTGAAACCCTGGGAAGTTATGAAAGGGTCACAGAAATTTTAACTGGGAGACCTTGGCTTCATTGATAATCGGTAATATATTTAGGACCAGAATCTGTATGTTCCTTTCTCCTTTGATCTACCCCCATCTTACCATTTTCTAGCTAATACTATAGCAAGCGCAACTAAGTGGATGCCTACTTCCAAACTACTAGACCCCTTTCCTGGGGCCTGTGAAAGGTGATAGAGCGTGGTGTTTGATTTCAAAAACCTGGTTCAGCAATGGTAGCGAGAACCCAGCATGCGAGACAGCAAAAGGAACGCAGACGTATAGAACAGACTCGTGGACTCTGTGGATGAGGGCAAGGGTGGGATGATATGGGAGAATGGCATTGAAACATGTTAATTATCATATGTGAAATCAATTGCCAGCCCAGGATTGATGCTCGGGGCTGGTGCACTGAAATTTCCCGAGGGGAGGGAGTCGGGAAGGAGGAGGGTGGGGGGTTCTGGAGGGGGACCATATGTAAACCCATGGCGGTTTCATGACATTGTATGGCAAAACCAATTAAAAAAAAAAAAAACCTGGTTCATAGCAAGTTTCTGTGTTCCAGATGAGTGACCTTAAGTAAGTTACTTAAACTCTTAACTGCTTAATATAATACAGTATTAAAATGGTATAATATTGTCTTCCTGATGAAGCTGATGTGAAGATTAATTATGTCCACCTAGATATATAAAGCACTCAGCATGGTTCTTGACACACAGTGAGTACTTTCTAGCTGTTAGGATAATTTTGTTCTGTTTCCATCTCAATAAATGGAAAAAATATCTCATAGCTTCCAGAGTTTTGCTTTGTACTTTCTATTGTGTTTCATATAATTTTTTGTTCTACTAGAGCAGATGACACAGATGTGTTTTCCAGTTCTGCCTGCAATGCTAAGGCTGTGGAGAAGACTACAACACGGCCCCTAAGCTCAGGAGCTTGAACAAGCGATAAAATACTTTGAAAACGTTTGGCGGGTATTATAACAACTAAGATACCATTCTGCTGGAAGAGGTTCACACAAAAGTTGCAACTTTTGACCTTGGTTTTGATGGAGAAATTCACAATGTCAGAAATGTGAATGAAAAGTGTTCTGGGCCCTAGGACCAATACAACATTTAGGGAGATATGAGAACAAATAGTTGTTTTTGTTTTTTTTCAGTCTTGTTTTGTTTTTGAGAATAGGTAGAAAATGAAAGCAGGGCAAAGATGGATGTGAGCAAGGATATGATATTGCAAGAGGTGAACAAGTACCAAAATGTAGCGATATTTTTATCCTATACTAAGAAAGTTTTAGTGAATTTTAAAGCCAGAGAGGGACACAGTGCTCAAAGGTATCAAAAAGCAATAATGTACTGTGGCAACATTAATTGCAAGGATGGCAAAGATGCCAATCTTCCAAAAATATATCATCTTTCTGAAATTAAAAATAATTGGATTTCATCTTATTGAAAAGAATAAAATGTCACCATTCTTTCTGTGGCTATAGTTGTGATTCTCTATATATGCTCCTAGGAGTTCTCTGTAGGGAAAGAGACATTAAGGGAAGAATAATTCTGAACTGACAAAGAGTAAGGGTCCTCCAAGGAGGTATTACAAAATTCATCATTATGGTTACTCAGAGTCAGTGTGTGCATGTGATAAATTATTCTATCCTTTCTCAATAGTAGATTACACTAATAACATTCCAACTTTATTCAGAAGAGTCTGAAAATTGGTTCTGGGGATAGTGGGGCTCACTACTTCCCATGGCTATCCTATTCTCTGTGGCAAAATTTTTAAACAATTATTAACATTAAAGTAATATAATATAAAAATGTAATATATTCCAGATGACTTGAGGCTGCAAAAGTAATAGAAGAGAATAAAAAATAGTTCATTTTTTATGCCTATATTGGCTAAAATTCCTGTTCCTTGGAAATTTGGTGATCTCTAGGTTGTCATGTATTTATTGGGTTATCAAATTGACTAAATCACTTGCTTTCCCCTATATATGAAGGACTTCACGTCCACATTCTCTTTCTTTCTCTTTTCCTCACCATTGCTCTGTTTCTCTCTTTTGCCTTAAAAACACAGTGTTCTTATTGAGTAGAAAAAACTTTTCACTCCGGACTTGACCTGGCTATGAATCCTGGACCCCTCATTGACTAGATGTGTGGCTGTAAAAAAGTCATTAAAAGTTCTTGATTTCCGTTTCCTTATCTTCAAAACATAGTTAATATTTATGTTATAAGTTTGTTGCAGAAGAAATGAAGTAATATGTTAATATAATCATCTACCTGAAATATCAGAAAAATTCAAACATTAATTGGTCCTTGATCCTAATTATGGTTTGCTTAAATATCCAGTGATGCTACAGCTATTAATAATTTACCTTACCTTAAAAGTTCTGAATTAAATTATCATAATCACTAAAATGAACTGATGAACTCTATATATACTTAAGTTAAACAACTAATTTTATTACAATGACAATATGATGTTTTCCTGATGTCTTGGGCTATGAATTTCTTGAAGACATGGCTATTGTCTTACTCATCTTTATACTCTCAAGGTGTGGCACCTGGACCATCAACATCCTAAGTGAAAAATGTATATTGAATGAGTTTTTTAAAATTGATGTACATTAGAAAAGACTATTTGGCCTTATTAAATCACATAGCATGTAATTATGCTGTTTACTTAAATGACTAAACATTTTAAAAGATTTATTTTAAAATCGTACTTCAGCACCATGCCAAACTGATTCAGGTTAACTGTGTCATCTCTTTCAGTAACATTTTTATGAGAAATTGAATGAAACTATATATAGTAATCACTGGAAAACTGTGTTTTTGTTGTTTTGCATTGTTTTCAGGCATGAGGGCACATCTGCTATCAACTATAGCTAAGGTTACATAAGATGCAACCATGTATAAAGATCTGAGATCAAATTTCTGATTCATGGTATAATGAAAAATCAAGATATGATGGAATAGATCAGCCATGACTCATTTCCAGATAATTTTGAGTTGAAAGTTAATCATAGAAGTTCCAAAAATGTCTCTAGGCAATGACATAGTAAATAGATTCTTACATGAATGTTTTAAAGCTATATCCAAATTGCTCAGTGAGGAACACAGAATCATGTACATATAGAAACTAGTTTGTCTTACCTCTATTCAATGCATTTGATACAGTTCAACAAATATTTTCAAATCACCTACTACATGAAGATTCAGAATGTTTTTTTTTTTTCACAAGCTGACTCTTGAGACAATTTATTTCTCTTATCTGTGCTTCAGATTTCTAATCAACAAAATTAAACAATTGGAGCAAATTAATTGATCAGATTTTTCCTTAGTCTCCTACCCCAATATCTTAAGCCTGTGATTGATTCCTTAATTAATAATATGTTATATTTTTAACCTTTGATTTTTTTGTGTGAGACTATGTCTCTCATTTTTTATGCCTTCCAAACAGCGTAATTCTAAGTCTAAAACATTAATAACCTCCTCTGATACGTACAACCTCTTAGTATTTGGCTTGTAATACTTTCTCATGAGTGACTGTCCTAGTTTAAGTCATTGAATCTACACAGACTCTAGAAGAGTATCTGCAGATAGAGGGCCAGGAATTCACCTATTTTGTAAAGTAACTTGTGTCACCAGAGAATATTCATGTGAAGAACACTTTGCAGAGAATCTAGTGCCGTGGTTCTTAAATTTTGGTGTGTATAACATACACATAAGAAGTGAAGTGTAGTCACTCAGTCGTGTCCGACTCTTTGCGACCCCGTGGACTGTAGCCCACGAGGCTCCTCCATCTGTGGGATTTTCGAGGCAAGAATGCTGGAGTGGGTTGCCATTTCCTTCTCCAGGGGCTTTGTTCAAATATAGATTGCTGGGGTCCACTCCCCTATTTTCTAATTCAGTGGGTTTAGGTGGGAACCAATAATTTGCATTTTTAACAAATTCTCAAATGATGATAACAATACTTGTCTGGAGCCAAAGAACCACTCCTTTAGGTCAACTCCCTTAACTAGGTCTGGGTAGTGACACCCCAAACTTATACAGCTGGTTAGTACCAAGTGAAGTCCAAGATAGGGCTATGGTACAACATAGGCGTGTCTCAAAGATGTTATGGGTTTGGTTCCAAATCACTATAATAAAGGAAATATTACAATAAAGCAAGTCATATGGAGTTTTTTATTTCCCAATGCATAAAAAATATTTTTACATATACTATGGTTTATTAAGTGGTCAATGCCACTTTGTCTAAAAAAAGTACATATCTTAATTATAAATACTTTCTTGCTAAAAAAATACTGTCATCTGTGCCTCTAGTGAGTCCTAAGAGTCCTAGTCTTTTTGTTGGTAGGGGGTCTTTCCTTAATGTGGTTGACTGTTGATTGATCAGAATGGTGGTTGCTGAAACTGGGGTGACTGTGACAGTTTCTTAAAATAAGACAGCAATGAAATTTGCCACGTGAATTGACTGTGTCTTTTGCAAATGATTTCTCTTTAGCATGCAATGCACTTTGATAGTATTCTACTGACAGTAGAACTTCTTTCAAATTTAGAATCAGTCCTCTCAAACCCTGTCACTGCTTTATCAACCAAGTTTCTTTTATCAACTAAATCCTTTGTTGTCATTTCAACAGTGTTCTCACCATTTTCACCAGGAATAGATTCTATCTCAAGAAATCACTTTCTTTGCCCATCTCTAATCGACTCCTTATCCTTTCAAGTCTTATCATGAAATTACAGCCAATATCTTCAGGCTTTAATTCTAATTCTAATTCTCTTACTATGTTTGTCATATCAATAGTTACTTCCAATGAAGTCTTGAACCCCTCAAAGTCATCCACAAGGGCCGAAATCAGCTTCTTCCAAACTTCTAATAATGTTGATACTTTGACCTATTTCCATGAATCACAAACGTTCTTCATGGCATGTAGAATGATGACTCCTTTCCAAAAGGTTTTCAACTTAATTTCCCCAGATCCATCATAAGGGTCACTATGGTAGCTATAACCTTACAAAATGTATTTCTTAAATAATAAGACTTGAAAGTTGAAATCACTCCTTGATCCATAGGATGTGGAAAGGATGTTGTGTTAGCAGACATGAAGTAAACATTAATCTCATTCTATATCTCAATCAAAGTCCTTGGATAACCAAATTAATTGTAAATAAATGGTACTATTTTGAAGGGAATCTTTATTCCTGAGCAGTCAGTCTCACAGTTGGGTTAAAATACATTGTAAATCATATGAACATATGCGCTGTTCTCCAGACTTTGTTTTTCCACTTACAGAACATGGACAGAGTCGATTTAGCATAATTCTTAAGGACCCTAGGCTTTTCAGAATGGTAAATGAGCATTGACTTCAACATAAAGTCACCGGCTGCATTAGCCCCTAACAGGAGAGTCAGTCTGCCCTTTGAAACTTTGAAGCCAGGCAATGACTTCTCTTCTCTAGCTGTGAGAGTCCTAGATAGTATCCTCTTTCAGTATAAGGTGGTGTTTGCCTACATTGCATTGTACTTCTGACATTAGTCAAAGGAAGGAGTTCATAAGATTAAGCCACTTCATCCTTCAACTGTGTCCCAAAGAGATATCATTAGCACACTAAAAGGCTAAAATGAGGATTTTGCTTTATGATTGGAAAGTATTGTTGCATTTTAAAAAACGGAGTTTGATAATTAACTAAAAGCTGATTATTTCACATGTTTTGAGGAAATCAAGTCTATTTTTTTTATACTTCTAGGTCACTTAAATATACTTTCATTTCCTCCACTCATTGTTTGGGTTATCCCAACTGTTAAGTAGATTATCTGGTAAATATAAAGTGCATGCCGGGGAGCTAAGTCACTTCAGTGGTGTCTGACACTTTGCGACTCCATGGACTGTGTAGCCCACCAGGCTCCTCTGTCCATCGGATTCTCCAGGCAAGAATACCGGAGTGGGTTGCCATGCCTTTCTCCAAAATATAAAGTATGTTCCATCAGAGGTAAATGTGAAACACTGTGATAGAATTTGATATCTTTATGTTCTTTAATGCCTTGTCAATGTTTCCTTCTTATCTTTTTTTTTTTTTCCATTTTTAGAGTTAATTTTGAGTATCAGTTCAGTTCAGTTCAGTCGCTCAGCTGTGTCCGGCTGTTTGTGACCCCATGGAGTGTAGCACACCAGGCTTCCCTGTCCATTACCAACACCCAGAGCATACTCAAACTCATGTTCTTTGAGTTGGTGATGCCATCCAGCCATCTCATCCTCTGTCATCCCCTTATCCTCCCACCTTCAATCTTTCCCAGCATCAGGGTCTTTTCCAGTGAGTCAGCTTTTCACATCAGGTAGCCAAAGTATTGGAGCTTCAGCCTCAGCAACAGTCCTTCCAATGAATATTCAGGACTGATTCTCTTAGAATGGACTGGTTGGATCTCCTTGCTGTCCAAGGAACTCTCAAGAGTCTTCTCCAACACCACAGTTCAAAAGCATCATTTATTTGGTGCTCAGATTTCTTTATAGTCCAACCCTCATATCCATACATGACTACTGGACAAAACATAGCTTTGACTAGATGCAACTTTGTTGGGAAAGTAATGTCTCTGCTTATTAATATGCTGTTTATGTTGGTCATAGCTTTTCTTCCAAGGAGCAAGCCTCTTTTAATTACATGGCTGCAGTCACCATTTGCAGTGATTTTGGAGCCCAGAAAAATAAAGTCTGTCACTGTTTCCACTGATTGATTCCCCATCTATTTGCCATGAAATGACAAGACCAAATGCCATGATCTTAGTTTTCTGAATGTTGAGTTTTAAGCCAGCTATTTCACTCTCCTCTTTCACTTTCATCAAGAGGCTCTTTAATTCTTCTTTATTTCTGCCATAAGTATGGTATCATCTGCATATATGAGGTTATTGATATTTCTCCTGGCAATCTTGATTCCAGCTTGTGCTTCATCAAGTCCAGCATTTCTCATGCTGTATTTTGCATATAGTTAAATAAGCAGGATAACAATATACAGCCTTGATATACTCCTTTCCCAATTTGGAACCAGTCTGTTGTTCCATGTCCAATTCTAACTGTAGCTTCTTGACCTGCATATAGATTTCTCAGGAGGCAGGTAAGGTGGTCTGGTATTCCCATCTCTTTAAGAATTTTCCACAGTTTGTTGTGAGCCACACAGTCGAAGGCTTTAGCATAGTCAATAAGCAGAAGTAGATGTTTTTCTGGCCTCCTTTCCTTTTGCAATGATCCAGCAGATGTTGGCAATTTGATCTCTGGTTCCTCTGCCTTTTCTAAATCCAGGTTGAACATCTGGAAGTTCATGGTTCACAAACTGTTGAAGCCTGGCTTGAAGAATTTTGAGCATTACTTTGCTAGCATGTGAGATGAGTGCAATTGTGCAGTAGTTTGAGCATTCTTTGGCATTGCCTTTCTTTGGGATTGGAATGAAAACTGACCTTTTCCAGTCCTGTGGCCACTGCTGAGTTTTCCAAATTTGCAGCACTTTCACAGCATCATCTTTCAGGATTTGAAATAGCTCAACTGGAATTCTGTCACCTCCACTAGCTTTGTTTGTAGTGATGCTTCCTAAGGCCCACTTGACTTCACATTCCAGGATGTCTGGTTGTAGGTGAGTGATCATACCATTGTGGTTATCTGGGTCATGAAGATCTTTTTTGTATAGTTCTTCTGTTAATTCTTGCCACCTCTTCTTAATTTCTTTTGCTTCTGTTTGTTCCATTCCATTTCGGTCCTTTATTGTGCCCATCTTTGCATAAAATGTTACCTTGGTATCTTTAGTTTTCTTGAAGAGATTTCTAGTCTTTCCCTTTCTATTGTTTTCCTCTGTTTCTTTGCATTGATCGTTGAGATTTTTTTTTATTTTTTTTTAATCTCTCCTTGCTATTCTTCGGAAATCTGCATTCAGATGGGTATATCTTTCCTTTTCTTCTTTGCCTTCTGCTTCTCTTATTTTCACAGCTATTTGCAAGGCCTCCTCAGACAACCATTTTGCCTTTTTACATTTCTTTTTCTTGGGGATGGTCTTGATCCCTGCCTCCTGTACAATATCATGAACCACCGTCCAAATTTCCGCAGACATTCTGTCTATCCAATATAATCCCTTGAATCTATTTGTTACTTCCACTGTATAATCATGAAGTACTTGTTTTAGGTCATACATGAATGGTGTAGTGGTTTTCCCTACTTCAATTTAGGTCTGATTTTTGCAATAAGGAGTTCATGATCTGAGCCATAGTCAGCTCCTGGTCTTGTTTTTGCTGATTGTATAGAGCTTCTCCATCTTTGACTGCAAAGAATATATTCAATCTGATTTCTGTGTTGACCATCTGGTGATATCCATGTGTAGAGTCTTCTCTTGTATTGTTGGAAGAGGTGGTTTATTATGACCGATGCTACTATGACTGGTGCATTCTCTTGGCAATACTCTATTAGCCTTTGCCCTGCTTCATTCTGTACCCACAGGCCAAATTTGCCTTACTCCAGGTATTTCTTGACTTCCTACATTTGCATTCCAGTCCCCTATAATGAAAAGGATATCTTTTTTTGGGTGTTAGTTCTAGAAGGTCTTGTAGGTCATCATAGAACTATTCAACTTCAGCTTCTTCAGCATGACTTTTTGGGGCATAGACTTGGATTCCTCTGATATTGAATGATTTGCCTTGGAAATAAACAGAGATCATTCTGTCGTTTTTGAGATTGCATCCAACTACTGCATTTTGGACTCTTTTGTTGACTATAACAGCTATTCCATTTCTTCTATGGGATTCTTGCCCACAGTAGTAGATATAATGGTCATCTGAGTTAAATATTGAATAACAAATTAGAGCAAGTCACATTGATTGACTGATTTAATTCCATGCAGGTTTATTACAAAACTCACCTTTCTCACATAGTATGGGATCTTGACTCAACTCCTCAGCCCTTGTGTGTGCTAGAGCTGAAGGACATCTGTTTGATATCTGTGGCCTGCCCACACAGCTACTTGACTCCGGAATATGTACATCTTTATTGGCAACTCAGTCTCAACACACACCTACACACTTCCTCTGAACAGTGCTCCAGGACTTGGAAGGACCATGTGCCTATTTATTTCTAAGATGTTTGAAGTCTAAATATCGTAGGAAGAAGATATAAGAATAATGTCACAGTGTGAAAAACACACAATTGCTATGAAATCTTCTGACAGCTTTCCAAACTAAGCACATGGTAGATTCAAATTTCTATAATATAAATTGGATCACGTGACCCTTTCATTCAAAATTTCTTCAGTGGCATACCATTCTATTCAGAGGGAAGCCCCAGCTCTTTAGGGTTCATCAGTCTCTCTTTGGTCTCGGTTGTGTTGACTTTTGGGTTTATATGTTATGACTTTCCCATGATCAATCATGTTTCTACCATAGGAAGCTTCCTACATTTTCTCCCAAGGCCGTGGTCTCTTGCCTTTGAACCTATGGTATTGTTCCTTCTTAGACTCCATCTTTTCCTTTAACTGTTGCTCAAGCATCATCACCTTTTGGAAGTATTCTTTGACCACATTTACCTGGGTTAGGTACCATTATCTTTATCTCTCCTCATTTTTTCAAAGTGCCTTGTCATTGTCTGCAATCATTTTTCAATATTATGCAGATTCCATGTCACATTCATCTCTGTGTCCATGAAGTTGATCACAATATCTTGCACATTGAAAATGCTCTGTAATTGTTCAAAAGGAGCAAATGCCTCTACCTATCCAATGTGAAGAATATTCCCTATGGTAAGTATCCATTCTTAGTCCTTCTAATGTTTGATTTTTGGGAATACCCCCTTCCCATCCTGTGACATCATTACTCCAAACTCCAAGGCACACTCAGTGTTAAAGAATGATATTGAAAGCGCATGGCTTGTATTGTAGTCTAACTTTGCCATTAGGTACTGTATTACCTAATAGAATAGGCCTGCTAAGGACATGCTTGGGTACCGGCAACAATATGGTTCTTTTAGGAAATTATATCTGTTATTCTAGGAAAAAGTGATTATGGGGAAAAAATGGTTATTATTTGACTTTCTTATATATCTGGTACAGTTCAGTTCAGCCGCTCAGTCGTGTCTGACTCTTTGCAACCCCATGAATTGCAGCTCGCCAGGCCTCCCTGTCCATCACCAACTCCTTGAGTCTACCCAAACTCATGTCCATTGAGTAGGTGATACCATCCATCCATCTCATCCTCTGTCATCCCCTTCTCCTCCTGCCCCCAATCCTTCCCAGCATCAGGGTCTTTTCAAATGAGTCAACTCTTCACATCAGGTGGCCAAAGTATTGGAGTTTCAGCTTTAGCATCAGTCCTTCCAATGAACACCCAGGACTGATTTCCTTTAGGATGGACTGGTTGGATCTTCTTGCAGTCCAAGGGACTCTCAAGGGTCTTCTCCAACACCACAGCTCAAAAGCATCTATTCTTTGGCACTCAGCTTTCTTTATAGTCCAACTCTCACATCCATACATGACTACTGGAAAAACCATAGCCTTGACTAAACGGAACTTGTTGACAAAGTAATGTCTCTGCTTTTTAATATGTTGTCTTGGTTGGTCATAACTTTCCTTTCAAGGAGTAAGTGTCTTTTAATTTCATGGCTGCAATCACCATCTGCAGTGATATTGGAGCCCCCCCCCCCCAAAATAGTCCGACACTGTTTCCACTGGTTCCCCAGTTTCATATTAGTTTTAAGAAAAATATATGTATGAAGAAATGACACACTAATTTTAAAGCTGAGGACATCTAGAGGCCTAAAACATCCCCAATGCCACTTATTTACAAAGTTGAAGTAATCACTTTTCTACACCTTAGCTTGATCTTATTTAGTAAATTAGCTAATAAAACCTAACTCTCAAGGGATTTTGAAAGGTAAATGAATTAAAATGTATGAACAAACATTGAGCAGTTGCTGACATACATGAAATACTTCCTAAATGCCACCGTTGGTTACTAATTGATGTCTGCATTTATTTATGAAACTTAAAATTTTAGTCATAAACATAAGATGGTCTTTGGGTATTCTTCATTATCAACCCTGAGTTGGCATGTAGTGATGACCTGATGAATGAATCTATTCAAGCTATATTTCAAGATAGCGATACTGATCATGGGGCATTATTTAAATATGGATGATAGTTATGTGCACATATACAATAGTGATAACATTGTGTCAGGATTTCCTTAAAATGGAATTTCATCTAAAATTATTGCTTGCTTATTAAGTTTGTTTTCCTACATAAAATGGTATAGAAAACGAGGCAAAACATATAGTTGAAAGATACTATCTCTTCTCCCCAGGGTAGTTAACAGTGAAAATGACATAGTTGTTTCACTACAATCCTTATAGGGCTTTTGAAATATAAGAGCCTACATGATCGGTACCAGTAACTTTGGCTGAGGAGAAAGAGAATGGCACAGAGGCCAGAGGCCCTCATCTAAGTGCCTGAGCTCTCAACCCTGACCAATCATTTCCACACCAGAGTATCTAACCACATGGACTTGTGTATTTATTTACTTTTCCTCAACAATAAAGGAAGACAATTTTGGTGAGATAAGTATTAAGTAATGATAAACAAATTAATTCTAAAATACACGTGAAAACTCTACTGGTTATCAGCAATATTTAAAGTAAACATTAAGGACAAGAAAATTCCATTAAATGAATGAGCATTCGGGGAATGCTATTTGTGACTCTTACTATGAACTTGTATTTATTTTCCTCATAGTGAGACTTATAAGCTACAAGTTATCCTCCCCCCCCACCCCAAATTATAAACTACCCTTTCCCTTTAAGATCCAGTGAAATCAATAGCATCGGATGTTTAGAACCTAGTACCATATCTCTGGTCCAGTGAGAACTTACGTTTGACTTGAAAAGTCAACCAGAATTAGCTGTCCTCTGCTGTGCATGCTCAGTCACTTCAATCATGTCCAACTTTATATGACCCCTCCCTGGACTGTAGCCCACCGGGCTCCTGTGTTCATGGGATTCTTGGCAAGAATGCTGGAATGGGTTCCCATGCCCTGTTCCAGGGGATCTTCCTGACCCAGGGATTGAACCCACATCTCCTGCATTGGCAGGTGAATTCTTTACCACTAGCACCACCTGGGAAGCTCCCATCACCAGCGCTACTACCCAACAGCTACATAGATTTGGGAAATTCCCTGAGGCCAGTTTATTGATCTATAAAATGTACACAATCATCTTTGCATTAGTGGTTGTAACAAAGCATAAGTAAGATACTGTTCCACAACATTGGACAGAAGAACCTGAACAAACGTTTTAGCCAACCCAATACTTTCTAAACTTTTCAATGTGTGGTTAGGCTAACATTTTGCTGTTATAAAAGGAACAATGAAAATCCACCATATGGAACAACATATCACTTGCATCAGAAGAAATTTGTTTACTTTGGGCTCCAAACACTTGCAGATCACCTGCAAATCATTTCACAGTAGAGATAATTAAAGCTGACCCCACCATAATTCCAAATATAGTTATTTTCTGGATTCCCACCTTGCCCACAGTCACATTTTAACAGGGATTATTACAAAAACCCATTATCCATCTTCAAAATCTGCTAGATCTTGTTATTTGTCACATGTTCACATTTGTACCCAAACATAAGAGCAATTGGATTCTAGTCTGGTCATGTTAAAATACTTGTACAATCTTGGCCAAGCCCTGAAACTCTAAGATTCAAAGATGGGATGGTTTTGGTCAAATTGGAGAAAAGGGCCTATTTTCACTCTAAGATGTTATGAATGGATCATTCTCTTTTGTCTCCTGTATTTTCTCCCTTCCCTCTTCTCTTTCTTTTTCTTCCTCTCCACATCCCTCCCTTTCTCCCCCACTCAATTTCTTAAGGATCTGGACTAGCTTTGTGACTCTGGAATGTAAATTTTGTGGACTCAAGGTACTCCTGGTTAAACTCCATGATGTTTGACTGCCGTGTAATCGTGAAGCTAGGCTAATCACCTTTATCCAGCTGTGAGTCAGTGGTGGAGGTGTAGCAGTGAGCTGGTCAACCATATGGGTTTGAATGTAAGAAGACTTGACTTCAGGTTCTGGCTCCTTCTCTTCTAGCTTTGGGATCTTATCAGCCCCTTCCCATGTCTCTATTCCATTCTTCTTCACCTTACCAAACTTCTTGAATATTTCTTCATTTATCTTCTCTTCCATGTTCTAACATGTCATCTTTTTTCATCATTTTCTCTTCATTCAAGCTGATGTAGCCATCCTGGACATATTCAATTTTTTAACACATCAAAATCTCTTCTGAGTCAAACTGTTGTGTTTTTTGTACCCTAGGCTTAGATGGGCTTCCCTTATGGCTCAGCTGGTGAAGAATCTTCTTGCAGTGTGGGAGACCTGGGTTTGATCCCTGGGTTGGGAAGGTCCCGTGGAGGAGGACATAGCAACCCACTCCAGTATTCTGGCCTGGAGAATCCCATGGACAGTATAATCCATTGGGTTGCAAAGAGTCGGACATGACTGAGCAACTTTCATTTTCACCTTCAGGCTCCTGGCAAGAAAAAGTCCTTTCCATGCTTCATACTTCAAATTAAAATCTGACCTTTCCTGAGCACCTTTTCTAGACCCTCACTCATAATTTTCCACCCAAGGTCCCACTTTTCTTCTATAACAACAAGATGCTGCTTTTATACACTTTTCTAAAATAAAAATCATAAACCTATGTATTTATTTATTTGTCTTTACTGTATTATAAGCTCCATGAAGAAAGGTACATTGTCTACTAGGTTTACTTCTCTTAGCAAGGGAGCAAATATAGCTCAGCTGGTTAAGAATCCACCTGCAATGCGGGAGACCCCAGTTCAATTCTTGTGTTGGGACTGTTCCCTGGAGAAGAGATAGGCTACCCCTTCCAGTATTCTTGGGCTTCCCTGGTGGCTCAGATGGTAAAGAATCTGCCTGCAATTCGGGAGACCTGGATTTGATCCCTGGATTGGGAAGATCCCTTGGAGTAGGGCATGGCAACCCACTCCAGTATTCTTGCCTGGAGAATCCCATGGACAGAGGAGCCTGGCAAGTTACAGTCCATGGTGTTGCAAAGGGTCGGACACGACTGAGCAAGAAAGTGCAGCACACAGCACAGAAAGTACCTAGCTCTGTTCTTGGCACATAGTTGAGATGAAATATCTGCCAACCATTGAGTGACTGGGTGAGCTGTGTCTCCCACATCTGTAAAATGGGGAGAATCACCCTTACCCCACAGTCATTTGACTATCTGGAACTAGGAATTGGTGGCCTCTGAAAAACTGGTACTTGTTATTTAACTGATAAGATCTAATTGATGAAATCAGAATGATTAGTTTCACAGTTATAGAAAAATGGAAGAGGCACAAAAAGGCAAGGACCTGAAAGTAATTTTTCTGTTACCTTCTACATTACTGTTCATATAATTCTTATGGCTTCTCAGCTCCAGCCTCTGAACTGAACTCCAAAGGCCATTCACGGTGTCCAGATGGGCTCTTGGTCAGCTCCTCTGAGGTTCATCTCTGGAAACAGAAGGCACCTGGACCTGGAGCATAGAGCTGTTTATGCAGTGCCTCTTTAGTTGTGCATGCCTTCTCTTTTCATACTCTTCCTCTGTAACCTGATTTGCAGATTGGAATGGCACTTATCTCCTCCTGACATTAGTTTTCCCCATTTATTAAGTTGAGAGTATAATAAAATATCCATTTCTGCATAAGATTGATGAGAACTGAACACCTACTCTGTCATGTATCATCTGTTTGATCCTAGGAAGCATTTTAGCCACACAAAACCTCAGTTTCTACATGTGTGTTTGTGTGTTCTGCCACTTCAGTCATGTCTAACTCTCCCCCAGGCTCCTCTGTCCATGGGAATCTCCAGGCAAGAATACTGAAGTGGGTTGTCATGCCTTCTGCCAGGGAGTCTTCCTGACCCAGGAATGGAACCCAGGTCCTTGCATCCCCTGCATTGAAGGTGAATTCTTCACAGTTGAGCCACTGGGGAATCCCTCTACATGTGCAGGGTGGAGTAAAAATACTTAGTTGCTATGCTTGGTGAAAACAAATTAATAGAAAGTCTGTGAAATTAAATTAGAATAGGTGGCTCAGTGGGTAAAGAATCTGCCTGCAATGAAGGAGACACAGGCAGATAGATGCGAATTTGATCCCTGGGTCGGGAAGATCCCTTGGAGGGGGCCATGGCAACCCACTCCAGTGTTCTTGCCTGGAGAATTCCCAAGGACAGAGGAACCTTGTGCACTACAGTCCATGGGATCACGAAGGGTCGGACATGGCTGAAACAAATTAGCACAGAGCACAGATATTTTTCCTACCATCTATACAGTATAGAAGCTTTCCCAAATCATGGGAAACACCAGTCTGGGAAAACAACCAATGTAGATATTCCATAATTACATAATACTTGCAAACCAATGTAAGTGATATAGATGAGGACTTGCTGGGGGTTATCCATGTGAATTGGAATATAAGGGGCAGCTTCAGGGGTGGAGTTACATAGATGTGGATGAGGGAAAGAGGGATACAAAAATAAGACCTCTCTTTGAAATCCGTCAGGAGATGTATTTTTGCTCAGTAAGGCCATCAGCCAGCTTGGTCTTTCTTTTTCTTTTTTTTAATCTTTCCTAGTTCTTTGATATAAATTGTGACCTTGATAGACTGAGTTATTTATCTAGAACTTTCTCATTGCTCATTTAGCATAGGATAGCCTACTTTTTTTTTAAACCATATCTCTTTTGAGACTTGGTTAATTAATGTTTGTATATTAACTAATTAGCATTATCAGATTTTTTTTCCCTCAAAAACTCTGTAAAATATAAAGTGACTTCCGAGGTAAACCATGTCAGCCATACTAGATAAGGAAGGGAATACAAGAGAGTCCCTGTGAACTCAGACTTGGATGTGGGCAAAGATTTTTCCAGGCAAGACACAGCATGAGCACTGCAGTGGCTAGGCTAATGAAAAGCATCTTTGTCCTTCTCTAGGACAAACGCAGCCAGCTCTTTCCTCACCAGGAGTGGGTTCTCAATGACTGTTATGCCTGGATGTTAGAAAAGACTCCCTCCAATTGACAAACACTGATAGAAATAGGAAGGGCTTCGATGACAAGCTGCTGAGAATAACATTTTGCACACAGAGATGTGCTCTTTCAGCGTCATCATTCATTGTCAAGGTGACCGTGTGAACAGGCCGAGGGCTGTGGTCTGTTTATTCCTGCTAGGTGCTCAGATCATACTTGGGAGGTTAGGACAGGTCCATTAGAACATAGCATATTGAGATCTGTCAGAAAATATAATCACTGTGAAAGATCAGTTTGTCATTAACATCATAATTGAATGGACTTCCCACTTTCTAGATGAAAACAGTCATTTTTATCTTAACCAGTGGAACTGCCTTTGTTTGGTGAATGGAGCCAAAAATATCCACCTCTTGATTTGTTGTGCGATTGAATGATGAGAGATACATAGATTGCCTGGTGCATAAAGTTTCACAATAAGTGTGAGTTTAAGTCACTCTTCCTTTGGAGCTGATATAAGATACAGTAGTCACTCATGCTTGTTGAGTGCATAAGTTTTGTGACCACCACACAGGTAAATGCAAAGGGGAGAGTAGAGCTCAAGCCTAAACAGCACTATGTTTGCATTCATTTTTCTTAAATAAATTGCTATAGTTTGTTTAGCTTGTTTTCAGAAGACTGATTTTTGAGTGAGTAAACTGGAGGAAAGGTAGAACCAGACAGCATTTCCTTAGGTTTCAGGAACACAGTACCCCATGTTCACTTATTTCTGTTTCAGCACCAGTACACAGATTCAAAAATATGTGGATGTTTTCTTTCAAAAACCCCAAGTATAATATAGGAAATTAAAAAAAAAAATATGCAGGACACATGTGCTGTACAGTTGAAAAATCAAATGATTATAGGGCTAGAGAAGGGTCAGATATTTTCTCAGGATTTCATCAGGCAGAGAAGTAGGTGAAAGATAGGAAATTGGCTCAGGTACGCTCACTGATCTATTTTATAGTCACAGAAACCCAATCTCTTTGTATCAGTGTCAGGGTTGGCTGCATTGTTTACAGTGCCCAGTACAGAATGAAAATGTGAAAACTGACCTTTGTTTAAAAATATAAAACTTTCCCTTTCTTCCAGGGACTCTTTCTTAACCTGTCATGTGTTTTTTATGTGCCATTAATGGCATCCTCCTTCAGGCTAGGGATGCTCCTGGGGCATAGGTAGACCTTCCCAGGTTCCCTGTCTCCACCCTGCAAATCAGCTCTTGTGCCCAGCTCACCACCTGGAAGATTCCCCTCCCACCAGCCATGCTCAGCCCGAGTGAGATGGCATCTCCCCTTTCCATGGATCTGTTGCCACCCACTCATCCCCATTGATCTGCCCTGGGACATATACCTGACTAGGAGATGGGTGGAGGGTCATCTGCTGAACTGTGTTTAGCTGAAGGCAAGGAAGAATGATGTAATGGCAATGGCTCAACTTGTACTTAAGTATGGCTATGGAACACACCTACTTAAACTTGACTCTCCTTATGGGTACCCAGGTGACTGAGTGGCATGGGAGAGGGCAGGTCTGATGGGACCTAGAAATGCCAGATAGCAAAAGAGCAGTCACTAGAAAACTCATTGCAGGGGAGAGAAAAGGTAGGCTGCCAGAGAAGGGATGTCCTTGAGCTAATTCTTCAAACCCCAAGAGCATGCTCCTTTACCCTATTGGAATTTACTTCCAAAACACAAGTTCAAAGATATTAAGACTTTCAAGACAGTGACTGCAGAATGTTAAACCTAAACCTAGACCCCTCTGGCTATGGAGACCTATGTGACTGCCCTGGCATCCACGAGACCAACCTTGGCCCGAGAAAATACTTGGTGCTTGGGCAAAATACGAGAGAGGACAGGTATTGCATTCTTTGGACAGCGAGGTGATTTCCAGAATTAAATGACCTTCAGGAGAGTGTGAAGCAATGGGGTGGGGTGGAGTGAGGGAGAGCTAATCAACAGTTCTGATCTCAAAGTTGCAATCTTAACTATTTCAAGGAAGAAGAGCTAGTACTCAAGGGCTGCCGGGCAATGGTAAGCTCAGGGGCAAGGTAGCTCTAAAATGAATGGAGTTTGGCCACTTTCTCCACTTCCCACAGATCTCAACACCCATTGTGTTTGGCCTCAACATATATCCCAAATGAAAAGGGATGTATCTGGGCCAGTGTCACGGAAGGTTTGAGAATGGTTCTGCCGATTAACTAGGGCTTCATCTTGACCCTGATTTTGTGACTATCTGACCATGGAAAATGTTTTCTGTACCTCTACACTTTTCTGTATTTGTAAAATGAGCATAGTAATCCCCTTGTAGAGTTCTTGGATAGTTAAATGGACTAAAATTTGTGAAAAATGCCTTATTACTTCAGGAAACTAATATTTATTTGAAGTAGTTGTTAGTTTCCTTCCTTTATTCTGTTTCTTCCTTAGGGCATCTCTCAGGATATAATCTGATTCTTTAGTAAATCATTGAACGATTCATAAAACTAAGAAATCAAAGTGTGTAGCTGTAAATTTAGAAAGACTTTAATAGAACTAGTGGCTCAGACAATAAACAATCTTCCTGCAGTGTAAGACACCTGGTTTGGTCCCTGGGTCAGGAAGATCCCCTGAAGGATGGCACTGTAACCCACTCCAGTACCCTTGCCTGGAGAATCCCATGGATAGATGAGCCTGGTGGGCTACAGTTCATGGGGCTGCAAAGAGTCTGACACTACTGACTGACTAACATTTTCACTTTGATAGCAACATTCTTTATGAAATCAGTGATATATTGATAGTACCCTCAAGATGAGAAAGCCACAGGGCATAATAAAGCCCCTTTAGGCCGAAGACAGTTCCTAAATGCATTTATGTGAACCCGGAAACTCATTCCCCAGTACAGGCAAAATAAATGCAATCAGAGACATGTTGTATACTCAGTGGCTGAAGTTTTGCAGGTACTAACTTGGCCTGCATCTGTAATTTGGGGGTGATCATTAAAAGTTTGGGGTATTGGAAAAGTTCAAGAAATGAGGTATGTATCTGAGGGATGGCTACTATCTTGCCCTTGACTTTAAGCAAGTTTCTTCACACATCTGAACCTCCATGATTCAACTAGGAATAGCAAGGATGAGCTTGGAAGAAGGTCGTGACTAATGTGTAACTGTATTACCCATCTTGGATTCAGAGCAGAAGCAATCTGCAGGAAGCTGCTACATAAAGGAGTGAGGTGAATCTGATGATCTAATATCTAGTTTGGAAACATAATTGTACCTTGGAATAAACACTTTCAACCTTCCACTGGGTTCTGTGCATCTAATTTAATTTTTAGAGGAAGATAATATATAAATAAACTGAGAGAAATTGCTTCTGGATTTCAAAACATTCTGTTATATACTGAATGGTGGCACCCTCCCAAAATTCCTATGTTGAAGCCCTCATTCCAATATGATGATATTTGGAGGTGAGGCCTAGGGGATATTTAGATGATTTTTGTAAGGATGGGGCTCCTGCAATTGGATTAGTGTCCTTCTAAGGAGAGGAAGAGAGTCAACTTTCTCTGTCTCTTCATCACATGAGGACAAAGAGAGAAGACGCCATCTGTAAGCAGGAAGTTGTACTCCACTAGGAACCATATCCACCAGCATCTATTCCTTAGATTTCCCAGCCTTCAGAGGTGTGAGAAATAAATGTCTGTTGTTTAAGCCACCCAGTCTATGGTATTTTATTACAGCAGCCCAAGCTGATGAAGAGAATTCCCTAAAACTTTTTGAGAAGAGGATGGGTTTTGCTGTATATATCTTGAACTAAGGTTTAATGTTCAGGTAAACTCAAATGAGTCCATGGAGTTGCAAAGAGTTGGATATGACTTAGCAACTGAACAACAGCAAAAACTCTGATTATATGATCTTTCATTGTTCAAGGCACAAGGAGAATTTCTATATTTTGATGAGCTTTTATTGGATGACATAATTGTCTTCTTATTAAACTATGAAACTTGATCTTAAAACCTAGGTGCAGAACTAAATGTTAACCATATAAATTATTTTTATAAAATTAGTTAATTTGGATTATTCTGATGATTGGCCCCTTCATTAGTGTAAATAACTGGGAGTTGGCCAATTTATTTTTAAATTTAGCTTAAAATGAAGAAACTGTATGCTTTCTACCTAGATCTGAAAATTAACAATTAGCAATTGTTGAAATTCTTTTCAAATCTTGATTATCTATAGAATGAAGATTTTTATAAGGGTAAAAATACAGAAGCATGAAATGACTAATACCTTGAACACTGGCTTTCCTGGTGGCTCAGACAGTAAAGCATTTGCCTGTAATGTGGGAGACCTGGGTTTGATCCCTTGGTTGGGAAGATACCCTGGAGAAGGAAATGGCAACCCACTCCAGTACTCTTGCCTGGAAAATCCTATGGGTGGAAAAGCCTGGCTACAGTCCATGGGGTCGCAAAGAGTTGGACACCACTGAGCGACTTCACTTTCTTTCTTTCTTTTGAACATACTAACTAGTATTTACTAAATTTGCATTTTAATATGCAACCAGCAACCAAAGAGTAACTTTAAGATTGCTACTTTTGCATGTTTAGTATCAAGCCAGCTGTTAGTTCAGCTAAGAGAATCTGTCTTATAACCACATAGATCTTTAGTCATTATCTTTTCTTCTGTTCTTCTGCTTTTCACTATTTGATACTAGAAGTGATTTAATGAATATATTTGTTGGATAAGTAATTCTAATTAAAGATATATAATTCAATTTTTTCAAGTATAATTGAAAATAAAATGTTATTCAGAAATGCAATTCATTAGTATAGCATTACTTTTTTCTCAAATATGGCCATTTGACCCTTAAACTCCATATAATATGATATAGATATGCATATGGCTAATTAAAGTTCTTAGGTGGCTCAGATGGTAAAGCGTCTGCCTGTAATGCAATATACTAATTTGGGAAAAGGCATTTGGATATCCCAAAAACAATATAAGAGGGGACACTGGACTCATGTTGCACACTGGTGTGAAAACAGAATTGAATTATTCAGGCCATTAAAAAAACAACCAGACTGAATGATTTAATGAAAATAAGATATCACACAGGACATGCTATTGAAATAAGACAGTGGAATGTTATTTATTTGACTTTTAAACACATTGAAATCCATTATATTGGATTTAGATCAAGGACCAGGTGATGGAATTGCAAGTTCCAAAAGATGCTGAGTGAGATTAGGCAATGATCTGGTGCTGCAGTTTGCAGATGTTTCCTTGATGGATGTTTGTTTTTCCTCATTGCGCACAGTATTTCCTACTGGCTGCTGATACCAAAACCATCAAAATGTGTTACTGAGATAATATCTATAAAATGATGTACCTAGTATATTTAAAGTCCAAGATAGAGCATCTTAACATGTTTACTTTTAGGAATAATCATGTAATACAGTAAATAATGCTAATGGACAGAGGAGAAACATAATGAAAATTTATTTTTATTAAACTTTTATCAGATTATAGATAATATAATCTTGCCAAACTAGTTAAAAACAGTTTTTAAAAAGGGAAAATTGAATGTATTTTTAAATTAATATGTCTTTTGAGAAAAAGGAAATAGTAATAAGTTATATTGCCATGTCTGTTTTCTAGCCCTAATTTTTGTAAATTTGTCAATGAATGCATCAAAATCAAGGCCCAGTATTTGTGATCAATTGCCAGTATCACCAAATCGGGTCTGTCACTCTGCTTCTGTTCATTGTTGATTGGAAAATACTTTATATTAATTTTTTAAAAGTTTCTTTAACATGATATACATATACTTTCATATGATATATACATTTATTTTACTTAATATGCATGTACACTTATATATACTTCATACATATATATATATATATACACACACACACACATGTGGGAAGGATGGAAGAGAGGAGAGTCTGGCAGATATGTACAACAGATCCCAGTTTAAAATGAATTCCAGGAATGTCAGTACTATCTGTATTTTATTTCTTAATAATAGACTTCAAAAACTTTAAATGTCTTTATCACTGAAAGAATTTAACAAAAATATAAAACTCAAGTGACCGCATAGAATGAATGATGGAACCAAAGTAACTCAAGTTGCATTTCTGTGCCTTTACATATTCTCTGTGCTCTTATTGTTTACTTTGAATCAATTGTTTAATATAGGAATAAGTATATAAAATGAAAATTAGTAGTACTAGTAGTGACCTTTGGGCTCACTCTCTTTTTTTTTTTTTGTCCTTTCAATTTGTAGTATACTTATAATAGTAATGGACCTAACTATCTGGCAGAATTCTATAAAAATAGAATGAGAGATGAGATGCAAAAGTTCTTTGATAAAATTAATAGGCCTAAACACATTTAGGCCTGTTGTTAATGCTATTTCATAATAATTGCTGAAGAGAAATAAAAATAAATTGCATCATTAACTATTATGGATAATAGTAAAGCACATAAAAATGCTACCTTCCTGAGGGTTTTCTTTTGCTGATAACATGAAATTTTTAGCTTTTATAAATTGTATATTTATAAAATAAATGCACATCTGTGGACTAAAATACAGACAAGTACATGGTAATAAAATTTTTAAAAAAGCATCCACAAGTCTTCTTCCCTTCCCAGAGAAGGCTGTTGTTAACATTTTAATGTAGGGAAAGCTTTCCTGAAAGTTATTAGGCTCAAAGAGCCAAACAAGCACAGATTCAGGGTGATTCTCTTTTTAGAAAGGAGTGCATCTTTATTGTTCATATTCGCATCTGAAGTTCAGAGTATCAGGTTGCCTCTGCTGGATGTAAGAAATATCAATGGAGTGTAATTTGCCCACTGAATAACAAGCATGGTGAGATAAGGCTTTCTGTATTCTCTGCAACTTGTGTTCAGAAATCTCACCATGAGACGCTGTAGGAAGTGCCTTGGTTGGAAGATAACAGTGTCCAATAGAAGAGGCAGCAGAGATAATTTCGGAGGACCAGAGTGCAGTCTGTGACATTAGCCATGGCCTTGGAGAATGGTTAACTGGAAAGCTTGTCTTGGCCGATCCTACTGTCTCAGTATATGGATGAGAAAACTAAGGCACAGGGAAGATTGAGGGCTTCCATGAATTCTCACAGATGGACTGTGCAGCTAGAAAGCTTTATCTCATTCTCTTGCTCTTCTTTCTGTTTAGACAGCTATGGATGGAGGTGGATAGAAGTAACTGGGGCAGAGTCATGCCTTGGTCAGCAGAGTGTGAGGCCCAAAGAATGGACTGTTCACTGTAGTGGCCCCCCTTACTGTGGGGGATATGTTCCAAGATCCCCAGCAGATGCTTGAAACCACAGATAGTACCAAACTCCATGTGTACTAAGGGTGTTCCTGGACTTACATGTAGTGAATTTTAATTTATTAATTAGGCACAGTAAGAGATTAACAATAATAACTAATAAGAAAATAGAACAATTATGACAAGATCCAGTCATAAGAGTTCTGTCAATGTGGTCTCTCTCTCAAAATATCTGACTTACAATTTTAATACGTTTTCCATCTTAACTAAGAACTTATGCACCTCAAACTGTAAAAAGGATCATAAATTTTGCAGTTTGAGGTATGACAGCAAAACTAGCAGAACTGCTTTTTATTCACAATTGCACAGAAGATTCCTTCTTATCACAGACTTCAGTGACTTCAGCATATGTTTGTTTTCTTTCTTATTAGGGTAAGAATTTTCACCTTTTCACTTAAATGAGTAACATTAAGGCTTCTCTCCCATATATCCATTTTTAAAAAAAAAATTTTTTTCTTTACATTATCGTGTTGGTTTTGCCGTACATTGACATGAATCCACCATGGGTATACATGTGTTCCCCTTCCAGAACCCCTCCCCCCCCACCTCCCTCCCGATTGCCAGTATCAGGATTCTCGTCCTTTGGAGGCACTATTAAGTAAAATAAGGACAACTTGAGCACAAACACTGCAATACTATTACAGCCATCTGGGTAACCGAGGTGGCCCCAGAGAGGCCAAAGGGATCTGTCTTCAGGGAATGCAGAGTGGGATGGAGCGAGATAGTCTCATGCTACTCAAAACGGAACACGATTTAAAATGTATGAATTGTTTATTTCTGAAATTTTCCATTTAACATTTTCAGACCGTGTTTGACAGAGGTAACTGTCGCTGTGGAAAGCTCAGCCATGGGTAAAGGAGGGTCACAGTATGTGTGCTTCAGTTTTGCTTGGAGAAGACAGTGAGTTGGGGAGTAAGTAATGCAATATTTGAGTAAATACAATATGAACAGTGATTCTATTTCCAGAGAATTGAAAAATTTATGGAATTTGTTGTATAGCTGGGGTACTTTATTGGAGTTCATTTAAAAACCATACTAAGTGATAGCATGTTTTACATGATAATGTCCAGGTCAAAAGTCTTTTGTCTCCACCTCTGAGACTATTTTGAGACTCCTTCCCATTTCTCATTTATGATAGTAAACCTTGGTCAAGTGTAAATGGATATTGACAATTTATCTCCACATGTTAACTGATGCTTGCTTAATATTTGGCACTAAATGTAGACATTCAACCGCTCTCTTTCTGGAAAGTTTCCTTGAAGGAACACCTGTCAAAGAATACTAGATTATCAGCCCTTCATCTATCTATCTATCCTCAGGAAGAATTGGGAAACTAAAAATTTATGAATAAAATTTTTATTTTTCAGTTTAAATATTGAAAGTATTCATAGAATATTTTTAGAATATAGGTCATACTAAAGAAGAATCACAAAATATCCTGAAGATGTAATTGCAGCACCTTTATTTTAAAATTATTTTGATTACCTGCTCAAAAAATAATTAATGTGAACTAATTTTTAAAAATCAATTGTTTTATGTAATTAATTGCAGCAATAGCTTTTATTGTAAACTATACAGCATATTTACTTTTTTAAAATTTTAAATTGGAGGATAATAGCTTTGCAATATTGTGTTGATTTCTGGCATATAAAAATGTGAATCAGTCATAAATATACATATGTCCCCTTGCTCTTGAACCTCCCTCCCACCCCCGCCATATCCCATCCCTCTAGGTAGTCACAGAGCACTGGGCTGACCTTGGGTTAAGCAGCAGCTTTGCACTAGATCTGTTTTACATGTGGTAATGTGTATGTTTCAATACTACTCTCTCAATTGGTCTCACCCTCTCTTCTCCCACTGTGTCCGCAGTCTGTTCTCTATATCTGCATCTCTATTCCTGCCCAGAAAATATGTTCATCAGTACCATTTTTCTGAGTTACTTCACTCTGTTTAACAGGCTCTAAGTTCATCCACCTCTCAAGAACTGACTCCAATTTGTTCCTTTTTGTAATGAGCCTCTTGATGAAGGTGAATGAGGAGAGTGAAAAAGCTGGTTTAAAGCTCAACATTCAGAAAAATAAGATCATGACATCTGATTGCATCACTTCATGGCAAATAGATGGGGAAACAATGGAAACAGTGACAGACTTTATTTTCTTGGGCTCCCAAATCACTGCAGATGGTGACTGCAGCCACATAATTAAAAGATACTTGCTCCTTGGCAGAAAAGCTATGACCAACCTAGACAGCATATTAAAAAACAGAGACATTACTTTCCCAACAAAAGTTCATCTAGTCAAAGCTATGGTTTTTCCAGTAATCATGTATGGATGTGAGAGTTGGATCATAAAGAAGGCTGAGCAAAAGTACAGATGCTTTTGAACTGTGGTGTTGGAGAAGACTCTTGAGAGTCCTTTGGACTGCAGGAGATCAAACCAGTCGATCCTAAAGGAAATCGGTTCTGAATATTCATTGAAAGGACTAATGCTGAAGCTGAAACTCCACTACTTTGGCTACCTGACGTGAAGCCCTGACTCATTGGAAAAGACCCTGATACAGGGAAGATTAAAGGCAGGAGGAGAGGGGGAGGATAGAGGACAGGATGGCTGAATGGCATCACCAATTCAATGGACATGAGTTTGAGCAAGCTCTGGGAGATGGTGAAGGACAGGGAAGTCTCTCATGCTACAGTCCAAGGGGTCACAAAGAGTCGGACTCAGCTGAGCAACTGAGCAACAATAGCAACCGTTATATGATCTGTTTGCATTGGTACTGAAAGTATCTGGAGGTACTGAATGGAAAAGTGAGATTAGTCTAGTGTTAATAGTATTAATACTACTCTAGTTCTTTTCTGTATTCTTGTTTCTCAGCATATTTCCTAGTCATAGAAGGGCTCTAAATTGCTGGTTGGTGAAAGAATGAATGAGTAAATGAGTGAATGACAGGGGGAACATCATTCTTCCCGTAAAAAGACCGCAATCAAGTGGAAGATTCTGACAAACTTATCAAGGAATTTATGAGTTTCTCCAGTCTCACTTCACAGAGGAGGAAAAAAAAAGAACAAGTTTGAAGAAGCTTTTGTGATCTGTTAAAGTTTTGTCATAATAAATCCAATCCTATAATCCAAGTAAATGGCTAACCTGTAGCCTAATTTCCTGTTTATAAACAGTGCCGTTTTTATTCTGAAAGCATCAGGTAACTTTTAAAGTTCCACATTTCCATCTCTCATATTTAGTATAAGGTCACAATTCAGTAAAATGGCCTATGGTATTTCTCTACACTACTGAAAATAATAAGTACAAAGTAAAATTAAATCATAAGATGTGGTGGGAGACTAACATCTATCTACTCTTTCACTGTGTGCTTAGTCTTAGCCTCATCCCCTCACTTTCACTGTGGTCATCAAGTCATTGGGGCAGTCCCACTATATCTGGAATCTGATAATATGTGAATAAATGGTAGCTGCTCTTACACCATTAACCAGTTTGGTTCAGAAACTGTATGCAATACATTTTAGTCAATAGAGTGTAATGTGACTCATCTAGCTCAAAATGGTTTTAGATGGCAACATGCCATTCCATTCTTGTGTGGGGGGTACCAGCTTCAATCTACATATACACATCTGTATTCACACCCATGCACACCTCATACAGGGGGCACCTCTAGAGCTGTAGCGCTGGTGACCAGAGGAAGTGTGCTGCTGGAATGTATATGACATCTACAAAAGGCAACTTATCGGAGGTTTGTAAATGTAACCAACCTACAAGAAACACAGAAGTAAAAACAGTGGTTAGGCAAAATGAAGTGACCGAAGAACATGTTCCAAATGAAGGAAGAAGAGAAAACCACAGCAAGAAGAAGTAAGTGCAGCAGAGACAGGCAATCTACTCGAAACAGAGTTTGGGGTAATGATCTTAAAGATTGTCAAAAAACTCAGGAAAAGAATGGATGCATGGAGTAAGAGGTAAGAAAATTTTAACAAAGAATTGTAAAATATAAAGAACAACCAAACAGAGATGAAGGATACAATAATTGAAATGAAAAATACGCTAGAAGGAATCAACAGCAGACTAAATGATATAGAGGAGTAGATGAATGAGCTAGAACACAGGTAGTAGAAATCACTGAAAAGAAAGAAAAAGAAAGGGAATGATGACAGTTTAAGAGCTCTCTGGGACAACATCAAGGGTACTAACAGCATTTTAGGGGCTTCAGAAGGAAAAGAGAAAGAGAGAAAGGGGCGAAGAGCATGCATATCTGGGAAAGAAAACAGAGATCCAAGTCCTGGAAGCACAGAGTTCCACACAGGATCAGCCCAAAGAGGAGCACATCAAGATACATTGTAATTAAAATGACAAAAATTAGACAGAAGGATAGATTATTAAAAGCAGCAAGGGAAATCCAACAACTTACATACAAGGGACATGTATATAACTCCCATAAGGCTGACAGTTGACTTTTCAGCAGAAAGAGAAGATATTGTATAGAATAGCACAATACATTTCAAGTGATGAAAGGGAAAAAACCTATAACAAAGAATGGCTCTACCCAGTGAGTCTCTCACTCAGATTTGATGGAGAGATCAAAAGTTTTATAGACAAGAGAAAGCTATAAGAGTTTAGCACCACCAAAGCAGCTTTAAAGAATGTTGAAGGAACATCTCTAAGCATAAAAGGAGGGTTACAATTTAGAAACATGGAAATTATGAAAGACAAAAGCTTGTCGATAAAGACAGTAAAGATGGGAATCTATCACATGCAAAGCTAGTAGGAAGGCTGAAAGACAAAAGTAGTGAAATCATCAAAATTTACAATAAGCAGGTAAGGGATACACAAAACAATTAGACATAAATATGATGTCAAAGGGCTTCCTCACTGGTTTAGTGGTAAAGAATTCACATGCAAGGCAGGAGAGCTTGGTTCGATCCCTGGGCTGGGAAGATCCCCTGGAGGAGGTCATGGCAACCCACTCCGGTATTCTTCCCTGGAGAATCCCATGGACAGGGGAGCCTGGTGTGCTACAGTCCACAGAGTCGCAAATAGTCAGACATAACTGAAGCAACTGAGTATGCATGCACATAACGTCAAAATCAGTAATCATGAGGGGAGGAGAGTACCAATACAGAGGTGTTAAAATGCATTTAAAGTGAAGAGATCAGGAATTTAATGTAGTCACATATATGGACGGCTATTATGGTCACCACAAACCAAGATCTATAATAGAGAAAGACAAATACTGTATGCCATTACTTATATATGAAAACTAATAAATAAAACGAGCTAGTAAATATAACAAAAAAGAACCAGATTCCTAGATATAAAAAATGAACTAGTGGTTACCATAAGGGAGAGGAATTGGGGGAGGGACAAGATTAGCAGAGTGGATTAAGAGCTAGAAACTACCATGTTTAAAATAAGATAAAAGGATATATTGTACAGTACAGAGAATACAACTACTACTTTGTAATTACTATAGACTGAGTATAGTCTTTAAAAATCATGAATGTTGTACACATTTCGGTACAAATTGTACACTTTCTGTATGTTGTACACCTGAAACATATAATATTGTACATCAGCTATACATCAAAAAAGAAAAAAAAGTTTTAGCTTTAATCACAGAATAAAGAGACTGGAATTTATAAGATTTCAAGACACATTGGAATGCAGCTAAGGCATATTTTTTTAATCAATGCTGAAAAATATTTTAAGTATTTATAATTTATCAAGGGAGCCTTAGAACTTTATACCATTAATAATTCAACTGATACCTATTGGAAACCTTATTAAGTACAGTTGGTTTGTTAAGCTCTCCGTACGTTCCTTTATATACCTTCATGGACAATCATATACCCACTTCATAGAAGGAAAGTGTTAACAAACAGGTTAGATGATTTGTTCAAATTAATAATGCTACTAATTAAATGAATTAGTAATTAAATTAAAAGTAATTAAATTAAAAGTTTAAAAATGTGTTTTAAAAATCACTTTTCTAGTGTTATTTTACTTGTTTTTCCTGAAGAATGAATGCTACACTAGACTAATATATACATTAGGCTGGAATTAATTTATACTGCCCTAATATTTTTCTATAAAATGAAGAATGTGTTCATTCCATACATAAGGAATAATTAAGCAAAGAATGTCTATGCAAAGATTTTCCCAACCTAGAAAAATAATTGGAGCTTCCCATGTGGCTCAGTGGTAAACGAATCTGCCTGCCGATATAGGAGTGACAGGAGACACTGATTCGATCCCTGGGTCAGGAAGATTTCCTGGGGAAGGAAATGGTGACCCACTCCAGTTTTCTTGCCTGGAGAAACACATGGACAGAGGAACCTGGCAGGGTAAAGTCCATGGGGTTGCAGAGTTGGACACGACAAGCACGCATGCGCCCAGAAAAGAAATTAATTGTAAAGGTTCTTTTTTCCCAAGAAAGTGAATGTGTAACCTTAAGGAATAATAGTGATAATAACAAATACCTATGGTATATCTTCGGAGAAGGCAATGGCAACCCACTCCAGTACTCTTGCCTGGAAAATCCCATGGGCGGAGGAGCCTGGTAGGCTGTAGTCCACGGGGTTGCTAGGAGTCGGCACGACTGAGCGACTTCACCTTGACTTTTCACTTTCATGCATTGGAGAAGGAAATGGCAACCCACTCCAGTGTTCTTGCTTGGAGAATCCCAGGGACGAGGGAGCCTGGTGGGCTGCCGTCCATGGGGTCGCACAGAGTCGGGCATGACTGAGGCGACTTAGCAGCTTCAGTGGCAGCATGGTGTATCTTGCTGTGTGTTTGTGTGTGTGATTTAGGTACCCAGCATCCCTTCTTTCTTCTAGTAACATTGCCTCACCTGCTTTAATTAATTACAGGGACTAGGGGAGCTGAGCATGTGGTTCAGGTTAGCTAATCAGAACTTCATCCAACCATAGTGATCACACGGAGCTTAAGCTAGACTAACCAGATCTCCATGGGGGCCTGCCTGTGTTTTCTCTGGAAATGGAAATTGTATGGCTATTGGTAGATTGGGCCTGACAGTAGCAGTGTGAGGAGGCATAAACAGAGCATTTCTGAAAACAAGGCCAACCAGAGCACAAAAAGCTGGGAGAGAGAGGAAGACAGAATTCTGATTCTATCACATGACCCCTAGATCCACCTATGCCTAAAGCTAGTTCTATTCTGTAGACTTTCTCAATGCATAAGTCACAAATTCACTTTTATCTTAAGATAGTTTGGGTTTCTGTACCTTTAAAGTGAAGGCATTCTTCCTGATCTCCTGATATAATTAATATTTGAATACTCACCATGTGCCAGAATGTAGAGCAAGCTTCATGTGTATTCATAGTTTTCAATCTCACAAAACCCGCACAATTTAGATGATATTATTACCTTGAATTTGTGAATGAGGACATTTAAATGAAGGGAGCTAAATTAGCCCTAGTTCATACAGTTAGTACTGTGGGAACCAGAATTTTAAAATCTTTTTATCTAACTCAGAATCCTGTTTTCCTAATCACGTTGTCACAGATGCAAATAAACTTTACACTTTGCCTACCTTTCACGTGTCAGCAGTCTCAGCCGCCTTTCAGCATCTAAGATAATCCAAGGAGAGATATGCTAACCCATCAAAGGTCAGAACTTTATCTTTCAAGGTTCTCCATGAGTCAATTATTTACTAATGGGCTAATACATAAGATATACTGATGGTTTGCAATCATAAGGCAATCTGATTATATAGTTTAGTGTTAATAAGTAATAGTAATTAGAGTAGCTATGATGTTTTCCTGAGGTGGCATTATTAAGTAATAGGAAGAAGAACATACTCTCATTGAATCTTATGATTCAGATTTAAATCAGATCAATTACTAAATATTTGTGTGGTCAACTTACTTGAGTTCTTTCTGCTAATTTTCTATAATTTTTTAAAATAGAAAGTAAAGATCTGGCACACTATAGATTTCAAACAAACATCAGTTTTTACTTCCTGATGCTTGATTTCTATATCATTTGCAAAGATAAATTTCATTACATGAGCTATTTTATGCATTGTCTGCCAATTAACTATTCCCATCATCATTGATCATCTTATATTTGTGAGACAAAGAAACACAATGAAAAGCTAAAACTAAGCAAAAAAAAAACTCTTAAAAATCCATAACCTAAATTCAGTTATACTTGAATGTACTTGGGATATCATTGATACAACCTTAGCCTCTCCATATTAACGTCTCTATAATGGTGATGTTATTATCTCAGAGGAAACAATTTAATAAGCTGTTTTCAGTGTGGGAAAAAAATGGCATGAAACCTGTTAGACTGTTTCTAAGAATCTCTAAAGGTCAATGCAATAGCAAACAGAGAACACCTAGATATCACACGCAAAATTGCCCTTTAGAAACAAAGAATATAGCCAATTAAATTGCTGCTGGATTTCAACTAAACTTGCATATGGTGACATCAATTCAATTTGAATAACTTTGAAAGAAGGACTACAATTTCCTCCTGGGGTGATTCCAAAGACAGAATCTACGAAAACATATTATAGGGCACCAGTTTTTCTTAAATTGATTTTACATTTCTGATGTCTAGAATATTTGATTTGCTTATACTGTGAATTTTAGTGCAAAATCTTTAGTCTCTATTGTCCAAATTAGGTACCTTTGCTTGATGCTGTTTTATTGAGTATCTGGGAAGGCATATTTTTCTTTGTTTCTTTCATTTTCTGGATATTTTGCCCAAATGCAAACACCAGGTTCTACAGAACTTGATGTCTCTCCAAGTGACATATCAAGCTATATCCATTGTAGCAATTCATTTTATACAATGAAATCAAAGGTTACCTTAGCAGGAAGAGTGTCATTCCATTTCCTCTCTATTTCTGCTGTAATATTTGCTAACTAGACCTGGTTGTGGTCAGTATTTTACTGATTATACATGTTAGTAAACAAAACATGGACAGGGAGGCTGCAGTCCATGGGGTCACAAAGGGACACAATTGAGCGACTGAACTGAAACAAAACAAAATATTGTACCTAAATTATAGTAGGTATACGGAAATATTACATACCAAACTTCAATAAATATTGACAATGAATAAACATTTGTTAAATTGATTCAATAAATTTATTTCTTAATCGGTTTACTTACCTATTAAAAAATTTATCAAGTCTCTCCAAGTCCTTTCCCCCAAAAATGCAAACATAGATTTCACAGAACATTTTGCAAATAATTTCAAGGGGGATATAGAATCTCTACAGGTTCACATACACAATTTTTTTTAAGGAAAAAAAGTAAGGGTTTAAAGAACTTACACAAAGTCAATAAATCCTCACAGCAATGTCTGCTTTTGAATAAACTAAATGTTGAGTTTATGATCCACCACCATCTACAGTTTAGGCACCATCATAGATCATTTCAGATTTCTAATTCTATGGTGTTAGTGAACCAGGGCAAACAATTTTGCAAAATCTGTAAGACATTCACCAGATGGCTAGGAAATAATCTATCAAAAATATATTTTATTTCTTATTTCTATTTTTTTCTTTTAAAATGTCTCCTATCCCTGTCTTTGTCTCTATAAATGTGGCATAATGGACACTCATGTCCAATTCTTTTATTACTCAAATCAGGTACATTTAGGCTCTGTATTTTTAATATCGTGTTCCCATCTTGTGGTGCTATGGTGAAAAAGGGGGGCAAATTATAGAAAATGGTATAATTAAAGGACGTTTTTGGATTTTTTTTGTTTTTAGTAATATTTCACATCTATTTCATAAACATTGATTCATTAAAAAGGAGTTCTGAACCCTAATGTAAGCTCTGGACTTTAGACAGTTATGTTCATGCAGGTTCATCAGCTGTAGCAGGTACTTCTCTGGTGGGGGATGTTGCTTATAGTAGAGGCTATGCAAGTGGAGGGGCCAGGCAGAGGGGTATATGAGAAAGCTCTGTACTTCATTTTAACCTTGCTGTGAACCCAAAACTACTTTTTAAATTTTAAAGAAAAAAAATGGATTCTGAAAATAATTCCTTAGAGGGGAACCAGGGAATATTTTGTACAGTGATTCCACTGGAATCTAATGTAAAGATACTGACAGGTAGCCCTTCATGTAAATAAATCTAATCAGAATAAAATCAATTTTAATTGTTTTATAATTATGAATTCCATTTATAAAGTGGTTACTATAGGCTTAACCAGGATTCAGAAGTTTAATTTTTATCTGGGCTTCCCAGGTGACTCTTGTGGTAAAGAATCTGCCTGCCAATGCAGGAGAGGAGGATTCAATCCCTGGGCTGGGAAGATCTCCTAGAGAAGGAAATGGCAACCCACTCCAATATTCCTGCCTGGAAAATCCCATGGACAGAGGAGCCTGGTGGGCTACAGTCCATGGGTCTCAAAGAGTCGAGACATGACTGAACAACTGGACAAAAACATGAGCGAGAACTACAATACTTAACTATCTATTGTGCCAGCTGTTGAAAAACAAAACAGCTCAGAGGGGCTTTTCTGGGAGGTCAGTGGTTAAGACTCTGTGCTCCCAATTCAGGGGTCTTGAGTTCAGTCGGGGAACTAAGATCCTACATGCTGCAAGGTGAGGCATTAAAAAAAAAAAGAAAAAAGCTCATAAAATTTAACTTAACCTTCACAGAAACATAGAGTCTGTCATCACAGGTAAAGAAATGGAGGCTCAGAAAGGATGATCGATGTGCCTGTCTTTCACCAAACTATAAAACAGCAAAGCCAGGACTTGGACTCAATCATACCACAGTGTGTAGCCCACATTCTCAAGTTATACCATATGGTGTAGCCCACATTCCTGAAGCTAAGAAAACCCCTCCTCCTTGGTTAGTCTGAGGTTGGCACTATAAACACTTCTGTCTTAATACTTTTGCTAAATTCCATGAGTCATTCATTCCAGGATGTCTCTACTGTCTTTTAAGAAACAGGATGAGAAAGTCCAGGAATTTTTTTTTTTTTTTACTTTCATTGTACTATTGTCACATCTCCACAGGACTAAGAATGAAAGCCCTCCGGAAGAAGAAGGAGCAGTGCCCGAGGAGTGAGGATCAGGCAGTAACACTGACTCACATCACAGCCTAGATGTGACATCCTCTTCCAACCCAAGACTTAAATGCTTTGCTCTTTAATTGTTTTTTTTTTTTTTTCCAGATTCCCTTATTCTCTTTGTCATGAGTGAGGATATTTTTATTGTCTTGTCACATTAGTTTTCCTTACATTCCTCCACCTTTTTTTTTTTTTTTGATCTAAGGATTAGTTTTGGAGCTGTCACAGAAGAAATCAAATATGTCCTACAAACCTATTTTGGTAAAATATGTTTTCATGATCCCCACAGTCCAAAGGCCTGCAGAGAGCAAAACATCTTTCCTGAGATGCATGCAGTTTGAATGCATCAAGTTTCTTCACAGCCACAGGCAGTGGGCTGAGCTCTTTTTCACAGAGAGAAGGTGACATTTCTGATGACCTTTTATGGGCTAATTAGAGCATCTTCCTCCCTCTGTCCTCCACGGGACTTTTTTGGTCTCCTTTTTGGTGCCTCTGTCTCTCCGCCTTTGCGTCCTTTCCTCCCACCGGGTGCAGTGGGCCTTCCTTTCCTTACAGGACAGTGCTCCCTTCTTGGTCCGCCTTGTTCTGGCTGCTTGCGGGCCTGATAATGCTCTGGCCCACACTGGCTGATGAATACTTATCTGCCTCCTCTTCCCTTTCATTTCTTTCATATCATATCACTTCTCATCGTAGGCTAGGGACACGGTCTGGTTAGTAGTGACAATTCTCTTGACTTTCTCAAGTCATTGCCAGAATTCTAACAGCTGTGATTCTTAACATGCTGTGTATTCTTCATAATGCTGAACTTCAGTTTGTCATTACATTTTTTTTTTTCTCCAGACCCTGTTTTGGTTAAGTAGGCTGGGAGCACTTTCACTTAGTACAAAGTAGAGAGAGAGGCAGACTATGAGACTTAAGATCAGCCACCAAATTGTTTCCTGGGTTTAAATCATAATTCTGATAGTTGTGAGTTATGTGGTTTTGAGGATGTTGTTTAAACACTCGGAGCCTCTGTTTCTCATCTGTAAAATGAGGTTCATAATAGTACCACCTCTTAGGTTGTTGTGACACTTAAATGAGATAAACCATGTTAAAGACTCCTCCTGGGAGGTTTTTAATATCTATCTTGTTTTTCTAAGTATATGAGTTTTAACATGCACTAGGGACTTTCACATCCACTGTCATAGTTATGAATTAAGCTTATACATTTGACAATTTGGAATCTGCCTTTCTTCAAAATGGTTCCACCTAATACTAACCTGTTTTTGTTTCTGAAACCTTGGGCTGATAATGGCTCAACAAACCAGTATTCATGTCAATTGTTTTGTGGCTGGGGATGACACACTTTGTGCCATTCTATCTCAAAAATGCATATTGTGGTAGAGGGACCTGATGAAACTCCTGCAGCCTTGAGGTATTTTACTTATCTGATTAACAACTTGCTAACAGAAAAAAAAAAAATGCCTTGCTAAAAACTAGAAAGGGGACATTCTTTCGGTCCCATTCTCATATCTATGTCAGAAGCTTTTCCTATCTCTTTTATATTTAATAAAACTCTGTTGGACTGCAAGGAGGTCCAACCAGTCCATCCTAAAGGAAATTAGTCCTGAATATCCATTGGAAGGACTGATGCTGAAGCTGAAACTCCAATACTTTGGTCACCTGATGTGAAGAACTGACTCATTCAAAAGGCCCTGATGCTGGGAAGGACTGAAGACAGGAGGAGAAAGGGACGACAGAGGATGAGATGGTTGGATAGCATCACCGACTCAAAGGACATGAGTTTGGGTAAACTGAGCGACTAAAGTGAACTGAACTGACTGAACTGATTTGACTATTCAAAAATTCTTATTTTGCTTGGAGAAAGAGGAAGAAGGCTCAGAAATTAAAGTAACTTGTTTTTAATTCTGTAGCCAATGTCATCTATTAATATTGTGTGACCATGCTAGAACTGAAACCTCCTTTTCGTGGTTGCTAGTTTAACATTCTAAACAGTGTGTGTTTCCACTTTAAACTGATATTATCTATCAAGCTTCTTTTGTCCATTTCAGTCTCTATCATCTGTTCTAGGGCTTGTAGAATACCACACACAAAGTCGTTATAAATATATATTTCTTAACCAAATGTATTGAGTATCTTAAGTAAGAAGATGTCCAATTATATTTAAAAATGGGTTTCTAGCTATATTTCAAACCATGAAAACAGTATTTCATTTCAATAGTATTTATTGTCTTTATCTCAGCATAAACTATAGCATGTAAAAGAGAAAAGGACAAAAGAATAGGTAAACTTATTTTATTTTAACATGGCCTAAAATGCCTTTGGAGACATAAGAGTCTGCCTTTTTTCCTTTATTAGTACCTGATATGCTTTATCTTACATTTCATGGTCTGAAGTTTTAAATTATTTCTATTCCCAGTATATATACTATGTACTTTTATGTTTGTGTGGATTTCTTTTCTAGTAATGCTCATTTTGTGGAAATAACCACCTATTCAGTCATGAGGTGCTCAAGAAAAGAGACTGAGTTTATTCATCTCTAGACCTCAGTTTCTGGCCTAGACCCTGGCACAACAGGCATGCAGTAATTTAATTTTACCATATGTTTTGGTCCTTTATTCACTGATGTGTGTTCACCCCTGGACTGTGTTCTATGTATGTCTTTTCCCTATCTGTTCTTCTGAAATCTTCACAGCAGCCATATCATGGATAGCAGTATTATGCCCATTTGACAGATGCTACAGACTCAGACATGACAAGCTTTCCCAATTTAGTGCATATTGGTTGCTAAAGACAGAGGTAGAAAATCGATTCTATTACTCATTCATTGTTATACCCTCTTGGATAGGGAACACATGTTAATGTCATCCACCTCTCTTTGCACATTCAGTTACTGGTATTTCGTGCTGTGTGATGTGTGTAGCAAGTGTGTGTGTATTTGTCATGTTTGTGAGGCTAACAGTACACGTGCATGTTTGAGGATATGACCAACACTACCACAGTGGATGCATGCAGCTTCTTAAATTCCTGTTTGGGACAGGGGTGTCTTGACATGCTACTACTCTGAGTTTTATTTTGCTTGTCAACTATCTTCAGTATATCAGCATGGCCGCAGACTGGCTGACAACTGTCACAGCTGCTCTACAACCACCTCTGAGAAATCAGAATGTTGTATACCTTTTTATTCTATGGAAAATGTATGCCATGTGCTGTAAAAACTACTATACACATTCCAGTTCTCATAGTCCTCATGAATATGATCAAGGGGTCCTTGTAGCCTAAGGACTGTGGCGAAGAACTCAACTTTGTTAACTTCTACTCCAAAGTTATTGATATAGCCCAAGATTTGCAAATTAAAAAAAATAAAAATACATGAGAGACTAAACCAAGCTCTTGAGAATCATAGAGATACAAAGGGTCTCTTGACTCTGAATCTATATTTAGACTGACCAATCTGGATCAGTGGTCTAATTCATGATAATTCAATCATACAAAAAAAAATTCTCATTAACAGTGGGAGCCCCTGGGCCATTTACTGGGAATTTAAGTAGTGTGGTTGATTGGAGAACTTGGCATAACAATAATGGTGCTTTGTGTTTTTATAGATTATTTGTAATATAACTTATAAATGGGTAGCTAGGTGGCAGTAAAAAGTGATGGGTTTTGGAGATGAATAAAACTGGATTTTAAGCCTGATAACCTCACTTCTTACCTGTGTGATGCTGTGCAATTTTTAAAATCATGTCTAATGTAAGTTTTGGAGAAGGAAATGGCAACCCACTCCAGTATTCTTGCCTGGAGAATCCCACGGACAGAGGAGCCTGGCAGGCTACACAGTTCATGAGGTTGCAAGAGTTGGATAGGACTTAGCGACTGAACCACCATCACCACCGATCTAAGTTTATTCACCTATAAACCATGGCTAAAAATATATACCATCTAGGATTATTGTGATGATTATGGATAATGCATGTGACTAGCTTAATGCATGAAGAGTAAAGGATCTCCATACACACTTAAAACTGCCTTTATTATTTTTGGTATTCTTATGCTTCCTATTACGAAGGGGTTCTATACTTAGGTGAAATAATTAATCCTGCTGCCTGAATGGGAGGTTTCTATGAAGCATGATAACAATGTGTGTGTATGTTCCATACTTCTTTGTGGAAGTTGTTATTTGTATAGAAATACATTCTCAATTTGAAGTTTTGTTAACAGAGATATTAAAAAACTTTGCCCATATAATTGTACTCTAAACCTGTTCTCTGATTTTTATTCATCTTACATCAAGAACCTGTTTTTTTAATGACAACATCTCAAGTGCACTAATTACCTTGTAAATAAACCTCATCAGTGATAAGATCAGTCTTTTCTAACTAAAACTAGACAAAAGAGTATTAAAAATGCCCTTCTATTCATGTCAATCTCACAGAGGAAAAGAAAAACAGAATGACATTCACTTTAAATATTTAAAATGATGAAAGAATAAAGATTTAAAAGATTGTACTTCAAAGGTGACCTCAGAATTACGTTAAGAACTTGAAATGGATGTCAAATCTATTCAAATCTAAACTCTCAGAAAAGTGTAACTATGGTCTACTTATGAGCATGCAAATGAAATTGGATTTCCATTGGGAAAATTAACTTAAAATGGTCTGGCAAAACTTATTTTGCTAGGTTTAAAACTAGATATCTCATTTTCTTCCTGGTATGCTGTGTAGAATCTTAGCATTAAGCCATTATGAAAATAGATGTTGACATTTGTGAAAAATCACATGACTCAGTTTGGTTCAGCAGTCTCCTGTTAAAATCTGTTTCAAGACTGAAAATACATAAGTAAGTGAACGAAGAAGAAATGCCTGTTTTGTAACAAATATTATTGACAGTGGTGGTGATTGCCAGCAGAAATCAAATAGATTAGAAAAGATAAAAACAAGTCAGTATGGTCTGAAGACAAAGCAAGAATTCAAGGAATCTAGAAATTATTTTTTAAGTTTTTAAATTGAAGTGTAATTGCTTTACAATGTTGTATTAGTTTCTGCTATATGCCCTTGTGAATCAGCTATATGTATACATATATTACCCTCCATCTGGAATCTCCCTCCCATGCCACCACTCAAATCCCACCCTCTGGGTGGGTCATCACAGAGCACTGAGCTGAGTTCAGCAGCTTCCCAATAGCTGCCTATTTTACACATGGTAGTGTATATATGTCAATCCTGTTTTCTCAATTCCTCAAACCCTCTCCTTCCCCCACTGTGTCTATCAGTCCTTCCTCTAAGTCTGAATCTCTTTTCACACCTTACAAATAGTAGAACTTGTTTTTAAGTGACTTTGCTTAGTCACCTTGATCAAATCATCTAAATCTCACTTCATCATTTTTGTTGCCATTTGTACATAAGGACGCTATATACTAATAAATAATGCTAACCCATTGTCATTCAGAAACTTAACATGCAGCACTGTGAGGATCTCAAAGAAAACTATTTCTGTAATAGAAACATATTTTCAACTCAACATTTTTTTGCAAGCCCATTTTTTTCAGGTGTTGGATTAGGCAGATGGATGAAGAACAAAGGTGAAGTGCCATCATACCCTTGAAGAATCCCCAAGTTAATGTAGGAAATGCTTTAAATGGGCAACAAATCTACTTAATGCAAATCTCCTGCTACATAGAAATTTGCAATTTTATGAACAAGGCATCTATTTGTCACTTCCACTGTATAATCATAAGGGATTTGATTTAGGTCATACCTGAATGGTCTAGTGGTTTTCCCTCCTTTCTTCAATTTATGTCTGAATTTGGCTATAGGGAGTTCATGATCTGAGCCACAGTCAGCTCCCGGTCTTGTGTTTGCTGACTGTATAGAGCTTCTCCATCTTTGGCTGCAAAGAATATAATCAATTTGATTTTGGAATTGACCACCTGGTGATGTCCATGTGTAGAGTCCTCGCTTGTGTTGTTGGAAGAGGGTGTTTGCTATGACCAGTGCGTTCTCTTGGCAGAACTCAGTTAGCCTTTGCCCTGCTTCCTTTTGTACTCCAAGGCCAAATTTTCCTGTTAATCCAGGTATCTCTTGACTTCCTACATTTGCATTCCAGTCCCCTATAATGGAAAGGATATCTTTTGGGTGTGTTAGTTCTAGAAGGTATTGTAGGTCTTCATAGACCGTTCAACTTCAGCTCTTTCAACAATTCCGGTTGGGGCATAGACTTGGATTACCGTGATATTGAATGGTTTGCCTTGGAAACGAACAGAGATCATTCTGTCATTTTTGAGACTGCATCCAAGTGCTGCATTATGGACTCTCTTGTTGACCATGATGGCTACTCCATTTCTTCTAAGGGATTCCTGCCCACAGTAGTAGATATAATGGTCATCTGAGTTAAATTCACCCATTCCAGTCCATTTTAGTTCACTGATTCCTAGAATGTCGATGTTCTCTGGCCATATCCTGTTTGACCAATTCCAATTTGTCTTGATTCATGGATCTAACATTCCAGGTTCCTATGAAATATTGTTCTTCACAGCACTGGACCTTGCCTCTATCACCAGTCCCATCCACAACTGGGTATTGTTTTTGCTTTTGCTCCACCCCTTCATTCTTTCTGGAGTTATTTCTTCACTGATCTCCAGYAGTATATTGGGCACCTACTGACCTGGGAGTTCATCTTTCAGTSTCATATCTTTTTGCCTTTTCATACATGGARTTCTCAAGGCAAGAATACTGAAGTAGTTTGCCATTCCCTTCTCCATCCYTTCATCCTTTCTGGAGTTATTTCTTCACTGATCTCCAGCAGTATATTGGGCACCTACTGACCTGGGGAGTTCATCTTTCAGTGTCATATCTTTTTGCCTTTTCATACATGGGGTTCTCAAGGCAAGAATACTGAAGAGGCTTGCCATTCTCTTCTCCAGTGGACCACATTTTGTCTTGCGTGGCCCTACATGGCGTGGCTCAAAGTTTCACTGAGTTAGACAAGGTTGTGGTTAATGTGAGAAGTTTGATTATTTTTCTGTGATTGTGGTTTTCATTCTGTCTGCCCTCTGATGGATAAGGGTAAGAGGCTTATGGAAGCTGCCTGATGGGAGAGACTGACTGAAGGGGAAACTGGGTCTTGTAAGTTGAAATATATAATATTTCTTCTTTATTTTTTTTATATCTTTAACTCTTGAAATATTCTGGGTATCTTTGTAAAACCAGATTCAATTTCAGATTGAACCAGAGGAAAGAAATTTAAAGTGTATTCCACAGCTCAGCCTATCTTTAACCATTTTCGGTTCTCTACATACTTATATGTTTGCACTAGTGAGTTATGATTTGTATAATCTATTTCCCTTCAAATTTGCTTCTGACAACTATTTTCCACACACAAAAAAATTCTGATACAATCAGGAGAAAGTCTGATTTTTATAACTGGGGGTTCCAAAGCCTTTCACATAATACACAGCCTATTCTTCGTTTCTTGTTTCACTTCTTACCACTGTATCTTTCAAACTGTTCACACCAAATATTAAGGATCATGTATAATTGTATATAACTTCTGTCTCAGTCTACCATCTCCAGACTCTTGCTCAGACTGTTCTTTGGCTTTTAATGTACAGTATGTCCTCTTTGCCTGGATAGTTCTTCACACCTCGGCTGAGATACTGCTTCCTTCCGAGTAGTTTTCCCTGAGTATCACTGTGACAGTAAACAACTTCCCCCTGCTTTATATACTCTGATCACTCTGTATATCTCCATCATCATGTGTCCTGAATAGCTTGCAGTTGCCTGCTTATTGTTTCTCTTATCTACTGGATGGTATATTCTTATGCCTTGTTCACTATTATATTCTCAGCAATTGATTCAGCACATAGTAGAAGTCAAAAATAATTATTTATATTATATAAAAAATCAAGATGTCAACATTGCATTTGTAAAGAAGTTTATTATATTTTTGAAAGGTGTTATTCTCTTTCTGGTATCATCCATATGAAAGACAAGTCAGTACCATACATCACTAAAGGATCTTTTCAATGTGAGAAATCAAGAGAGACATCTAAAACATGAAGAGGTATCTAAAGCTCCAGTGTGTGTTTGTGTGGTTAAGTCACTTCAGTCGTGTCTGACTTTTTGCGACCCTGTAGACTGTAGCCTGTAGCCTGCCAAGCTCCTCTGTCCATGGGATTCTCCAGGCTAGAACACTGGAGTGGATTGCTATGCCCTCTTTCAGGAGATCTTCCCAACCCAGGGACTGAACCTGCGCTTCTTATGTCTCCTGCACTGGCAGATGGTGTCTTTAGCTCTAGGGCCACCTGGGAAGCCCCTAAAACATCAGACAGATATTTAAAACATGAAGAGTGATGTAGATATATTAAAAAATCAAGAAAGATACCTGATATTTTTTCCATGGGAGATTTTTTTGAAAAAAATATCTAGATCATCTGAAAAAGTGCATTTATATTTACAATTAGAAAGTTCATTTTTTATTTTGGATTCGGTATTTGTCTGACAGCTCATATAAGGAAAAGAAATGAAAAAGGTAATGTAAATTGCATCCTAATTATTTCTGCTAATATAATAATATATACTATTATATAGTATAATATCATACTATGAATATTAATAAATATTGGAGGAGAAAGCTATCTTAGAATGATTGGACTCAATCAATTAGCAAAGTTACAAAACTAGGTTAAATAAGTCTCACAGATCAGACAGCTGACTTGTGGAAAAGCAGGAATTGAAGCTGATTATCATCTCCCACTCTAGGGCATTGCATACCCCACTGCATATGACAATAGCAATGGTAGGCATGTTTTTAGTGTTTTAGGTCTTATAAATTGGCTTACACATGTGGAAGGATCTTGACTTTTATAGTAAATGGAGAAAAAATATAACTCTAAGTATTTGTTCTTAAGGAATAGAAAAATCTTTGGAAAATGAGTATATTTCTTCTTTGGAAGCGAAGTTTAAGAAAAGCTGAACTCTCTAACTTATTTATTTATTTATCTTGATATTCATTTTTTTTCATGTACTTAATTTTTGAGAATCTACTGTATACAAAGCTTATGTCAGATCCTATAACGTCCAATGATAGAGAGAAGATCCTTTATGTAATTAAGGTTCTTTGACGTTAGTATGAAAGTATAAATCACTTGTTAACTCAAAGCACATGTGATTTCTTATGTCTCCTATTGAATATGAATTAATTTTTATATACATATTTATTTATTAAATATTAGATACTCTATGCATGTGGTTTATGTATACAAATATCTTGAGTTAATTTCTAGAGTCCTTCAGTTCAGTTCAGTCACTCAGTCGTGTCCGATTCTTTGTGATCCCATGAACAGCAGCAGGCCAGGCCTCCCTGTCCATCACCAACTGATGGAGTTCACCCAAACCCATGTCCATTGAGTTGGTGATGCCACCCAACCCTCTCAACCTCTGTTGTCCCCTTCTCCTCCTGCCCTCAATCTTTCCCAGCATCAGGGTCATTTCAAATGAATCACCTCTTTGCATCAGGTGACCAAAATATTGGAGTTTCAGCTTTAGCATCAGTCCTTCCAATGAATATTCAGGACTGATTTCCTTTAGGATGGACTGGTTGGCTCTCTTTGCTGTCCAAGGGACTCTCAAGAGTCTTCTCCAATACGACAGCTCAAAAGCATCAATTCTTCGGTACTCAGCTTTCTTCATAGTCCAATTCTCACACCCATATATAACCAGTGGAAATACCATAGCCTTGACTAGATGGATCTTTGGTGGCAAAGTAATGTCTCTGCTTTTTAATATGCTGTCTAGGTTGGTCATAACTTTCCTTCCAATGAGTAAGCGTCTTTTAATTTCATGGCTACATTCACCATCTGCAGTGGTTTTGGAGCTCAGAAAAATAAAGTCAGCCACTGTTTCCACTGTTTCCCCATCTATTTGCCATGAAGTGATGGGACCAGATGCCATGATCTTAGTTTTCTGAATGTTGAGCTTTAAGCCAACTTTTTCACTCTCCTCTTTCACTTTCATCAAGAGGCTCTTTAGTTCTTCTTCACTTTCTGCCATAAGGGTGGTGTCATCTGCATATCTGAGATTATTGATATTTCTCCTGGCAATCTTGATTCCAGCTTGTGCTTCCTCCAGCCCAGCATTTCTCATGATGTGCTTTGCATAAAAGTTAAATAAGCAGGGTGACAATATACAGCCTTGATGTACCCCTTTTCCTATTTGGAACCAGTCTGTTCCATGTCTAGTTCTAACTGTTTCTTCCTGACCTGCATACAGGTTTATCAAGAGGCAGCTCAGGTGGTCTGGCATTCCCATCTCTTTCAGAATTTTCCACAGTTTAATGTGACCCACATAGTCAAAGGCTTTGGCATAGTCAATAAAGCAGAAATAGATGTTTTTCTGGAACGCTCTTGCTTTTTTGATGATCCATCAGATGTTGGCAATCTGATCTCTGGTTCCTCTGCCTTTTCTTAATCCAGCTTGAACATCTGAAAGTTCATGGTTCATGTATTGGAGAATACATTCTCGAAGCCTGGCTTGGAGAATTTTAAGCATTACTTTACTAGTGTGTGAGATGAAGGCAATTGTGTGGTAGTTGGAGCATCTTTGGCATTGCCTTTCTTTGGGATTGGAATGAAAACTGACCTTTTCCAGTCCTGTGGCCACTGCTGAGTTTTCCAAATTTGCTGGCATATTGAGTGCAGCATTTTCACAGCATCATCCATAGCAGTTAACATTTATACAACAACAATAATTAGAATAGGGCAAAGTCATATACTGCCTATAGAATAGGTTGCAATTTCTTCACCTAATATGTAAGTTCCTCTAAAATATTATCTAATGACTGATCTGAAAACACGTATATATTCTGAAAATGTCAAAGATCTTCTCTCTGTTGGGCAAACTATTGGAAAACAAATTTAGAGAGAAGGAGTGTTAGGAAGATACAGAGGATCAAGTAAAACACAAGAACTTGTCCTAGGTGCTTTCATATATATTGTATTAGTTCAGCCCTTAGAGTAATCCTTTAAGGGAGACTTTTGTAGCAATTCCATTTTAGAGATGAAAAACATGGTGGCTCTGTAAGATTACATAGGATAAAACAGGAATTTGAGATCAATTATTTTAGTTATCAGTCCAGTGCTCACACAAATTCCTTCCACAGTATGCGTGAACCCAAACAAGTTGATAATTTCTCCACCATCTAAACAGTAATATGAGTTCAAATGGGATAATGTGTAAACCTCAGATATTGTCAACAGAAATAACACAAGTCTGTTGCTAAGAAAAGAAGTAATTATTAACATCAGTGATGATAGCTAAATTCAATGGGTTTCAAAATTTCCTCATCTGAGCTGTGATTGAAATCAGAAAAATTCAGCTTTTAGTATGGCTTTGTTGGAACACACTGAGTCCTTCTCAAATCCTAGGCCACCATCAGTAGATTAATGAATGTGAACAAGGAATCAGAAAAAGTTGGTTGATAAATGGCATGAGCCAGGAGGTGGCAGAGGAGACAGACAAATTGGAGGAAAAAACTAGAAACCAGAGGAAAGGGAGATAGCATGATAGAATGATGATACACAGAAAAGAGAGAAATGTGAAGTGGATATATTCCAGGAATTAAGGAAGGATTGCTGTGCTGCTGTAGAGGGAAAGCATGGTCTTGCTCACACAAAACACTGTTCTTAGCAAATCCTTTACAGAACCTAACCAACATGTCCCTCTGAGAATTTCAGCAGCAGTAGTGGTCTAAGTCAGTGTCAAGTATCCTACAAGTATTCAATGGAGTTTGAATTGAGATGGTCAGTTTGTAAATGAGGTGAGGAAACATAAAGGGAGATTTTCATGTGTATGTCTCAGAGTTTAAACACAAGACAATTTCTAAAGTTCAAGAAAGAAAAGGTGGTGACTTGAAGTATCCACATTTGGTATTGAAAGGGGTGGAGAGAGAGAAGAGACAGAAAGAGGGGAGAAAGAAGATAAGGGTGTGAGGACCAGTGAATGAAATAAAAAGCCTTGGAGAAAAATATAGACAAAATAAGAATGGTCAATGCAATCTCTAACAAAATAACAAGAACAGTTTTCAAATAATTTTAAAATTTGTGTGGAAACATGAAAGACCCCAAATAGAGAAAACAATCTTGAGAAAGAACAGAATTAAACAATTCACACTCCTTGACTTCAGAATATACTACAAAGCAACAGTTATCAAAGGAGTTATGGTACTGGCATTAAAACATACATATATATCAATGGAAAAGGATAAAAATTCCAAAAATAAACCCATACATATATGGTCAGTTAATGTACTACAAAGAAGGCAAGTGTATACAATGGAGAAAAAACAGTCTCTTCAATAAGTGGTGCTGGGGAAACTGAACAGCTACATGCAAAAGAATGAAATTAGACCATTCTATAATAGTGTATACAAAAATAAACTCTACATTGACACAGCCACTATGGAAGACAGTATGGAAATTCCTTATAAAGTTATAAATAAAACTACCATATGAGACAGCAATCCCAGTACTGGGCATATATACCCTAGGCAATCTGTAATTGCAAAAGATACATGTACATTAATGTTCTTTGCAGCACTATTTACAATAGCTAGGACATGGAAACAACCTAGATGTCCATCGACGGATGAATGGATAAAGAAGCTGTGGTACATATACACAATGGAATATTATGCAACCATAAAAAATAATGCACCTGACTCAGTTCTAATGATGTGGAAAAACCTAGAGCCTATTATACAGAGTGAAGTAAGTCAGAAAGAGAAAAACAAATATCATATATTAACACATGTATAGGGAATCCACAAAGAGGGTGCTGATGAACCTACTTGCAGGACAGCAGTGGAGATGCAGACATAGAGATCAGACTTGTGGACACAGTGGGGGAAGGAGAGGGTGGGACAAATTGAGAGAGTAGCATTGAAACAGCTACACTATTATATGCAAAATTAGATAGTGGACATTTGCTGTACTAGCAACAGAGCTCGAATCTGATGCTCTGTGACAACCTCAAGGGGTGGGCTGGGCTGGGAGGGACGTTCCAGAGAGAGGAACTGTACATACACTGACGGCTGATTCATGTTGATATGTGGCAGAAAACAACACGATATTGTAAAGGAAGTATCCTCCAATTAAAAGTAAATAAATTCACATTAAAAAAATAGGCCTTCCAGAAAATGAATTAAAGAATCAGAAGCCATAAATCTTGTAGAAGAAAACAAAAGCAGGGCACTCTTTGACATAATTGTAGCAATATTTTTTTTGTTTGCTTTGTCTTCTAAAGCAAAGAAAACAAAAGCAAAACTAAACAAATGGGACCTAATTAAACTTAAAGCTGTTGCACAGACAAGGAGACCAGAGACAAAACAAAAAGACAACCTATAAAGTGGGAGAAACAAATGATATGGCCAGTGAGGAATTAAGATCCAAAATATACAAACAGCTCATACTAATCAACACCAAAACCACAAACAACCTGATGAAAATGGGGCAGAAGACCTGAATAGACCTTTGCCAAAGAGAACAAACAGATGGTCAATGACCGTCAATAGGCACATGAAAAGACACTCACTTTGATTAGTTATCAGAGAAATGCAAATTAAAACCACGAAACCTCACACCTGTCAGAATGACTAGCATCTAAAAGACCACAAGTAGCAAGTGTTGGCAAGGATGTGGAGAGAAGGGAATCCTCACACACCGTGAGTGGGGGTGGAAATTGGTGAAAGTACAATGGAAAACACTTTGGAAGTGTTTCCAAAACTTAAAAAAAAATAGAACTACAAGATCACTCAAAAATCCACTCCTAGGTGTTCATGCAAAAACATTCAAAACCACTAATTTGAAAAGATACATGAACCTCAGTGTTCATAACAGCTTTATTTACAATTGCCAAGATGTGGAAGCAATCTAATGTCCACTGATAGACAAGGAAAATTTGATGAATGTATACAATGGAGTGTTGCTGAGCCAGAAAAAGAATGAAATCTTACTATTTGTGACAATGTGGGTGGACCTAGAGTATACTATGCTAAGTGGAATAAGTCAGATCGAGAAAGAAAAAACACCAGTTGATTTCACTTATATGTGGAATATAAAATAATAAAGCAAATAAACAGAAAAGACTCACAGATACAGAGAACAAAGAGGTGGTTACCAGTGTGTGGGGGGAAGCAGTCAAGACAGGGGTAGGAGTTAATTATACAAATTTACACAAATTATACAAATTTAAACATACATAGTAATTTATACAAATTACTATATGTAAAATAAGTTACAAATATGTATAGTATAACACAGGGAATATAGTCAATATTTTATAATAACTATAAATGTAATATAACTTAAAAATCATGACTCACTGTGCTGTACAACCAAAACTTATACTACATATCAAATATAATTCAATAAAAATATAAAAGGAATACAAATGTCAAAAAGAATAACAATACATTGAATTCAATAGTCCTTTAAGTTTTGCATTTCTCAAAACTGAAGTACTGTGATACAGTGGATCATATAGAGTGCAGTATAGATTGGCTTTGTGTGCATGCTAAGCCGCTTCAGTCGTGTCCGACTCTGCAACCCTGTGGATTGTGGTCGGCCAGGCTCCTCTGTCCGTGGGACTCTCCAGGCAAGAATACTGGAGTGGGTTGCCATGCCCTCCTCCAGGGGATCTTCCTGACTAGGGATCAAACCTGCATCTCTTAGGTCTCCTGAATTGACACGTGGGTTCTTTACCAATGCTGTCACCTGGGAAGCCCCAGATGGGCTTCACTAATTTCTAATTCAAAACAAAGTTCAGATCATTTTACTTCTACTTCAGTTTCCTTATCTGTAAATTGTTGTAATGGTTTTATAACAGTTTTATTATTTTTATGTTTGAGAATTAAACAAGCCCAGCTCATGTAGATGATATACATAGAATCTAAAAATTACATTTACATGGCATTTTCTTTTTATTCCTTTCCATCTTGTAGGGTAGATAAACCAAGTGTAAAATAAAATGGAAACTGGAATATAAAAAAATTACTTAATTGAAATATAGCAATTAATGTGTCTATACTAGTGGAAGGAAAGTTTACTTTTGAATAAATAAATAAGGAAGGGATTCAGGAAGACAACAGGAGCTTGATGGACTTCCAGGGCTGGCAAAAGGAGGAGAAAAGCATTCCTTGTGTGAGCTCAAGGCTTGGAGGTGAGAAAGACAAAAAGTGTAGACAGAGCTAGTGATCCAGACAGAACAGAAGAAAGACACTAGAGGAAATGAGTTAGAAGATTTGGGTTACAGACAGATTAAAGAGGGAGATAAATAACAGGCTGGTTCGTTGAAAATTGTCGATAGAGGAGAGTGCAGATTTCTGAGCAAATGCGTCACTTCAGCAGAACTATGGTTTAAGAAAAATTATTAAAAGTCATATAAATGTAAATTAGAGATGGTAGTGAGGATAGAGAAATTTAAAAAATAGTTATCCATTCAGAGATATTTGCTCGAGTTCAGAGAAAACTACTTTTTAAAAAATTCTTTCACATATTTTTCAAAACATGTTCATGAAGAGTCTAAAAGAATAAATACAAATAATTGATCCCTATATATTGCTTCCACTTTTTGTCACATTCCAAATTGATTTTGTGTTAAAAGTTTTAGGTTAATATTTCATGCAAGAAATGGAATAAGGCTAAAAACAAAGAGAAAAACAAACAAAAAAATCTTCAGTAAGGGTATTTCCTAGCTATGACTTTATCTTTATATTTAGAAAATACATAGTTGGGTGGATTACCTAAGTAATCTGATAAATGTGCAATCTGAAGTGAGATGACATCCAACTGCAGCTTCTTGCTATGTCTGATTGAAAATTGTTCTCATCTTCCATTGGCAGTGTGTACAAAATGATTCTTGCAGACCTCTCTTTAGGTTTCTCCTTATTTATTTCTTAGATATTGAAATTACCCTCACTGGGATTTATGTTTAAATGTTGCATGATCAGGCCACCCAAGACAGCTGTTTCCTTACTCTCTGTACATCCCCCGGTGGACCAGGGCCTGCCTCACCCCCACCATACTCACACGACTGACCTTCCTACACATTTGCCTCTACCCCAGGTAGTGATTGTTCTAACATTTAGATTTGACCATTTCCACCTGGAGAGTTTGTCAAGGGGCAATGAGGAGCATGTGCCTTTGCTGGTTTCCCTGGTAACCGATGAGCCAACCTGTCGCCAATTCCCCTTACAAGTGGTAACCACCTCTCACCAGAAGCAAAGCCTGTTGCCGTGTCCTGCCCAGCGTCCAGTGTACACACTGAGTCACTCCAGGACCTTGCTTTAAGACAGGTAAGCTGTCCCCTCCGTTAACCACTGACATCTCTGTTCCTGATTCCAGGCTTTTTTTGTGTGTGTGGCCTCAAAGCTGGGCCAGCACAAGGCTTGCAGGCCTGTAGGGTATAGCCCAGCAAGTGGCAGAGCGGCCGGGAGACTGAGGACACTCCTGTGAGCACCAAGATGTTGGGATACGATACAGGGATGGAAAGTTGTGGGGTTGTCCACTAACGTGTGGGGCCTGAAAGAGGTGTAACCTGAGGGTAGCCACTCACTAATGAGGGGCCAGAAAGTAGTGGGGTGATCCTGGAAGTTGCAGAGGAAATCCTGGGGGTGGCTATCCACTAGTATGTGGGGCGCTGTTGTTATTCTTGATGAGTGGGGGCTCTCAAGCAAGTATGGGGAACTCCTAGACACTCCTAAGGCTATTGGGGAGATATTGGCCATTATTACAATGGGAAAAAAGGAAGGTGGACCATAGGAGGTTAGACCTACAGCTGTGGGCTGGCCAGTGTGTTTTATGTTAAAGGTCACAGAGGCTGAGCTAACAGCCAAGGCAAAGGTTAAATTCGATGGTGTTTCGTGTTCCTATGAAAGCAAGGCATGTGAATGTTAGTGAAGCATAGGTATTACTGTCTACCATTGTTATTTGTTTAAACTGACTTAGCTATTTATTTATTGAAGTATATAGTTGATTTACAATGTTTCAAGTATATAGGAAAGTGATTTAGTTATACATATATGTATAATTTTTAGGTTATTTTCATTATAGGTTATTACAAGATACTGAATACAGTCCTCTATGCTATTAGGATCTTATTGTTCATCTAACAGAGTAGTTTATATCTGCTGATTCCAAATTCCTAATTTGTCCCCCTCCACTTCCCCTTTGGCGAATATAATTTTTTTTTCTTCTATGTTGGAGGGTCTGTTTCTGTTTGTAAATAAGTTCATTTGTACCATTTTGTTTAGCTTCTTCATGTAACTAATATCTGACATTTGTCTTTGATTTACTTCACCTAATATAATGATCTCTAGGTCCACACATTATTTTTTATGGCTATATAGTATTTCATTATATATATTCCATTATATATATATACTTATATATATGTACATACATGCATACATACCACATCCTCTTTATCCATTTGGGTTATACCCGTCTTGGCTGTTACAAATAATGCTGCTATAATATTGGAGTGCCTGTATATTTTCAAATTAGAGTTTTTGGTTTGTTCAGATATATATACAGGAGTGGGATTGCTGGCTCATATGGTAACTCTGCTTTTATTTTCTTAAAGGAAACTTTGTACTGTTTTTCATAGTGGCTGTACCAGTTTACACCAACAATGTAAATGGTGGTGGTTTAGTCTCTAAATCATGTTCTGACTCTTGTGATCCCATGAACTGTAGCTCACCAGGCTCCTCTGTCCATTGGATTTTCCAGGCAGGAACATTGGAGTAGGTAGCCGTTGCCTTCTCCAAGGGATCTTCCCAACCCAGGAATTAAAGCCACATCTCCTGCATTGGCAGGCAGATTCTTTACCACTGAGCAACCAGGGAAGTCCATTCTCTCAGGACTCCAGGGTCCCCTGGATCAGGGCTCCCTGTGATCAGGGCTGGATTAGCTGATCACTGAAGGGAGGTGCAGGAGGTGGTGCTGCAGCTTGGGGCCATGGTGCAGGCTGCTGGGCAGACACTGACAGAACCCTGAGGGCAGTGCAGCTGGGCCTCCAGGATTTTCTTCTCCAGCCCAGAGGATGCAGCTGGGGTACGAAGACCTTGTGTGGACAGTAATGACCTCATGTTTCCAATTGTCTGCTGGCAGAACCTACCATGTATGCATCAGAGATGCCCTGAGATAGACAGCATACAGAGGTGGTTTGCAACATCCTCTTCTGCATAACACTGCACAAGCTTTCAAAGTTAATGGCACAGCAAAAATCTCATCCAATACCCTGGTGGGAGGAAGATGGCTGAGTAGAAGGATGTGCGCTCATCTTCTCCTGTGAGAACTCCAAAATTACAACTCACTGCTGAACAACCAACCACAGGAGAATGTTGGATCCCACCAAAAAAAGATACCCCACATCCAGGGGCAAAGGAGAAGCCCCAGCAAGACAGTAGGAGGGGCGAAAAAGCATTTAGAATCAAACCCGATACCCACCAGAGACACCTGGAGGGCTCAAACAAACCTTGTGCGCACCAGGACCCAGAGACCCCAAGAGACTGAGTCAGGACTGTTTGAGTGTCTCCTGTGGAGGTACAGGTCAGCAGTGGCCTGCTGCAGGGACAGGGGCTCTGGGTACAGCAGACCTGGGTATGGCATAAGCCCTCTTGGAGTGTCCAGAAGTGTCTGGCAGAGGCGTGGGTCGATGAAGGCGTGCTGCAGGGTCGGAGGCACAGAGTGCAGCAGTGGTGCATGGCACCTTTTGAAGGAGGTCGCCATTATCTTCCTTACCTCCACCATAGTTTGGTCTCAGGTCAAACAACAGGGAGGGAACACAGCCCCACCCATCCACAGAAAATTGGATTAAAGATTTACTGAGCATGGCCCCTCCCATCACAATAAGACCCAGTTTCCTCCTCAGTCAGTCTCTCCCATCAGAAAGCTTCCATAAGCTTCATATCCTTCTCCCTCAGAGGGCAGACAGAATGAAAACACAGAAAACTAAGCAAACTGATCAGGTGGACCACAGCCTTGTCCAACTCAATGAAACTATGAGCCATGCCGTGTAGGGCCACCCAAGATGGGCGGGTCATGGTGGAGAATTCTGACAAAATGTGGTCCATTGAGAAGGAAATTGCAAACCACTTCATCATTCTTGCCTTGAGAACTGCAAGAACAGTATGAAACAGCAAAAAGATGGATACTGAAAGATGAACTCCCCAGATCAGTAGGTGCCCGATATGTTACTGGAGATTAGTGGAGAAATAACTCCAGAAAGAATGAAGAGACAGAACCAAAGTAAAAACAGCACCCAGTTGTGAATGTGACTGGTGATGGAAGTAAAGTCCAATGGTGTAAAGAGCAATACTGCATAGGAACCTGGAATGTTAGGTCCATGAATCAAAGCAAATTGGAAATGGTCAAAAGGGACATGGCGAGAGGGAACATCAATATTTTAGGAATCAGTGAACTAAAGTGAACTGGAATGGCTGAATTTATGGACCTAACAGAAGCAGAAGATATTAAGAAGAGGTGGCAAGAATCCACAGAAGAGCTATACAAAAAAAAAGTCTTCATGACCCAGATAACCACGATGGTGTGATCAGTCACCTAGAGCCAGACATCTTGGAATGCAAAGTCAAGTGGGCCTTAGGAAGCATCACTACGAACAAAGCTAGTAGAGGTGAATTAATTCCAGTTGAGCTATTTAAAATCCTTAAAGATAATGCTGTGAAAGTGCTGCACTTAATATGCCAGCAAATTTGGAAAACTCAGCAGTGGCCACAGGACTGGAAAAGGTCAGTTTTCATTCCATTCCCAAAGAAAGGCAATGCCAAAGAATATTCAAACTACTGCACAATTGTACTCATCTCACACGCTAGCAAAATAATGCTCAAAACTCTCCAAGCCAGGCTTCAAAAGTACATGAACCATGGAATTCCAGATTTTCAAGCTGGATTTAGAAAAGGCTGAGGAAGCAGAGATCAAATTGCCAACATCCGCTGGATCATCAAAAAAGCAAGAGAGTTCCAGGAAAATACCTACTTCTGCTTTGTTGACTACACTAAAGCCTTTGACTGTGTGGATCACAGCAAACTGTGGAAAATTCTCCAAGTGATGGGAATACCAGACCACCTGACCTGCCTCCTGAGAAATTTGTATGCAGATCAAGAAACAACAGTTAGAACTGGACATGGAACAACAAACTGGTTCCAAATCAGGAAGGAGTACATCAAGGCTGTATATTGTCACCCTGCTTATTTAACTTAGATGCAGAGTACATCATGTGAAATGCCAGGCTGGATGAAGCATGAGCTGGAATCAAGATTGCTGGGAGAAATATCAATAATATCTGATATGCAGATGATACCACCCTTGTGGCAGAAAGTGAAGAAGAACTAAAGAGCCTCTTTATGAAACTGAAAAAGTACAGTGAAAAGTTGGCTTAAAACAACTTTCAGCAAATTAAGATCATGACATCTGGTCCCATCACTTCATGGCAAATAGGTGGAGAAATAATGGAAACAGTGAGAGACTTTACTCTTTGGGGCTCCAAAATCACTGCAGATGCTGACTGCAGCCATGAAACTAAAAGACACTTGCTCCTTGGAAGAAAAGCTATGACCAACCTAGACAACATTTAAAAAGCCAGACATTATTTTGCCAACAAAAGTCTGTCTAGTCAAAGCTATGGTTTTTCTAGTAGTCACGCATGGATGTGAGAGTTTGACTATAAAGAAAGCTTAGGGCCGAATAACTGATGCTCTTGAATTGTGTTGTTGGAGAAGACTCTTGAGAGTCCCTTGGACAGCAAGGAGATCCAACCAGTCCATCCTTAAGGAAATCAGTCCTGAATATTTATTGGGAGGCCTGATGCTGAAGTTGAGGTTCCAATACTTTGGCCACCTGATGGGAAAATTTGACTCATTTGAAAAGTCCCTGATGCTGGGAAAGCTTCAAGGCAGGAGGAGAAGGGGTCAACAGAGGATGAGATGGTTGGATGGCATCATCGATTCAATGGACATGAGTTTGAGTAATCTCTGGGAGTTGTTGATGGATAGGGATTCCTGGGGCGCTACAGTCCAAGGGATCTCAAAGCATCAGACACAACTGAGTGACTAACCTTAACTGAACTGAACCAGGGAAGTCTATGGGCTATCATACCATACATTTAGAAAGATGTATACAATCTAAACCCTCACAGCCCTCTACCAAAAAATACAGACAAATATATATTCTAATAGTATATGATAAAAATGCATTTTGCATTTTTGAAAAAATGATAGCTTATGTAATACAATTGGTGAGACAAAACGCCTAAATTATTCTGATTTATTTTTTGGAAATAATCATAGATATGAACAAAGATTTAGAAATAATATTGTTAATTGCAGCCCTCTTTGGAGAAATGGGAGTCAACTTAAATGTCTGAAGCAAAAGAGTAAAAAGTAAATTGTGTGTTCATAGAAAGTTATTTATCATAAAAATAATACAATAAAAGAATATAGAATATATATAATATATAATATATTCATGATATATTTAGTTTGAAAAATATAAACTACATCTACTGTATGAATTCACTAATCATTTATATTTTCACTATTTTATGACTCAAGGAATCAAATCCAGTATCTTAACAGCTGTTATTTCCATATTAGAAATATGTGTTTGCATGCTCAGTCCTGTCCAAATCTTTGCCACCCTGTGTACTGTAATATGCCAGGCTCACTGTCCATGGGATTGTCCATCAAGAATACTGGAGTGGGTTGCTATTTCCTCCTCCAGAGGATCTCCCCAATCCAGAAGTCGAACCCGCATCTCCTGCATTGGCAGGTGGATGCTTTACCACTGCGTCACCTGGAAAGCCCCTAGGTAGATTTAATTTTCATATTTTTATTTTTGTATCTATATTAGTTAAATTATATTCTTATAGTAAATGTATATTATTTTGTAAATTTAAAAAGTGACAACAGAAATTATACAACATATTCACTAATGACTGTGCATAGAAATGAAGGCTTCCCTGCTGGCTCAGATGGTAAAGAATCCTCCTGCAATTCAGGAGACCTGGGTTTGATCCCTGGGTTGGCAAGATCCCCTGAAGGAGGGCATGACAACCCACTCTAGTGTTCTTGCCTGGAGAATTCCACGGACAGAGGAGCCTGGCAGGTTACAGTACGTGGGGTTACAAAGAGTCAGACACAACTGAGCAACTAAGCGCAGCATAACACAGCACATAGAAATGGTCATCTTAAAGCACATTTCTATTTCTCAAGTTATTAGTTCTTATTTTATTTTGGAAAAGGCTCTGAATGGTGCATGAAGCCTCTTTCCTCTCACTCCAGGTTGATAGCTGCCGTGACACTATTTTCTTTCCTATTTACAGATCTTCAGATTTTATACAGACAATCACACTGCAGGACATTCATAAGAGCTGAAAGGCACAATCTCTTGAGAAACCTGACTTTAATAAGAATGTTCAAGGAATGTTTGTTATTTTCTTTTCGTTAGCTCTTTCATTTTTATTCTCCTTTCCCTTTGGACACAGTTTTCTAGAGCTTTGAAAACAATTTTTTTTTTCCCATGAAAAGCCCTTTGGAGAACAGTATGTCAGCATCTAGGACTCCCGTGTGTCAGCACCTGCCTACTTCAGCACCTAACAGTTGCTAGCAGATTTGCCTTCTACTGGAGTCTCAGCTCCTGAGTCAGTAAAATCCAAGCATGGCCATATTGAAGAAATTTCTTTTCTGCTTGAGATTGGGATAGGGTTGAGAATATCTTTGTTTTCTTCAGATAATCTGTGTGCTAGGAATTAAAAAGCTACCAACAACCTTTGCATAAAAGCTATTTTCTCAGCAACCAGTCATCCTGCCCAGTCCCTTCTCTTAGGCCAGTATCTTGCTTGACTTGCATTCAAGCTTTGAGGCCCAACCTCCTTGGGCCTACTTAGTCCAACCTCAAGTAGGTTCCCCTTCCTCTCTACCTTCTGATATCCCTGTTATCTTTATTGGTGATGACAGCTGAGCTCAATCTCTCTCATCTGACTCAGACCCATGTTAGAGTATGTTCTCATTCACTTAACAAAATATACTGAGCATTACTTTTGTATATAGTACTATATTAATTCCACTATTCACCACTGTAAGGTGGAACCCTCAGAAAGCAGAGCTCAAAACTTATCCAGTGACCCACTTTAGCTTATTTTAGGCCTCTATAAGAATAGACAAAAAGTTTATTTACTTTTATTTCATTCTGTCCCTCCTACCTTGTTCTATGGCTATCACTGTATCTATTTTGATATAAAGCATCAACATCATCAATTCAAATTATCTTGACTGAAAAATAGTCCTTTATTAATGCCTGAAATTATATATTTCTTAGTAAGCTATACACCCTAAATGTCAATAGAATATCACTTTGTCCAAAACTTCTATAGCCTGTATTTGAATAAGAAATTGCCTTTCCTGAAAAACTGCATAATCCAATGGAACTGTCAAATAGGCAGTTATTTAAGTTAAAATACTGGAAGTTAATCCAATGATGCCACCTGTCTTACCTTCTCATTCAGCCAACTTCCGAATCTGGTCAATGCTATCTAGTTAATATGTTTCAAATGCATCTCTCTTATTCTAACTCTATTGCCATGAATGAAATTGATTTATTTTTATTTTGATTATTGTAATGGTATTATATCTAATCTTGTTGAATCCAGTATTTCCAACTCTAATAGACCCTCAATATCACCACCCACATAGTAGTCTTACAAGTAGTAAGTAGTTTTACAAAACTCCACTCTGTCCTGTACTCTGTATCTGACTCTTTGTGACCCCATGGATTGTAGCCCACCAGGCTCCTCTGTCCATGGGATTCTCCAGGCGAGAATACTGGAGTGGGTTGCCATTTCATTCTCCAGGGGATCTTCCCAACCCAGGGATCAAACTTGTGTCTCTTATGTCTGCTGCATATATAGATAGGTCCTTTACTACTATTGCCTCTTGGGAAGCCCATATTGTTTTGTTTTTTTTTTATATATATATTTTTAATTGTTTTTGCCATACATTGTCATGATATCACCATGGGTTTACATATGCTTCCCCTCCGGAGCCCCCCTCCCTCTTCCC
>ML661325.1:11282635-11293668 GCA_007570785.1 Antilocapra americana | reverse complement strand
GGAATCAACCTACCTGACTTTAGGCTATACTACAAATCCACAGTCATTAAGACAGTATGGTACTGGCACAAAGACAGAAACATAGATCAATGGAACAGAATAGAAAGCCCAGAGATAAATCCACACATCTATGGACACCTTATCTTTGACAAAGGAGGCAAGAATATACAATGGAGAAAAGACAACCTCTTTAACAAGTGGTGCTGGGAAAACTGGACAGCCACTTGTAAAAGAATGAAACTAGATCACTTTCTAACACCATACACAAAGATAAACTCAAAATGGATCAAAGATCTAAGCATAAGACCAGAAACTATAAAACTCCTAGAGGATAACATAGGCAAAACACTCTCTGCCATAACCCAAAGCGGGATACTCCATGACCCACCTCCCAGAATATTGGAAATAAAAACACGAATAAACAAATGGGACCTAATTAAAATTAAAAGCTTTTGCACTACAAAGGAAACTATAAGCAAGGTGAAAAGACAGCCTTCAGAATGGGAGAAAATAATAGCCAATGAAACAACAGACAAACAATTAATCTCAAAAATATACAAACAACTCCTGCAGCTCCATTCTAGAAAAATAAACAGCCCATATTGTTTTATAACTCCATTTAAATCATGTGGAATTTATTATTTTATGTAAGTGAATAACTTAAAAAATCTATTTTAATGGCAGATCTGATTAAATTATAATTATCATTGTTAATTAAAATCATCAAAAATAATAGAATTCTGAATTGATAATAAATTTCTACTATTAATCCAAAGGGGTATCTTTGAAAAGATTTTCATACTCATACTCACATTTATTCCCAGAGGTACAGATTTATGATGGAGAAAACTACAACTCTCATTTACACATAAAGTTAGTTCATAAAATCTAGCCCTTTAGAGAAGAAAAAGAACTAAAATAAATATAGGTCAGCTCTTTTATTTTTGTAAGTGAAGAAATGAAATTTACAAACTGAGTTATCACTTCTGGTCTGCCATTCCATAAAACCTATACATTCCCTGAGGTCAGGAATTTTATTTTTGTTGAACATTATATATTCTCACATTTGCTAAATAAATAAAACTCTTCTCATTGTTACTGAGGGGTAGAGAACTGGATGGAACAAGAGTCTCAGACTTCCAGATAAAGGCAAACTTCAGTGAAAATAGAAGCAATCTGCATGCATGTGTGTGTGCTCAGTCATGTTCAACTCTTTGTGACCCCATGGTTCCTCTCCCTAGCCCACCTGGCTCCTCTGTCTGTAGATTATCCAAGCAAGAATACTGGAGTGGGTGACCATTTCCACCTCCAGGGGATCTCCCTGACCAAGGGATCACACCCTTGTCTCCTGATGGCTCCTGCATTGGCAGGTGGATTCTTTATCACTGAGCCACCTGGGAAGCCCAGAAACCACTGACTAAGCCCTTATCCTGAGTTAGGGCTAACTGTAAGTGATTTATGTCATATGTAATATTTTGAAAATTGTATCTTAAAAAAGGTAATCAATTAATTTTATCCTTTGTTGATTAGTACTATTAGAGATTGAGGCACAGAATGAATAAGTACCTTACTGCAAAGGTCACACATCCACGAAGTGGGGTGGAGTTGTATTTGAACCCCAATAATCAGAGACCAGAACTCATATTTTTAATTTCCACTCTGTCCTCACTGTTTAGAACTGTGCACAAAAGGCTTACTAACTGTGGGAGATTAAAGCACCCACAAAATAAACCCATCAAGTTGCATTCTATTCTTGATAGAAATAGGGAAATGTAGGGTTTTTTAGGTCAATTTTTGTATGTTGTAATATGGGAGACACTTAGTTTTATTAAAATATAAATGGTTCTAGAAATCATGTCTAATATTCAAGTGATATTTCCTTTCAATCAAAAGACTATAAAGCAATTCCATTTCTAAGAGAGAAAACCAAATCTAAGTGATGACTTTTCAGTTGAATTAACTTTTATTTCATACTTCTCAGAGTGAGGAGTAAAACATTGACTTTACCTGGAACAATTTGTAGTTGCATTTAATTTTGAATGAAGGGCTAAGATGGGGGATAGATAAAAATTTAATTTTTCTAACTCTGATATGTTTCCTCTGTTGAATCTTTAACAGTCACAATTCATATTCCTTTGACTTTAAAATTATTGTTGGTAGAGATTTATTTACAAGGATAGAGTACAAGTTGCAATAATAATTTAAATGATTCATTGAGGGACTGAGATATCCTGTGAATTATAACATAGACATAATCTCAGAAGGGTCTCTTCTGGAAACCTAATAAAGACTCATTTATTCAAACAAAGAATTTAGTGTACCTAATTGAAGAAACATAGATTTTAAAATAAATAACTCAGTATTGAAGACATGCAGAAGAGTGATGCTTAGCAATTTAGAGTGGGGTGACAGGCAGATAAAGAGAATTGACAGCTGGAAGAAGTAGGTTTGCTTATGTACATTTCCATTATTTGGCTGTGTGAATTTTCTTAATTTCAAGTTTTATTAGTTGATAAGCTTTTGTACAATAGAGAGTAGACACACAGTGATTCTTAGAAGGTGAATTAGGTCAACATCTATGTCTACTAGAATCTTCCATTTCTATAGATTCCCCTTTTTTGTTGCTCCTTGAGAGCCCTCTGCCTTGTAAAATTCATCTAGGAATCTTGATATCTGGAGCAGCAGATAATGTGCCTTAAGGTTTATTTTTTTTTCCTTTTTCCTGTGCAGTTTTCAAATAAAATACTTTATTTAATTAACCATGCTAGTATTGAAGCCAAGGATGTGTTTACCAAATTTCTGAATCATAGCTATGTCTTGGCCTATCTTCTTTCAATTTACACTTGAAACTGAGTTAGTCACTAAGAGGCTTGAAGTAGTTTCTTCTTAAGGTTGAGATATGTAAAAAAAAAAAAAATATTAGAAGAGGTTCCCTTTTTGTCAGTTGTGACCTTTTGCTATCTGATTTAGTCTGAGAGCTTTCCAGCTGAAGTGCCTGCTCCATCCTCAAGAGGCCTGTGTGTCTATGTAAAGTCATTTATTTCTGAAATGCACTTGCCTCCTTTCATCTCTGGAGGGGACCATCTTTCCTCTGGCCCCAGTGAGTATGATTTAATTCTTTTTGGATAGCTCTTTGTTTAAACCTCAGTGGAATACTACAAGAAGCAATACTGAGGCTGTAACTCAATAGAATATTTTATAGGCTTCTTCCAAACATTGCCCCTTGGTAGAATATCATTAGCCTTTTACTCTGAAAGGTTCTAAGATGTACTCAACATGTTATAGGTGTTCAATAAATACATGAACTGCTTAATTTATCTTGTGTATTTTTCCACCTCTATTCTTTTCAATGTCTCAGATAATAATTTCCACATAATGTTTAGTAAACTGTGGTTAAATTAAATAGAACCATATGTGTACAGTGACCACTTGCATACACGTTAGCCCCAAAGTACTAATTTAATAGGATATATAGATTCATTTCAATATGATTCTATGTAACAGCATTTATTGAGTCCTAACTATGTGCCAAGGATTCTGTTAAACATTCAAGGAAATAATGAAATAAAATAAAACATGATCTTAGCATGAAATGACATTGTCCAAATGGGGGAAGAAATAAGCAAACTCACATAATGACTATCTAATACACACTATACAATAATGTTAATGGACCTCATATTAAGAAGTAAATGTTTCAAAAAAGAAGTAAATGTTTCTTTCAGTGCAGTCATGGGAAAATTGAAGGAGGAGATGGTGCTAGTGCTGAGTCCGTAAGGCTGTCTGTTGGACCAAAGTAGACTTTTATGTTCTAGGTGACCAACAAAATATCAGTGCACAGGCTGGGAAGAAGCTAACCTATGGGGGAGCTAGTGGGCAGAAGTTTCTTGGGCTAAATTTAGGGTCCAACCATTAAAGTAGTAGCCTTACCTCAGGAAGATTATGGTCTGAATCCAGACAGTCTTCAATTGTAAATGAAGGTGTGTGTGTGTGTGTGTGTACTTTGAGAAGATAAGTTCTAACAGATGATACTATTTTTTATAGGAAAGATGGTTCTGAATGAGAAGAGAATGGAAGTAATGAGAAAATTTAGAAGGCAATGCTAATTTTCTAGGTGTGACATCATAAAAGTCTAACTGAATTTTTAAATTAATGGTACTAAACACTGAGATTAAAAAATTAAAATTTTTTCAAATGACCTATAGCAGTTGCTCTCAGACCAGCACTATCAGCATTCAATGTAAAGGTACTGAGTCTGAAATTGGTGGGAAGAGGTAGTAATTTGTGTTATAATGAGCCCTCCAAATGATTCTGATGTACATCAAAGTTTGAGAACTACTGACTGAAACTTTGAAACCTTAAAATGAATTGTAAGGGTTTGTCTTTCTGTGCCATTTAAATGCTTATTCACCATACATTTATTAGCATAATTCATTAACTCTAATATACCGCTAGTTTTAAGATGCACTGCTATTTTGTGTCATTAAAAAAAACATGCCAATTAAAGTAACTCAAGTGACAAGCTTTAAAATGCATCCCAATTTCAGAACTGTTAAAAAATAAAAATCTACATCTTAGAAGAACTTATAAAACGTGTTGCGCTGACTGCCACAAAATCACACTGAACAAAAGAAGTGATGTTTCACAGATACATCAATCTATTTCCTTGCTTATTCTCATGAAATTTGAACCACAACTACATTAAACCTACATTCATTACTGTTTCCTTAGCTTTGTCTGAAACTCAGACCTCATTTTTTTTTTCCATTACCAATAAGTTTTTATTCACTGTATATTCCCAAGGAAAAGAAAGGGAAGGGAAAAGGGTCAGCATGTGTGTTACAAAATGGTAGCAAATGGGAAAGGAAGTACCTGGCACAGCAAAATCAGCCATCAAATAAATACTGCCCACATGGGGTCACCAAAGCCTAAGGGGCTATATCTCCTGAAATTCAGGAATGAGAAGAAGGGGTGAGGGAAAGAACAGATGGGTACATGCTTTTCTATCCTCCTTCCCTTCCCGTAAATTCAAGATTTCCTACAAAGCTTTGGTTACTAGCAGTATATATGGAGTTACATTTATCTGTCTCCTATTAAACAATCTTGTGGCTACTTTGACTTAAGCTTCTTTCAGTTCAGTTAGGTTCAGTCGCTCAGTTGTGTCTCACTCTATGCGACCCCATGGACTGCCATGTGCCAGGCCTCCTGGTACATCACCAACTCCTGAAGTTTACTCATACTCATGCCCATGAGTCACTTCTCATCAGGTGGCCAAAGCAGTGAAGTTTCAGCTTCAGCATCAGTCTTTCCAATGAATATTCAGGACTGATCTCCTTTAGGATGGACTGCTTGGATCTCCTTGCAGTTGAAGGGACTCTCAAGAGTCTTCTCCAACACCACAGTTCAAAAGCATCAATTCTTTGGTGCTCAGCTTTCTTTATAGTTAACTCTCATATCCATACATGACTACTAGAGAAACCATAGCTTAGGCCAGATGGACCTTTGTTAGCAAAATAATGTCATTACTTTTTAATGTGCTGTCTAGGCTGTTCATAACTTTTTCAAAGGAGTAAGCATTTTTTAATTTCATGGCTGCAGTCACCATCTGCAGTGATTTTGGAGCCCAAGAAAATAAAGTTGACTCTGCAACCCCATGGACTGCAGCCTACCAGGCTCCTCCATCCATTGGATTTTCCAGACAAGAGTACTGGAGTGGGGTGCCATTGCCTTCTCTGGACTAGTGGGTTGTCTGAATTTAAATAGAATCTGGCTATATTCTGCACACTCAGGTAAAAAAGGTAAGATTTCTAGGGCATTGTATTTAGGTCTTGTATTTAGGTAATAATTAATTACAGTTTTAAGACCTGGGAAACTTTCTCGGGGTGAGAAGAGTAGATTTCCCTTTAAACGAATCACCTTCCCTTTCCACCACCGCCATATTTTTTTCCAGTTATCACAGACACGAGGAGAGGAAGACAGGAGACAGCAACATTTTAAGAATTCTCACAAAGTCTGTTCATGATCTTTGGGCTGCTTGGATGGGAAATGTCTGGGTCTGAGATTTTGAAAGCATGTCTGCCTCCTGAAAATTCTGCCCTTACCTTCTCCCCAGGGGAGTGTACAGCCAACCTACACCTGCATTTTCCTCGGTTTCTATCATTAACTTCAGAACTTTGCTCTTTCCCCCATCTTTCCCTTCTCCCATCTCTTTTATAGTATGTCCAGATCATTCTCTCAAACCAGAAGCAGCCCAGATGTCTGAGTTGCTGTCGTATATTTTCCTCAGGACTGAGCTGAGAAGGGAATGCCAAGTGTCCTCAGGCTGTAGGACATGAGCTTGAGAATAATAATCCGAGGCAGAGTAGCTGAAGAGAAACGAAAACCTACCTGTGAAGACAGTCTAACTGAGTAATCAGTCCTAAATGATAGATAGGGCAGGAAATTCTATATACAAGGCATTGGGATTAGAAAGAGAGAGGACTAAATTAGCTCAGAAAGAATCTGAGGGAGTCCTGAGGAGTCATCCCTGCTGGTGATAGAGCAAAGTAATCTTCACCCTGTGAAGTAAGAAACTTAAATAAAAGTTTTATATCCATATTTAGCTAAAAAGGTGACACCGAGCATCTTTAAATGATTTTCCTAAGTCTGCAAGATTAATAAGACACTCAGATGAAGCTCCTGGCCAGGGCTTTCTATCCGCAGTCCAGCAGTAACCTCCTATGTGCAATGCTAGTGGGTGATATATAACACTTGCTTTGTTGTGCATGTGTGTGCAGTCATCTCTGACTCTCTGTGACCCCACGGGCTGTAGCCCTCCAGGCTCCTCTGTCCGTGGAATTATCCAGGCAAGAATACTGGAGAATATACCTTCTCCAGGAGATCTTCCCGACCCAGGGATCAACCTAGGTCTCTGGCATTGCTGGCCAATTCTTCACCATCTGAGCCACCAGGGAAGCCCATTAGAGAGATGAGTAGTTAATTAGTCAAAAGCAAAATGACACCATTTTAGTATGTGTGTGTGTATGTCTATATATACACACGCTCACATATATATAGTAGAGATACTAACATTCTCTAAGAATCTCTGTTATCCCCTAAAAGATGAAGGAGATTTCTTCAATCATGCTTTGCAAGCTTCTTTTTTATGCACACACACACATACACACACACACGCACTGATAAAATAGAAATATGCTGTAGAAATCTGAGATGTTATCAATATAATTACTCAATAGAAACAAGACGAAATTTTGGCTTAGACTGAGTTAATTACACACACCCCCACAGCAGTTGCTTCTTCTACAGAAGGTACCTTGTGATGGCTTCCAGAGCACAGTCTTCCCATACTGACTTTGGTATGTGGTCCCATGTCTGCCATGTATTAATGTTTTGAATTTGGTAAGTGCATTAATCTCTCTAAAGTCTAGTTTCCTGACCTATAAAATACTGGTAGCACTAGCATCTGCACTGTAGGAGGTTACTGAGTATTAAATAAGAAAATAATAGTCATATTTTAATAAATTGTCATTTAAGCCCTAAAGTTTAGTTTAACACCATGCCTGTTAGAAACCACACATTTTTTGGAAAGAACAAAATATCATGGTTGGTGACCACCTATAATACCTTGACTGGAGTACTAGGTGTTTTTAAAGTTGGGTACTTGCAACAAACCTTCAACCCACTTTGGTAGTCTTGCTGGAAAACTCCAGTGGATGGAGGAGCCTGGAGGGCTATAGTCCACGGGTTTGCGAAGAATCAGATGTGACTGAAGTGATTGAGCATGCATGCATGCAACAAATCTTCACACTGCTTACTAATATCTCCATTTTTATTGATGAGCAAGTCAAGGTACAAAGAGTTTAAGTCACTTGTCCAAAGCTGTGCTTGTGTGCTCAGCTGCGTCTGACTTTTTGCAACCCCAAGGACTGCAGCCTGCCAGGCTCCTCTGTCCATGGGATTTCCCAGGCAAGAATACTGGAGTAGGTTGCCATTTCATGTTCCAGGAGATCCTCCCAACACAGGGATCAAAACCGTGTCTCTTGCATCTCCTGCATTGGCAGGCAGATTCTTTACCAACTGCACCACCCACTTCCTTATAACTGGAAGAAAATGGAGGGAAACACTGGTCATCATTACTTCAAAGCCCTTGTTTTCCACAATGTGCCCAACATCTCAGGGGCAGCATAAAGGGATTGGTTAGTCAAGGACTTGCTACTGTGATTACTGTTCATGATTGTGTTTTTGTATTTGTCTGAGTTTCTTTCACGCACAATTAGCTCAATTTAGAAGTATTTCTCAAGAAAGAGAAAGCTTTATGTTAATACTACTCATACTTAGCATGGAAGGAAACCTTTTCCTACATATGAATGGTAATTTTATTTCTGCCCTTAAAATGAGAAATAGGTCAACTTACTTACTTATCGCATTGCTTAAATTATCTTCTGGGATTTGGGCAGTTTAAGGCTTACAGATCTTTTCATGGCTATCTTCCCCCTAAATCTTAAGGGATCATGGATATTCTATGCACATCCAATAAAATATTTATTAAAGAATATATAATATGACTGTAAATTTATTTGAACATTTTTCTCTAAGGAATTTGGAACCTTATGGCATAAATTACCTCATTTATCTTCATATATACTCTGCAGGGAAGAGGTTGGTAGTATTATCAGCCCAGATTAAAAATAAATGGACAGATATAAGGCAGTTGTTTAGTTAGTCAGTCTATCATCAGGATTGATGGGTTTTCCACAATTTGCAGGTAACTGAGCTTGAGGTAGCCAGGCTGTGGCTCAGGGGAGTAATTTCTGACCACAGCTGGTCTGGATGAAAACCTTAAATGGCTAAGGCGTGCCTCAGTTTGCATTTCTCTGGTCATCTGCTTATCTGCCCAGCCGGTAACTAAATAATAACATGCGACATTATTTTCATCTGAGGTGCTATCGGCCATTATTCTGACAACCTCATGCTTCAAGGCTCAAATGAGTCATCATTTCATCTAAAAGGCCTTTCTTGATCCTCAACAGAGTCAATCATGTCTTTGACTGGAGTTCTGACAATTAGATGGGTGTTCATTACAACACATTAAAGGACTCTATTTTGTGTGCCTTATCTCTAAAAGGCCAAGAGCTTTTGGAGCAAGAACCATGCTTTATTTCTTTCTGCATCCTCAACACAGATCACAATGCTTGACACAAAAGAGACAATTAAGCTTAGTTTACTGAATGACATAGGGAACTGGAAATGTATTTAATATAAGAGTATCAGGCTACAAAGCCATTGCCTCAGATTATATTTGCCTTTTTAGATTATATTTGATCACATTGATAAATGGCTTGATTTTCTCCTTCAAACGTTATTTCTGGGTCTTACTTTCACCTTCTATAAAAAAGGGAAAGTGATAGTTATTTGTTCTTCATAGGATAACATGGGAAACAAATGGAATGAAGTATATATAAAGGTTAATTTTCTAGGACTTCCACAACAAAGGGTAACAGTCTGTTGCTTAAACAACAGAAATACATTTTCTAATAGACCCAGAGGCTAGAATTCAAAGATAACAGTGTCAGCAAAGCTGATTTCTTCTAGGACCCCTCTCTTTCAGCTTAGGTCCGACTCTTTGCAACCCCATGGACTATAGCCCACTGGGCTCCTCTGTCCATGAAATTCTCCAGGCAAGAATACTGAAGTAGGTTGCCATTCCCTTCTCCAGCGGGATCTTCCTGACCCAAGGATTGAACCTGGGTCTCCCGCATTGCAGGCAGATTCTTTTACCGTCTGAGCTACCCAGGGAACACCATCTCCCTCTATCTTCCCATGATCTTTCCTCTGTACATTTCTGGGTCCTAATCTTTCCTACTCTTAAAGATATGAGTCATATTGAGTTAGGACTTACCCTTATTAATTCATTTTACATTAATTGTTTTTTTTTGTTAAATCACTAAGTTGAGTCCAACTGTTTGCTGACCCAGGGATCGAAACTGTGTCTCCTGCACCTCCTGCGTTGGTAGGTGGATTCTTTACTGCTAAGCCCCTGGGGAAGCCCTTTTACACTAATTACCTTGTTTTAAAGGATCTGTCTCCAAACACCATTACTTTATATAGTACTAGAGGTTAAGGGTAAAGACTTTAACCTGAAAGATTCATGGGTACATCATTCAGCCCATGACAGTATAGAATAGGCCCAGTATGTTACCTGGCCAGTAGGCCTCATTTTACTCATAGGAATATTATTAATATCACTTATAGTCAAAGATTTCTAATAGATCAAAAATGGCTTTATTTCTTGTTAAATTGCTCCACTAGTCTCTGGCTCAGCTTACTTGGAAAGAAAAATAACATGTGGACAGGGCACACACAATCCCAGCATGAAGTACAGAGTAGAGGGAGAAAAATGAAGAATCCTCCAAAAGAAGGGATGCTCCAAGCTCATTTACAGATTTAGCAAGAGCTTGGTGTAACCAGAAAACAGATGACCCAGATGAAAAAGGTGATGCTATAATTGGTGGCACATCTTTTGAGAAGACAAATGAAAAGCATATGGAGGTATATCTGGCATTCAGGAGAGGTGATAGGGAGTCCAGATGCCAAGCATGAATGGCATTAAAAAGGAACATTTCTGTGAAAATCTAGCAGTCAGATTTTGATGGGAAAAGAGTCCTTGGACATAGCCACGTGTCTCCCCTGTGGTGAGAGTCGAAGCAATCTCAGGCCAGCATCCCTGCTTCAGCCCCTGCTGTCTTCTCCCTCTCTTCTCTCCATTCCTCTGTTCCTACTGTGCTTTCTCCTGCAAAAAGGAATAAAGTCTTCATTATACAACAGGTATTGTTGGAGTACAGTGTTGTATACAGAGGTAAATAACATCCTAAAGGGGATAAAAGTACAAATATCTAGGGTTAGTTCCCATTATTGTGTTAGTTCTCTGAAACCATCACAAACACCATATTGATAAATACTCCAACTATTGCTCCTAGGAAAACACACCACACACACACACACACACACACACACACACACACACACACACACAC
>ML661325.1:11017013-11282625 GCA_007570785.1 Antilocapra americana | reverse complement strand
CACACACACACACACACACACACACACACACACACACACACACACACACACTATATATTGCTCATAGACTGTTTTCTTAAATCCTGGAAATAACTCATTCTGATAGAGTGTATTTTCTTTATTTTTCAAAAGAGAGCAAGGTTGTTAAGTCTTAAGTACTTATATGAGGTCATCCACTAACAGATGCCATAGATTGTCAATTCAAATCGCTTTCACCCAGGTTTGGAGCTACTTGTACTTCAGTACACTTCTCCCTACAATCTATATTTTCTTCTGGTTACAGAAATATAAGTATAATACTATACTTCTTCATATATATATTATATATATATGTTTATGTATGTGTGTATGGAGAGAGGAAGACCATATAAAGGAAATGTGAATGTATATATCATTCTATAAATAATTATACATAGAATAATTTTATATATATATATATATACACACACGTATATATATGTCATATGGACTTTGCTGGTGGCTTAGACTATAAAGAATCTGCCTGTAGTGCAGGAGACTAGGGTTTGATGCCTGGGTTAGGGAGATCCCTTGGAGAAAGGAATGGCTACCCACTACAGTATTCTTGCCTGAAGAATTCCATTGACAGAGAAACCTGGTGGCCTACAGTCCATGGGGTTGCAAAGAGTTGGACATGACAGAATGATTTTCACTACTATATATATATATGTGTGTGTGTGTATCAGATAAATGTCCAAACAATAATGTAAAGAGTAGCAAGGGAAGTTAAATAACATAGCTAAAGGATTCTGAAGTTTCACTGAAAACACCTCCAGTATTCTCCACAGAAGGGTGTTTATCTATAACTCCATATAGAAAATGTCCCTCTTTTTGAGTACCTACAGTGTGCCAAGAGCTGTCTTAGGCCTTTAATATAAATTACTCCTCATAATAATCTTATAAAATTGATGTTACAGGCTTCATTGTAATATTACAAAACTGGATCTCAGAAAAATAAAACTGGCAAAGACTGTGTACCCTATAAACTGCAGAGTCAAGATCTGAACCCAGGTCTCCCCATGCCAGTAATCCAGACCAGTGCGGGGATCCAGTGTAGTATATCACCTTACCAGCTGAGATCTCTCCCTCTTGGTCTGGCTCAAAGATCTTCATCCTGAAATAACAAGGTGCAGCAATCAGACAAAGAGGATAAAACTGGTATCGCGTTAGGAAGGTTAAAGTAGAGGAGGGAGGCTGGGTAGGACCTAAGTGTGTTCACTTAGGTATAAACCTCAAACTAGAGACGGTTAACAGAGCAGGTATTTCTGGGAGTGGTGTTGAAAGATGAAGGAGTATTGAATTAGCCAATTGTGAAGAGGAAAGGAGGACAGCTGGCAGGTAGAATAATTAGGGCAAGAAGGCAGTGAGGAAGAGGAGACAGTCTTCTTGGAAGTGAAGCTCTGGGGCCCTGGGTGTGAGCGAGGCCCGTGCAGCTGGTGGTGCTCAGTCCAGCAGAAGTTGAGTAGCACGAGCTCAGTATGGACGAAGGAGATAAGCAGAAAAGGGTTTTGAAGGAAGTGATTCTAGATTTGGAAATGTTATCAAGGTGATATGTTGCAATGTTTATTAAATTTTAAAGTGAGAAAACAGTGTTTGATCAACTTGTCAAAGACTTTAAACGATATATCTGAGTAATTCTTGTGAAGAATGTGCAAAGAGGTAGTGTGGATCCCAGAAATGACTTTAGATTTTAAGTTCCATTATAGAAAAGAATCAGTTATAGGGATAAAAGCAGCAATAATAATAGATTTGTACTGTCTTTAAAAAAAGGAAAAGAAAGATTTATGATGTATATGCTATCTTAACATAAACCACAAAAAGTAGAAAGTATGTCCCAAGCTCTGTTGCCTAGAGATTATACCTGCAGTTTTCATTGCTGTATACATAATTGGTCTGTAATACCTTTAATAGGAAAGAGACTAGTAAAATAAAATAACATAAATTAGATAAAACAAAAGCATTTGTTTCCATAAGTTAGGGTTGTAATGTTTTTACCTGCAGATGCAGTGTTAATTATCTCGGGCCTATCTCTGCATTGTTCTTATTGTGTTGTTGTCTTGTTTTGCTTTTAACCATTTTTTCTGCTTTCTGATTCAATGACCCAATGCTTTCAACAATATTTGAGGTAGTGGTATTAATACTTGTATACTGGAGAAGATATTCCCTGTCCTTAAAGAGCATGCATGCAAAAATCAATACAAATGAACCTCAGGGACATATGGGCTACAATACACAGAAATCACATCTCCAACACACAAGCACTGAGCTAAGTAAGGAAAGACTCAGTATGTCAAAAAATGTCATATCCAGGGGCTTCCCTGGTGGTCCAGTGGTTAAGAATCTGCCTTCCAATGCACAGGACTTGGGTTCGATCCCTGGTTGGGAACTAAGATTCCACATGCCAGAGGCAACTAAGCTCGTGTACTACACCTAGAGAGAAACTCGCGTGCTACCCCTAAGACCACATGCAGCCAAATAAATAATTTTTTAAAAATATCATATTCAAAGTTAGGAGGAAGAGAATCCTACCCTCTCTGAAGGATTCCTTGTTACATACAATCTTACCTGGCTCATTCATCTCTGCCCTGTAACATCCAAGGTTCTATTTTGAGCTGAGGGCAACCAACTGGCGAATCAATCCTAGAATACTAACTTCTTATATGGAAAGAGAATTCTCTCTAGTATAAATATTAGCTAAGGATGCCTATGAATAAATCAAGGGAAATTAACAGAATATTTTATCCAGAAATGCATCCATTGCTTTATTGCTTCATTATTTTAATGGTAATCTTTTGGAACAAAATATTGTTTACTAGTTAATATTTTGAGGACAAAGATGGGTCAGTGGCACATCGTGGATGCAAGCTATGCTATTTGTCAAGTAACTGAAGAATTAGGCTCAAGTTTTCTTGTAAAGGGCCAAAGATATATAATTATATATAGAGAGAGGGAGATGTATTTACCTTTGTAATACTAAAGGCATCACGGATGCTAAGAGAAATGAATGGGTTTGAATTCTGACTGACTGCTTCCTGGTTATGCGATATTTGACCTTAGATCTCTCAGCCTGTTTCTTCAACTGTAAAAGCAAAATAACAGTGCCTCCTTTAGCTGTAAAGCTTATATGAACCTATATTATCACTTTAAATGGTCACTAGTTGTACTTGTCTTTCAACCACCCTACTAGCAACAAGGAAAGTGTGTCATTGTGAAGTGCAACACTTCATATATTCAAAGGTAAGAATGCTATTTCTGGATTAAGAAATGAACCCTTGAAATGCATTACACACACAAAATTCAAATTGCTGAAAGTTTAGATCAGAAATAAGCATATGTGTACTAGATTTTTTTAAAATTAATTAGCTTTCTTTTTAGAGCAGTTCTAGGTTTATAAAAAAAAAACTGTTCAGGAAATTCAACATCTCCCTATACTTTTCCCTATTATTAAAATCTCAACAGTGATGAACCAATATTGCTACATTATTATTAACTAAATTCACAAGTTTATACTTAGGTTCTGTCTTTGTGATGCAGAAAGATAGACAGATAGACCCTTTCTGCCTGGTGTGGGTCACCAGAAGTCAAGGTGAACCCGAGTATTCATGGAACTCTCTGCCTCCTGGCCACATCAAATGATGCCAGGGGATATGATTCAAGTACAAAGGGTGTCTGCTACAACATGCACGGTGCAATTTTATCTTTACAACAAAATCTTTGTCTTTTAAAAATGTATATACACGAAATGGTCATCTGTTAAATGGATTACCTCCATTTTTCTTCTGTGGAAACTGAGGTTTAGAAAAGTCAGGTCACTTGCCTAGAAGTCCAAGGATAATAAGTGGCAGAAATGGAATTTGTACTTGAGTGTGCTGACTATACCTTGCTGACCAGTACATTTCCAGACCTCCAGGGTGCTTCTCTGACAGCTCATGAGGGTTGGAATGTACTAATAAATTAAAAAACATTAATTATTAATTGTGTATTACAAGTTATAAATGTATTATATTCAAAGGAATAAAAATGTGGAGGAGGAATTTTCCCCTCTCCAGGAATGTTTTCATAACTTAATATTTAATCAGCATTGAGCCAGTACTTAAGCCTGGCACTCTGCTTGGCATGGAAGAGGCAAGTATTGAAGCACATCGATCAATTACCTGTAGATGATCAGAAAACATTTGGTTGCACCCACAGATAAACAGAGTATTGCAAGGTATGGAAACAATTGCTGGAGCTAGGGCTATGCCCTTGGTATGACCAGAACACACAGGAGGGGCAGTGGAGAGTAGCAGGGGGAGAGAAGGTCTCGTTTCCTTTTTCTTGTTTTGTAAGCCAAGCCCATACTCTGTGATTCTTCTTGAGTCCCAGTGATGTAATTCTGAAGCCTGGACAGCATTTGATGCTTCCCAAGTCTGTAGTAAACACAGTTCTTTTAATGATGTGGCCTCTGCTTAAACATCATCTCTCTTCCTCAAGCTTGATTGTCTTGCAGGTTTAGTGGCCAGTTTCTGAATCTTGTTCTCTACCCAAAATAAAATCTCTTCCTAGGACCACAAGCCTGTGTCCTATACACCTGTGTCTTCATCCCCAAGCAGAGGGCTCTGTCCTTAACACAATAATGTGTGATGAACCTAGCAAGTTATATTAAAATATATTACTGAACTTACAGCTATGTCTACACATGTTAACTTAGTTGCAGCAGTGAGGTGATTTTCTGTTTAATTCCAAACAAGAATATATTTGAAATAAAATAGAACCCTATTATCATCATAAAGGCATCGCCAAAACTCATTTATTTAGACTCTAGGGAAGCAGTGGAAAGTAGAAGATGATAGTCTTATTTTATAGAAGGAAAAGCAGTCTACACATGCACAGATACTACATTCTAATCCTATCCCCTGAAACTTAATGCTTACATCAGGCAAAAGTTTACTGCTCAATAGTCTCATGAAATAATAGGAAAAAACCTATTCCGGATAATGAGAGAGCTGGGCCTCTGCCTAAGATCACCAGTGGACAGCTGTGTAATGATAGACAGTTACTCTGACCTCTGGTGTGAGTTCTCTCTTCAGAACTACTACAGATTCCTTCAAAGCTCTCAATGGTATTTTGCACTTAAAAAGCAAAACCTTGATAAGAGTGTTAGCTTCCTAGAGTCTGGCCAATATATCTGCATAACTAAAACAAAAGTCAATCAGTTTCTTTAGATTCTTGGAAACTGAATCAATCATTCAATTAATAAGTTGTTTTGCTGAACACTTGTACAAAGTTTAAGAGATAAGATCCTGAGAAATTTAAAGCTGTTTACTGCCCTAATCTAATGGTAGGGTGTATTTAGTGCCCCTCCTGCAGCCACTGATCTTGCACTTTGAATGGAGCATGAGCCACAGGCTATGCAAAGTGATACCTCCCTGTCACCCATGGCAACACTATCAGAGTGAAATTGGATCAGACTATTCCCCATTCAGAACTGTTCAGAATCCTTTGATGGCTACCCTTCTTTATAACAATGTTTTACAGTCTGTGCTGTCGACTGGCCTGGTGAAATCTTCCTCCATATGAAAATAAATAAAGTTATGCGTCCTTATTCAGATAAGGTTGGAAAACACTGTATACCCCTCTTGGAGAGTCACAACATACGCTAACACACTAACATTTTAGAAGCTTTGATAAGTCCTGCAATTCAGAAACCTGCTTTATCTTCCCAGTTTCCCTCTCCTAATTCTTTCTACTATCAGAACTCTGGCAATGTGTCCACATAAAACCCTAATCTCTGTGACTTCCTTTTATCCAGAAGTTGGTTAAGTAAACCAGTGCTGGCCAATGAAACTTAAGTTGTGGTTGAATTAGGTGGTGCTTCTGGAAACAATATTTTAAAGGAAAATCCTCCTCTGTTGGCACGCTTCCTATGTTTTCATCCCCTTTCTTCCTCCTTTCTCAGACACAGATGTGAAACCTACAACAGGCATCTTTTGACAAGTTGAACCACTGGAATGGGAGAACAGAAAGATGGAGGGATTCTGGGTCCCAGCACGGCTGCCCTAGCCCAGAGTCCCTACCTCTGGACATCTGGTTAAAGCAGGAAAATACATCACCTGTGTAAACCACTGTTTGTCAGGTTATCTTACTATTCCTGACAAAATAATTCCTAAAGGTCACAGCAGGAATTTATTACTGTTTAACTTCTAACAAGATTTTCTGGAAACACTTTCAGTGATGCTGCCACTATTACATTTCCATTGGTGCTGTAATAAATTAAGAAGAAGTGAGAGGCTTAAAATAACACACATTTATTATCTGAAAGTGAGAAGTTTGACACAGGTCTCACAGTGCTAAAATCAAGGCATCATTACTTCCTAGAGACTCCAGAGGAGAATTTGTTTTCTTGCTCTTTCCAGCTCCTAGAGGCCACCTGTTTTCCTTGACTCATGTTTCCTTTCTTCAGCTTTGAAGTCAGTGATGCTGAATCTTCTTCTACCCACATATCTCACTTTCTAAACATAGCTGGGAAAGGGCTTCAGCTTTTAAGAAATCATGAAATTAGATTAGAACCCTTTGGATAATTCAGACATCATCCCCAAATCTATAATACAATCACATCTTCAAAACCCTTTTTGCCACATGAGATAACATATTCGTAGGTTCTAAGGATTTGTACATGGATAACCTTGGAAGCCATAACCAAACCGCCGTTAGGATAAATCTCATTTCCTTAGCATCAGTCTTTTGTGATCTGACTTGAATGTCACTTTTGTAGTCACCCTTTCATCCCCGTTATTCATCCTTCTTTTCTATAATTCTGTCACACGGATCCATATACTCTGATTGGGGCAATTTTACTTTCCTGGTTAGGTTACAAGCCCATCCCTTATATTTTAAGAATCTGGGACAAACATCCAAATGGAGGTCCACCTACCTTATATATAAAGAGTGAAAAACTGCAAATCAACCATCAAACTAATAAATGGACCCTGTCTTTTTACTTTGTCAAGTACACCTTGATGATGGTCTTGAAGGCTTAATTCAAATATAGAATTGTCGTCTACCCTCAGAATTCCACTCCAGAATGCAGCAGCACAAAAGAAAATTACCCTAAGCCTTCGCAATGGTCTATATGTTCTGAACAACCCAGCCCATTATTCTGAGCTCCAGCCACACTCCTTACAAGCAACCAAGCTTTGGCCACTATCCAGTAGAATTGTTATGACAATACAGGGGAATCTGCACTCAGAAGAATAAAGCTGGCAAAAAGGATTGTAAATACCTGGGAACTCAAGTGACCTGTGTATCTAGAGCATGGTCTAGAAGGTGTGGTATGGGCTCTGGGGGAGGAGTAATACGACCTGAGAAAGGATGGAGGTTGGTCCTCTAAAGTTCAGGATTTAATACACAAGCACCTCTTTCTCAGGTGTAAGGGAACTACTGCTTACATGCCTGGTTCAAAATTCTGCTCGTTGGACTTCCCTGGTGGTTCATTAGCTAAGAATCCACCTGCCAATGCAAGAGACACAGGATTGATCCCTGATTCAGGAAGATTCCACACGCTGTGCGGCAACTAAACCCATGCACTGCGACTTTTGACGCCCACACCTGTGCTCTGCAACAAGAGAATCTACCATAGTGAGAAGCCTGTGCACTTCCACGAGAGAGTAGCCATCACTCACCACAGCTAGAGAAAGTCCGCATGCAGCAATGAAGACCCAGCACAGCCCCCCCAAAAGAATTATGCTCCTTATTTTCCTGTTAATATGATCTAGTTTATTTCTCAAGATCAACCTAATTTGTCAAACTTTCAGTGGAAGCTTTTGTGATTATCCTTCCTTATCCTAATGATGATATGTTACTTCCTTTCCAGAATATAAAAAAAGTACTTTTAAATAATAAAAACTCATTTATAGCATATAAATGATATATAATACATATGGTATATATGTGTATACAATGTACCTATGGCTTTAATATTATGGTATATATAATAATGCCCTAATATTTATTGTGGGCATTGCATGTACCATGTACTGTGCTATTTGAGCTATAGCTATGACTGCTACAATCACATGGTTGTATTTTGTAGTTAGTTATATAAGTGTCTGAGCACAAGGTCTGCATCCTTCATCTCTATGTGCTGTATTTACCGTAGCTATGATGCACCCATCACAGAATAAGTTATACATAAATGCTTGCAAAATGAATGTAGGGTTGATTGGAGCTTTGTATTTGTCTGATGCTATAAGTCTCCTTATTTTCTTTTTCCTCTCTCTAGACATTTTCCAAACTGACCACAGTAAGTCATTTTAATGAGGCAGTAAACAGCATTCTGAATGACTGGAGAATGAATGACTTTTCTCACCATTTTCCTAACACATGACCATTTTTAAAGATACCATGGAAGGGCCTGATGTTTGGATGCTGGGTAAGAAAAGTGAAAGGCCTTGATATAGCGGATATCACTGAGAATATAAACATGATTACTTTTCCAGCCATCATGTTGACGTAGTTATTTTGCCGAATAAAGTGTTCCAGCCCACTCCAGCATTCTTGCCTGGAGAATCCCATGGACAGAGGAGCCTGGTGGGCTACAGTCCATGGGGTCACAGAGAGTTAGACACGACTGAGGGACTAATGCATGCTAAGGGGCAAGTTTGCAGAGAGTTAAAATGCAATAGAGCAACTTCCTATAAGAGATTTTAAGAGTTTTGTTTTTTTTTAATATTGAGTACATAATAATTTGTCCCCATTGTAGTCTTTCTGTGGTATATTTAGTATTTACCTCACCTGTGATAAAATGTTATACCCTTTCTCCCTTGAGCTGAACAAAGATTCTATTGAGTTGATAATGCATTGGCAAGGAGTTATAGCTTACTTCCTAGTGAATTTGGAAAAAGAGCTTTTGGATATATTATAAAAATCAACATTATTTATGTCCTTCAGTAAATATGAATAATGAATCAGTTTAGCTTAAGTGGAATAAATCAACTCAAAATTTAATAAATGAAAGCAAGTTACAAAATAGAAAGATTCATCTTTCCCTAGAGATTTTTATCTAGCTTATTTATCTCAGATTTCTTACTTACATACATATGTGTGAGTAAGTGAAAGCCACTCAGTCTGCCCTACTCTTTGCGACCCCATGAACTATACAGTCCTAGAATTCTCCAGGCCACAATACTGGAGTGGGTAGCCTTTTACTTCTCCAGGGGATCTTGCCAGGTTTCCCACACTGCAGGTGGAATCTTTACCAGCTGAGCCACAAGGGAAGCTCAAGAATCCTGGAGTGGGTAGCCTATCCCTTCTCCAGTGGATCTTCTCAACCCAGGACTCAAACCGGGGCCTCCTGCATTATAGGCAGATTCTTTACCAACTGAGCTATCAGGGAAGCCCTTCTATACACATGTAGACACACAAGTAAGTGAAAAGATAATAGTTTATTGTTGATATGAACTGTTATTTCCTTATTGATATAAACTGTTATTTTCTTTTATTTAGAAAATAACATTTTTGTTCTATATAGTAAATTGTCAACTAAAACATATTGGGCTAGATGTAATCTGAGAAACTGAAACAAATTATATGGATCAGATATTTATGCTCAAAGAGGCTAGAAATGGAATGAGTTTAAGTAAAGTATATTTTTAACATACCTGGTTGTGACAACAGAAATAATACATGAGTGACATAATTGCCTAAAAAAATCAGGCATCTTTTACCCTGCCCCTAAGAGAAACATGGTGTTAATTTGCATATAATTTTCACTTATGGTTAAAGAAGTGACATCATTATCTCAAGGTCACCTTAATGTTCCAGTGAGGTATGAATAGTTTCTAAAACAAGATACGCCTCTTTCAACCTCCAGTTCTGCTAATAAATAATTGTGTAACATCCGACAAGTCACTTACCCTCTGTTAGCTTCTGTTCACCTACCAAGTAAATATCATGCTTAATTCTCTGGATTGTTGTAAGGGTTACATGAAATAATCCAAATAAAATGGCTGGACCGTTTCTAGGCGGCATGAATGACTAAGAAATGATTCCTATTTTTTTCTTTCTACACAACTTTGAATATTTTGGAATGAATTACATGACAAAATAAATATAAATTACATCAAATATTAAGTTTGGGAGCAAAAATGTAGGTTGAGCTCTACATTAGACAGGAGTAAAGAAGCCTATATTTATGATGTATACAATATGCTTGGAAAAAGAAAGAAAAATCACATTGGAAGGAAGTCATTCAAATAATATCTTTTTGATGATTTACTTTCATATATAAATTCATCAGCTAAAAGCATCTTTTCTCTCCTTCAGCTTTCATTTGGATTGGATTCTTTTAACATATTGGGTTCTTGCCATAAGTTAGCAAGAGTATTAGGTGTTTGGGATTTAACAATGATCAAAAGATTAATGATGCATAATTATGAAGTCAGTAGGAGGGACAGGGAATTTCAGTTTGCAGGACATTTCAACCAAATATGATAATCATGATGATTGAGAGCTTGGTTTCAGAGGAGATGCCTGACAAAAAATGTTGTCTGGGATGAGAAATAATAATTGATTCAGCCAGGTGAAAGGATGGGAGGATCTGGGGGTCAAAATGAAGCAGCCCAGCATTGCACTGCAGTCCAGGAAAAAGAATGAAGTCTAGAAGTTAGGTCTGTCTTATTTGAAAAACTGAACTAGAAAAAACTCTGTGATGGGGGAGGGAAGGGATATATAGAGAGAGTTATGACTGATTTGTGTTGTCGTATGGTAGAAGCGAACCCAATATTGTAAAGCAATTACCCTTCAAGTTAAAAAAGAATCTCTAAACATGCATAGAATATAGAATAAAGAAAAGTGATGTCCCACAAGAGACAAAATGCACAAATAAATAATCAAGAGATCAGAAGACTAACTATATCATGGATGACTTCTTAGGAGTTTGGACTTGATACCCAAACAATGGGGAAAATCTTAAATGACTCTGTAGTCCCCAATTAGTTATGTTTCTCTCTTGTTCTATTTGTGTGATAGTTATTTGTTGACAAGTATTTTCTCCTTTATGCAATATACTCTCTTTCAAAGTAAGATTTATATCAGATTCATCACTGTTTTCATCTGCATAGCACAAGACTTATTATATATACATTTCTCAATCCACAGTTGACCTTCATAGGTGTTATCTCATTAAATTCTCAACATAACATTTTGAGAATGGCTTACTCATTGCTCCCTATCTTCAAATAAAGTAATTCAAGTTACAGAAAAATTAAATCAGTGATAAATGGAAAATCTAGGATAGGAAAACTAGGAATTCAGTTGGCAACTTAGAAATGCTTTATATCTATATCAACAATTTAACCACTTTTTTGTACAGTTCTTCTATGTATTCTTGCCATCTCGTCTTAATATCTTCTGCTTCTGTTAGGTCCATGCCATTTCTGTCCTTTATCAAGCCCATCTTTGCATGAAATCTCTAATTTTCTTGAAGAGATCTCTAGTCTTTCCCATCTGTTGTTTTCCTCTATTTCTTTGCATTGATCACTGAGGAAGGCTTTCTTAGATCTCCTTGCTATTCTTTGGAACTCTGCATTCAGATGGTAATATCTTTCTTTTTCTCCTTTGCTTTTTGCTTCTCTTCTTTTCACAGCTATCTGTAAGGCCTACTCAGACAGCCATTTTGCTTTTTTGCATTTCTTTTCCATGGGGATCGTCTTAATCCCTGTCTCCTGTACAATGTCATGAACCTCTGTCCATAGTTCATCAGGCACTCTGTCTATCAGATCTAGTCCTTTAAATCGATTTCTCACTTCCACTGTATTATCATAAGGGATTTGATTTATGTCATACCTGAATGGTCTGGTGGTTTTCCCTACTTTATTCAATTTATGTCTGAATTTGGCAATAAGGAGTTTATGATCTGAGCCACAGTCAGCTCCTGGTCTTGTTTTTGCTGACTGTATAGAGTTTCTCCATCTTTGGCTGCAAAACATATAATCAGTCTGATTTTGGTGTTGACCATCTGGTGATGTCCGTGTGTAGAGTCTTCACTTGTGTTGTTGGAAGAGGGTGTTTTCTATGACCAGTGCGTTCTCTTGGCAAAACTCTGTTAGCCTTTGCCCTGCTTCATTTTGTACTCCAAGGCCAAATTTGCCTGTTGCTCCAGGTGTTTCTTGACTTCCTACATTTGCATTCCAGTCCCCTATAATGAAAAGGATATCTTTTTTGGGTGTTAGTTCTAAAAGGTCTTGTAGGTCTTCATAGAACCATTCGACTTCATCTTCTTCAGCATTACTGGTTGGGGCATAGGCATGGATTACTGTGATATTGAATGGTTTACCTTGAAAATGAACAGAGATCATTCTGTCATTTTTGAGATTGCATCCAAATACCGCATTTCATACTCTTTTGTTGACTATGATGGCTACTCCATTTCGTCTACTGAATTCCTGCCCACAGTAGTAGATAAAATAGTCATCTGAGTTAAATTCACCCATTCCAGTCCATCTCAGTTCACTGATTCCTAGAATGTCGACATTCACTCTTGTCATCTCCTGTTTGACCACTTCTAGTTTGCCTTGATTCATGGACCTAACATTCCAGGTTCCTATGCAATATTGCTCTTTCCAGCATTGTATCTTGCTTCTATCACCAGTCACATCCACAATCGGGTATTGTTTTTGCTTTGGCTCTATCCCTTCATTCTTTCTGAAGTTATTTCTTCACTGATCTCCTGTATCATATTGGGCACCTACCGGCCTGGGGAGTTCATCTTTCAGTGTCCTATCTTTTTGCGCTTTTATACTGTTCATGGGATTCTCAAGGCAAGAATACTTAAATGGTTTGCCATTCCCTTCTCCAGTGGACCACAATCTGTCAGACTTCTCCACCATGACCCGTCCGTCTTGGGTGGCCCCATACAGCATGGCTTAGTATCATTGAGTTAGACAAGGCTGTGGTCCATGTGATCAGATTGGCTAGTTTTCTGTTTTTATGGTTTCAATGTGTCTGCCCTCTGATGCCTTCTTGCAATACCTACCATCTTACTTGGGTTTCTCTAACCTTGGATGTAGGATATCTCTTCACAGCTGCTCCAGCAAAGCACAGCTGCTGCTCCTTACCTTGAAGGAGGGGTCTCTCCTCACGGGTCTCCCTCCTGACCTTGAATGTGGAGTGGCTCCTCTCAGCGCCCCCTGCACACACGTAGCCACAGCTCCTTGGATGCTGGTTGCTCCTCTCAGAGCTTAAAGCTCAACATTCAGAAAACTAAGGTCATGGCATCTGGTCCCATCACTTCATGGCAAATAGATGGGGAAACAGTGGAAACAATGTCAGACTTTATTTTTTTGGACGCCAAATCACAGCATATGGTGATTGCAGCCATGAAATTAAAAGACGCTTGCTCCTTGGAAGGAAGGTTATGTCCAACCTAGATAGCATATTGAAAAGCAGAGACATTACTTTGCTAACAAAGGTCTGTCTAGTCAAGGCTATGGTTTTCCAGTAGTCATGTATGGATGTGAGAGTTGGACAGTGAAGAAAGCTGAGCACTGAAGAATTGATACTTTTGAACTGTGGTGTTCAAGAAGACTCTTGAGACTCCCTTGGACTGCAAGGAGATCCAACCAGTCCATCCTAAAGGAAATCAGTCCTAGGTGTTCATTGGAAGGACTGATGTTGAAACTGAAACTGCAATACTTTGGCCACCTCATGCAAAGAGTTGACTCCTTGGAAAAGACCCTGATGCTGGGAAGGATTGGGGGCAGGAGGAGAAAGGGATGACAGAGGAGGAGATGGTTGGATGGCATCACTGACTCGATGGACATGGGTTTGGGTGGAATCTGTGAGTTGGTGGTGGACAGGGAGGCCTGGCGTGCTGCGATTCATGGGGTCACAAAGAGTCGGACACGACTGAGCGACTGAATTGAAATGAATTTAACTGCTACCCACAAGTGATTATTAAGCACTTGAAATGTGGCTAGTGCAACTGGAAAATATAATTTTAAATATTATTTAATTTAAATCAAATTAAATTTAAATAGCCCCCTAGGTAGGAACTGCCACATTGGACAGCAAAGCTCTGTGTCATGATGTCTCATCGCTATTGCTTATTAAATGGGTGCTGAATAAGCACATGGGTAAGCTGGGGGATTATTCCATCATTTTGCTCTTTATACATGATTTTGAATTCTATATAAGTTACAGCCTTAAAATATTTTGCTTATAGACATCAATGAAACCAGTATAATTTTTTACCATGCCAAGCCAAAATAAAAAATAAAGGTTCTATCATAATTAACTTTCCTCATGAAGACATATATGCCTTAAGTTTTTAAAGCACTGTTGTAACAACAATTTAATATATTTGAAATGAGTTTATTTTATGTTAACTATAAGTTTTTAAAAATTAATAATATTCTTATGAATGGTTTTTTAAGTTAGCTAGAATATCACCTTCTCTATGCCTTCTCTGACAAGTAAGTAAATAAATACATGCTGAGTATATTAGTTTGCTAGGGCTACCATAAAAACCTACCACATATCCGGTGACTCAAATAACAGAAGTTTATTTTCTCAGAGTTCTGGAGGCTGGGAGTCCAAGATCAAGTTGTTTTCAGGCTTAATATCCTTTGAGGCTTCTCTCTTAGCTAGCGGATGGTTATCTCTCTGGGTACACCACTTCTGGTGTCACTCTGTATGTCTTTATCTCCTCTTATGAAGATGGAACCTCATTGTAAGACACTCACCTCTTCAAAGGCCCTAATTCAAAATACAGTCACATCTGGGGTTGGTTAACTCAAAATACAGTTCCTGGGGTTGATTAAGTCTTCAACATAAGAATTTGGGGAATGGGACACCATTCAGGCCATCACATCATCCTTTTGGACTGTCTATTTTGTTTTTTCCAGGCACCTCTGAAGAGGGGTCTGAGGACAAAATTAGAGAGCATTAAATCATTTTTATAACTACTATGCACTTTTTAAGTGTGTAATCTAGAGCAAGAAATGTTTGATTTAGACAAAACACTTATCTTCTTCATATCTTCATATGAAGAAAATTAGTGGAAAATGCCAGAGGCCAATCATTAATTTCCAACAAGCATTTTAAAGTACAATGGCATACAATTTTTATCAGGGCTTTTAAAATGTTAATCACTATTTTTTATATTAAAAATGCAATTATTGTTAAAATTAATCCTGCAGGCTAAACATTTTTAAAGTATATTTCTTCCTTCAAATGTACTTCTGATTTTAACATTTGCTTTCTTAGTGTAAGTTTCAACCCATGAAATAGTGGAAACTTGCTTTCTATGCGAGCAGTGTTTTTGATTTTTTTTTAAACTTAAAAGGCACAGATTGGTAAGTAATGCCATAAAAGCCTGGCCTCATACAACACTAACTTGTATTAATTTTGTCACTTGTTGTTCAGTCACTTAGCTGTGTCAGACCCTTTGTGACTCCATGGACTGCAGCACACCAGCCTTCCCTGCCCTTCACTATCTCCCGGAGTCTGCTCAAACTCAGGTCCACTGAGTCAGTGCTTCTGTCTAACCATGTCATCCTCTGCTGCCCTCTTTTCCTTTTGCTTTCAGTTTTTCCCAGCATCAGCATTTTCTGCAGTGAGTCAACTCTTCACATCAGGGGGCCAAACTATTGGAGCTTCAGCTTCAGCATCAGTCCTTTTAATGAAAATTCAGGGTTGATTTCCTTTAGGATTGACTGACTGAATCTCTTTGAAGTCCAAGGGACTGTCAAGACTCTTGTCATTAGCAGACCCTAAATGATTAAATTCATGGTATGCTAATGCAGGGGGAAGTGATGAAGACATAGCACTCAGATCTTTAATGGTCCACATTTTCAACTGGAGAGGCAGTGTGGAAATAGCCCCAGTTAGAGGGAGATTTATGCTTGTACCACTTCTCAACTGAGTGATCTTGAGTAAGTTTCTCAATGCCTCTGAGCCCTGGATTTCACCCACTTATGAAACTGAGGTACTATGATCTTTATTTCCACTTTCTTTAATCCCACAGTAGTGTCTATAGCTTCTTTCTGGAGAGATTAAAAGACCTACACAAAAATCAGCCCTGCTGATCACTGATAAGGTTTTTTGTCTCCATATCACTGCTCACATCAGTAGTGGTTCTGTGTGCACATAAAGTGAGGTGGTTAGTCCCTTCCCTTTAACTAAGTGAGCCCAAACATTGAGAACCTATAACATGGCTTTTATTCAGCAAGTAACTCTAAGTTCTCAACATTATGTTTCATGATATTATAATCTAAATCTTATGAGAGTTGGAGTTTTGGAGAGCCTTGGTATGATTGGGTCTGTATGCAAAGGTGCTAAAGTCACTTCAGTCATGACTGAATTTTTGCGACCCTATGGACTGTAGCCCACCCGGCTCCTCTGTCCATGGAATTCTCCAGGCAAGAATACTGGAGTGGGTAGCAATGCCCTTCTCCAGGGGATATTCCCAACCAGTGATCGAACCCACATCTCTTACATCTTCCTGCTTTGACAGGCAGGTTCTTTACCACTAGTGCCAGCTGGGAAGCCCCATGATTGGTCTAGCTGGCCTCTTTTCCTAGTACCCTAGTTCTATTGCACTAAACCCACAGAAAAGGCCTCAATAACCCTTCCACTATTTATTTTTTGGGGCTCCAAAATCACTGCAGATGGTGATTACAGCCATAAAATTAAAAGAAGCTTGCTCCTTGGAAGAAAAGTTATGACCAACCTAGACAGCATATTAAAAAGCAGAGACATTACTTTGATAACAAAGGTCCATGTTGTCAAGGCTATGATTTTTCCAATAGTCATGTATGGATGTGAGAGTTGGACTGTAAAGAAAGCTGAGGACCAAAGAATTGATGCTTTTGAACTATGATGTTGGAGAAGACTCTTGAGATTCCCTTGGACTGCAAAGAGATCCAAGCAGTCCATCCTAAAGGAAATTAGTCCTGAATATTCATTGGAAAGACTGATGCTGAAGCTGAAACTCCAATACTTTGGCCACCTGATGTGAAGAGCTGACTCATTTGAAAAGACCCTGATGCTGGGAAAGATTGAGGGTGGGAGGAGAAGGGGGTGACAGAGGATGAGATAGCTGGATAGCATCACTGACTCAATTGCGATGAGTTTGAGCAAGCTCTGGGAGTTGGTGATGGACAGTGAAGCCTGGCATGCTGCAGTCCAAGGGGTCGCAAAAAGTCGGACACAACTGAGTGAGTGAACTGAACTCAACAGCACTTGTGTCATAGGAAATAGAATTCCTCCCCAGAGTTCAAATGAAGCAGCTTTGGTGAAGGGACTTTAATGGATTTAGAAAAGTCTTAGCAAAGTTAAGGGAACAAACAAGCCTGGTGAGGTACCCACAGATGAGAAATGATGGGAAGGCCTTACAAGTTGCAGGATTGAAGAGAAGGAGAAGCAATAGAGGAGTAAACCACATTGAGAGCTTTAAGTTGACTGGCTTTGGCCTTAATACCTCTTTTCCTCCTGAACAATGAATATGCCTATCCTATGGATTTATCAATTCCTATCTAAAATTGTATTGTTTTATACATCTTTTTAAAATTTCTTGTGGGGGACTGTAGAAGGGACTCTTTGCAGCTTATCTTTAAAGCCCTCATAGGGCTCAGTCTGAGCTTTACCCCATAGCAGGGGCGCAACATTTAAGAATGAATGAATAAATAAATTCAGATTGTTTCTGATGCCATTTAAATGCTCCTATTATAAGAAAAGCTCTTTAGTAATCTCTGCTGACATTCTTCTATAGAAAATATTTGTTTATATGAAAATGAAGCAGCATTTCTATTTTGAATTTGCAAAGAAGAAGGCTTGAGAAACATTATTATTTGTTTCTTTGGTGTATATAAAACAGTCTGAAGAACTAGTGCCTTAGAAGCTGAAATCTTTTAAGAAGGAAACTTGAAAACAGCAGTAGTGTTCCTAGCATTCAGGTCAGCTTGACTCAGATGTTTTTCTTTCAGTTATTCAGTGTCCATCACTGGATGACTGAAATTTTCCCTTTCTAATTTTGAATTAGTACCAAGAGCAAATTCCTCATCAGTAAAATGATGACTGTTTTGTCAGTCTTTGAAGCTTACTTGAAAGGGGCTTCCCTGATAGCTCAGCTGGTAAAGAATCCGCCTGCAATGCAGGAGACCCTGTTTTGATTCCTGGATTGGGAAGATCCCCTGGAGAAGGGATAGGTACCCACTTCAGTTTTCTTGGGCTTCCATTTTGGCTCAGCTGGTGAAGAATCCACCTACAATGCGGGAGACTTGGTTTCGATCCCTGGGTTGGGAAAATCCCCTGGAGAAGGGAATGGCTACCCCATACAGTATTCTGGCTTGGAGAATTCCATGGACTGTATAGCCCATGGGGCCTCAAAGAGTTGGACACAACTGAACGACTTTCACTTTCACTTTGGATGCCAGCACTGTAAGTTGCTATTACAGGTACTGGAAATACAGAAATGGTTAAAAGACAAAATTCCTTTCCCAGTGGAGTGTACATTCAAGTCTGGGGCAACAGAAAATATTCACAAAATAAAATTTAAAATATTTCCATGTGATATAATAGTAGCAAAGCAGAGTGAGGGAATAAGAAATGTTGTGAGGCATTATTTTAAATAGAGTGGAGAGATAAAGTCTGTTTTGGGAGGAGACATTCCAACCAAAACTTTAATAAAGTGAAGGAAGAGCTGAGCAGATATATTGAAAAATAAGTACTATGTTAAGGGAATAGCAATATATTTAAAATAGACAAATGTAGCAAAGGAGTCCTCTGAGAAATTAAATTAAGCTCAATGCATTAAAAATGGTGTACTTTATGAGAGATTTACACATTTACATTGTGTATTAGTTTCTTGGGGCTGCAGAACTGAATTACCACAACCTGGGTGGCTTAAAAAAAATTATTTTCTCACAGCTTTGCAGCCTAGAAGTCTGAAATCAAGGTATTAGCATGGGCATACTCCCTTTGACATCTTTCTGGTGAATTGCTGGCAATCATTGGTGATTCTTGGTTTAAAGCTACCTAAAAATTCAAACTTTGCATTCTCCCTATGTGTCTCTGTCTTCATATGGCGTCTCATAAGGATGCCGAACTGCATTAGAAGCCCACCCTACTCCAGTAAAACCTCATCTTTAATTAATTACATCTGCAATGACTTATTTTTTTTTTTTTTACAAAATTAGGGGCACATTCAGAGGTATTTTAGCATATCTTTGTCTGTATGTGTGTGTGTAATGGAGGAACACAGCTCAATGAATAGCATGGTGTTATTGAAAGGGATTCATTTTTAAATATATACTTTTAGTTAATTTTTACTGGAGTATAGTTGATTCAAAATGTTGTGTTAGTTTCAGGAACACAGCAAAGTGAATCAGTTTTGTGTGTATCCCCTCTTCTTTTAGATTCTATTCCCATATAGGTCATTATAGAGTACTGAGTAGAGTTGCCTACTCAGGTTCTTATTAGCCATACAGTAGGTTCTTATTAGCTATCCATCCTATATATATATTACTGTGTAGGATTTCTTACTTTAATAGTCTTTTTAACGGGATGGATAACAGAGAAGACTAATGACTATTTTTCCTTTGGGGGAAATATCTTCTCTGTGTGTGTTAGCTAAAAGCAGAATTCTAAGAAGCAAAATAAACCTAGGTCTTTGATAAGCTTTAAGTAAAGTTCTGGAATCATATTTTTCCCTCACAGAATTAAAAAAAAAGAAAAGCTGTTTTAATTCTGGCCTCTAGATCATTAGAAGTATGTCAAATGAAATATTTTTAATTTGACATGTAAGGTTAGTTGGGCTTCTCTGGTAGCTCAGCTGGTAAAGAATCCACCTGCAATGCAGGAGACCCAAGTTCAATTCATGGGTTGGGAAAATTCCCTGGAGGAAAGCATGGCAACCCACTCCAGTATTCTTACCTGGAGAGTCTCCATGGACAGAGGAGCCTGGCGGATGACAGACTGTGGGGTTGCAAAAGAGTCAGACATGACTGAGTGACTAAGCATAAGGTTAGTTACACTAAATTGAAGGAAATATTATTCTTATGCCTGAAGTCAAAGATGAGATTAAATTAAATAATGACTGAGAATAATGAAAAACTAAGAACAATATTAAATTATACCTAAATTGTTGGCTTCTTTAAAAAGCACATTCATGGACTATCTACAACTCCTTTTTAAGGCTATACTTTCTATCAAAAGTTTGACTCTTCTGTGTTTGCATGTGAGTGTTTGTATGTGTATGCCTCTGTGTGTGTGTTTTCCAAATAGAGCAAAGTGAAAAATTGTAGGGTTACTTCATGCAGTCATGGCTGTTGCAGTATTGAATCTGGTATGGAAGAAAAGTGTAGATACTTAGAGCCAAAAAGTATCAGTTTCTATTCAGCCACCATATATCTGTCTGTTTTTGGAAAACTTGGCTTATTCTCTGTAATTAAATCATCCATTTGTCAGGACTGGTCAGAGGATTTAAAAAGGTAACGGAGATACAGCACCTACCCCTAAAGTAACTTAGGTTATTCGTGAATGTTAATTCTCTTTCTCTCTAGTAATATTTTACTCTAATTATAGCCAAATTGCCAAGGAGGAAATGACTAAGCCAATATAACCATATACAAAATTGATTGTAAGCCATCTCTGTATTTCAAACTGCCTAGAAAAATTCTCCATTTCAGCTATGTGTTGGAAGAGTGAATGATTATAGCAGAAACTGATTCCAGCAAAAGTAGGTCCCTTATTCCTCAGGGACTTTTAAAAAGTCTTCCCAACCACATACCAGAATCTCTCTACTATTGTCCTGCTCTTAAGTCAGCACCTTTTCTCACCTTGTCATCTACAGCAGCTCCATTCTTGCTTTCATCTAATTAACTCTCTACATCATGCCCAGGCTGAGTTGTTAAAATACAAATTAGTTGTCATCACTTTTCCTCCTGACAAACTGCCAAAGATTTCCTGATGTCCTAGAGTGCAAAACAGAATTCTTTCCACAGTCCTCGGGGCTCTATGCATGCAGGCTAAGTCGCTTCAGTCACGCTCGACTCTTTGTGACCCTATGGAGTGTTCCAGGCTCTGTCCAAGGGATTCTCCAGGCAAGAATACCAGAGTGGGTTGCTGTGCCCACCTCCAGGGGATCTTCCGGACTCAGAGATTGAACCCGTGTCTCCTGCACTGGCAGGCGGGCTCTTTCCCACTAGCACCATCGGCATTTGCTTACTGCCCTGCCCTCATTTCACATCACTGGTTCTCATGTTTGCTGGCCCCTGTTTCTAGTCTTCAGACACAAGATCAGTTCTGCGTTGGCCCTTTGTTCTCATTTTGACTTAGCTTTCTCTCTCCTAGATCATCCTCTAATTTCAATTATCTGCTCATTCCCTTACCCATTTATAAAGAGCAAATATTTTCTGAGCATCTCCTATGTGTTAGGCGTGATTTCAGGAGTTGTTGACATAGGTATAAACAAAACAGACAACCACAAATCCCACTCATGTGGCTTTAATCTTTAGGGGAATATTGATGATACAAATAAACAAACAAAAAGCCCATAGGAGGTGATGAGTGCTACGGGGGAAATTAAGCAGGAAAGTAGTTTAAGGAGAACTACAGAGGAGGTATTCATCATTTTACTATCTCAAATGAATGTTTTAAAACCTTTGACAGGAAAGGGCTCTTTGGTAAAGTGAGTAAAGTTCTGAAAGAGATGACAGAGTGAGGCATACTGATATTGGCAAGAATATCACCAATACAGTTCCTGGCTGAGAGAACTGCTAATGGAAAGGTTGATGTAGGAGCTTGATCAAGGTACATCAACTGGAGCTTCATAGTAGAGGTGTAAGAGAAGGAAGTTCAGTCAAAGGCATAATGGCATAGAGATGCTTCTGCCTTGTGCAGGACCTTCTGACAACTTTGCACATCATTCCAGGTAAGATGAAGAGCCATGGGTGAGTTTTGAAACTGGTGAGATTCTTTACCAACTGAGTGGTCGGGAAAGCCCTAGAGAGACTGATAGTAACCCATGTTTTCAAACTGTAGGATGGTTCTTCCTTATCATGATAAACGACTGTTGAATGAATGGATACCGTTAATGGACTTTGTCTTAAAAAAAAGTTTATCAACTTTCAAGCTAATACCTACTTTCCTGTTAAATAATATTGAAGCAGTAAAATAAACCCAATCCATTATGCTATTGAATCTTGGAAAACTAGCTTATTTTAAGTGAATGCATGTAAAGTGTCTAGAAGTTAACTTGCTGCCTGTTGATCCTAAGACGCTAGATAGACTTCATAAGGTTTTGTTTCTCATTGCTGCGTTCACTGTGAAAATGACACTCAATCTCTGAAATAACAACCGCTTGACATTCCTCTTCAGAGCAATGTTCGCTAAAAGACTGAGAAGACCTAGGCAGTGTAGAAAATCCTTACTGTGTCTAATCTTTTTTTTGTTTGTTTCTTCAACTGAGAATAGGGGCTTTCAAATGAAGGATAGCTCTGTTTCTTCCTGAAAAGAAGCTAGGTGATATCTCACCACACCTCTGATGTTAGCATTTCAAATTTAAACAACTCTGCTTTTCTATATGGTATCCAAAACAGTCTGAATCTATTCCATTATTTAGTTAAGACAAAGAGCAATCAGTTTGCATTCCCACCAACAGTGTAAGAGAGTTCCCTTTTCTCCACATCCTCTCCAGCATTTATTGCTTGTAGCCTTTTGGATGGCAGCCATTCTGACTGGTGTAAAGTGGTACCTCATTGTGGTTTTGATTTGCATTTCTCTGATAATGAGTGATGTTGAGCATCTTTTCATGTGTTTGTTAGCCATTTTTATGTCTTCTTTGGAGAAATGTCTGTTAAGTTCTTTGGCCCACTTTTTGATTGGGTTGTTTATTTTTCTAGAATGGAGCTGCAGGAGTTGCTTGTATATTTTTGAGATAAATTGTTTGTCCGTTGCTTCATTGGCTATTATTTTCTCCCATTCTGAAGGCTGTCTTTTCACCTTGCTTATAGTTTCCTTTGTTGTGCAGAAGCTTTTAATTTTAATTATGCAAACTAGTACAGCCACTATGGAGAACAATATGGAGATTCCTTAAAAAACTGAAAATAGAACTGCGATACGACCCAGCAATCCCACTGCTGGGCATACACACCGAGAAAACCAGAACTCAAAGAGACACATGTACCCCACTGTTCATCGCCGCATTGTTTACAATAGCCAGGACATGGAAGCAACCCAGATGCCCATCAACTGACGAATGGATAAGAAAGCTGTGGTACATATACACAATGGAATATTACTCAGCATTAAAAAAAAAATCATTTGAATCAGTTCTACTCAGGTGGACAGAACTGGAGCCTATTATCCAGAGTGAAGTAAGCCAGAAGGAAAAACAACAATACAGTATACTAATGCATGTATATGGAATTTAGAAAGATGGTAACAAGAACCCTGCATGCGAGACAGCAAAAGAAACGTAGATGTATAGAACAGTCTCGTGGACTCTGTGGAAGAGGGCAAGGGTGGGATGATATGGGAGAATGGCATTGAAACATGTTAATTATCATATGTGAAATCAATCGCCAGCCCAGGTTTAATGCTCAGGGCTGGTGTACCGGGATGATCCAGGGGGAGGGAATCGGGAGAGAGGAGGGAGGAGGGTTCTGGAGGGGGAGCATATGTATACCCATGGCGGATTCATGTCAATGTATGGCAAAACCAACACAATAAAGTAAAGAAAATTTAAAAAAAAGAGCAATTAAAAAAAATGAAACAGAGATACAAATGGGCTTTAGAAACAGATTTTTGTTTGAATTCTTGTTTTGCCACTTACTCGTTGTCATAACGGGCAAGTTATTCCCACTTCAGAGCTTTTTTTTATCTAGAAAAAGAGTAAGTAGTGTTTGTTGATTTAATGATACAGTGTGAGTAAAGCACTTAACGTAGTCCCCAACACTTGGGTTTGCAGTCATTGTTACTTACTCTTTCTGTAGTTACTGGTGGTGTTAGCCCAACTTTTCCCAGCTATCCTGTCTTGAGCTTCACTTTGATTCTCTTACTTGCACCGAGGAACAGGCATTCCCACTTTTCCAAAGTTGGCTTTATGCCACTTTGCTTTTATGAGAGACCTGCATTAGTACCTGTTTTCAGTATCCAAATTCTTTAGATCTCACTAAAGAAATCTAAAGATCCTTTTGCTTTTATGGGGGAAAAAACAGAGCTAATTTCTTCTTTGCTTTACACTGTTTCAGTTATGAAAGTTTTCATAGGAATGCTCTATTTTCAGACATCTAGAGAAACATGTATCTTGCAACTTCACCAGAGAAAGATCTCTGTCCACAATTATTTATTCTATCAGATGTGAGACAGAACATGGTCATAACACAATAGAAAATATACAGTCACGTGTAACCACAGAAAGAGTGATGGGTTCATCCAGGAAAGAGGGACCCATATTAAAGAAGTTACTTCACTCATCTATTCCTCAATTAATAAAACAAAGTTAATAACGATACCTACTTGTTGGACTGAAATGAAGTGATACATACACAATTGTTTTTAAAAAGTGCCCGATACATCCTGTGTGTGTGTGTGTTAGTCACTCGGTCATGTCTGACTCTCTGCGACCCCATGGGCTGCAGCCCATGGAATTCCCTAGGCAAGAAGACTGGAGTGAGTGGCCATTCCTTTCTTCACTGATATATCACACGTGTTGCACAATTATGAGCCTTTTTCTCTGAGAAGTTTCTCACAGATTGTGCTTCAGAATCAGTAACATGCAACAGATGCTGCTTCCCATTGTCTCAGGGGAAATGCTGCTTGTTTTTGTAGTTTTTTTTTTTAATTCAAAATATGGGACTAAAAAAGAGTGAGCCTTTGTTTTATTTGCCTAATGTCTTTCATTTAATCCTCTCTTCTCATCCCATCTGGCATATACTCATCCTTTTGCTTCAGCATCAGGTGAAGATCTGCAATCCGAGGGCAAATAATCTAGTAAACCTTCACACAATAGGCAACATTTTCTAACATTAGATTTAGAGATTCCAAAAGGGAAATTTGTAGTGGGTTAAATAAGTTCTACTTCTTTGAATATCAGAAGTACCATTTTAAGAATTACTGAGGCTGAATATATTAAAGACTGAGTACATGATGAGAAACTTTTTGGGATCAGCATAGAATTTTTCACCTGGTCATATTATGTAAGTATATACCCTGTACTGTTGCTATTTATGACACATTAAAAAAAAAAGACACAGCTGTATTTGAGTTGCCTTACCACTCCATCTATACCAAAAGCATTGAATCTGAGTCATAATATAACAATTGTGGAGACTGTGCAGTTAATAATTGTGTCCCAGATAGTGGAAAGTGCAGAGTGATAGAGGCTTCTGAGTCAGAAGGTATGAATTTGTATACTGGGGCTTTTACTCATTTTCTGAAGTTGAGTGAGATAACGTTTCTGGGGATTGGTATCTTCATGCAAAAGCAAAAGGAAATAACAGCTACCAAGTTGTATAATTATGAAGATGTAGATAAAATACCTTTGTTATATGTAAGATTTACCCAGAGTTATTTGAATCTCAACCTGACTGTGCCAGGGGATTTTTATATACCCTTGGGCCAACCTAGTCTCAAGTTTTAACTGTAAACTTAAGATACCGATTTAGATTGTAATTTTCAACCTTTAGCAGACATTAAAAAAAAAGAAATCTAGGGGATATGTTTAAAACACAGATTTCCAAATCCTATCCTCAGAGATTTGGATCAATGTGCCAAATATTTAGGTTGATATGCCTGTGTGTGTCCTAGAAGCCTATTTTTAACAAATTCTCTGGCGAATAGTCCCAAAGGTGAGTCATAAATCATGCTTTGGTAAATATTGGATAAAATGATCTCTAAATTTCTTTTTTGTTCTAAAAAGGCTTGCATATATAAAAGTACATTTTAAAAATGTTAGTCCATGTTATTATATTTTCAATAGTACCCAATCTAATAATAAAATGTGAGCAACTTTTTAAATTTTATACTTTTGGGGGTTTACAACATATGTACAATAGTATTCATTAGCTTTAAGTGTGTGACTTAATGAATATTTACAGATGCAGAATCAATGTTCTCACCACTTAAACCAAAATATAGGGCACTTCCAAAGCCTTAGAAAATTTCTTGATGGCTCTTTCCAGTCAATACCATAACCTACTCATCCCGAGGTAATCAGTCTTCTGACATGTGCATGTTAAGTCACTTCAGTTGTGTTCAATTCTTTGTGACCCTGTGGACTGTAGCTCACCAGGCTGCTCTGTCCTTGGATTCTCCAGGCAAGAATACTGGAGTGGGTTGCTGTGCCCTCCTCCAGGGGATCTTCCTGGCCTAGGGATTGAACCCGTGTCTTTTATATCTCCTGAATTGGCAGATGGGTTCTTTACCACTAGCGTCATCTGGGAAGCCCGCAAAGTACACCGAGTCCATATACATCACTTCTGTGTGTGCGTACTTCCTCAGTCATGTCCGGCTCTTTGAAACCCCATGGACTGTAGCCCACAGACTCCTCTGTTCATGGAATTTTCTAGACAAGAATACTGGAGTGTGTTGTCACTTCCTACTCAAAGGAATCTTCCCTACCCAGGGATTGAACAAGTGTCTCCTGCATTGGCAGGCAGATTCTTTACCTACTGTGCCATCTGGGAAAACTTGTATATGTCAGAAGTATTGTTTATGATTTGTTTCACTTAACATAATGCTTATGAGATTCATTAGTATTTTATTACTTTTTAAAATTTTTATTGAAATATAACTGCTTTACAATCTTGTGTTAGATTCAGGTATGCAGCAAAGTGATTTCCATTATAGGTTATTATAATATATTGAGTATAATTCCCATTCTATATAGTAGGTCCTTGTTGGTTATCTATTTTACATGTAGTAGTAGCATGTATATTTTAATCCCAAACCCCTAATTTATCCTTCATCACTCCCCTTTCCCCTTTGGTAATCATACATTTGTATTTTATCTGTGAGTCTCTGTCTGTTTTGTAAATAAGTTCATTTACACATTTCTTAAGATTCCACATATAAGGGATATCATATGATATTAGTCTTTCTCTGGTTTACTTAGTATGATAATCTCTAAGTCCATGTATGTTGCTGCAAATGGCATTATTTCATTTGTTTTAATGGCTGAGTAATATTCTATTGTGTATATATATCATGTCTTCCTTATCAATTCATTTGTTAATGGGCATTTAGGTTGCTTCCATGTCTTGGCTATTGAAAATAACGCTGCTATGAATATTTGGAGCTATGTATCCTTTTGAATCATAGTTTTCTCCAGATAAATGCCCGGGGATTGGGATTGCTGAATCATCTAGTAACTCTGTCTTTAGTTCTATAAGGACCTCCATACTGTCCTCCATAGTGGCTGCCCCAATTGCTTGTGACCATTTAAAGTCCTATGGTAGATGACAGATAGCTATATAGATGATAAGATACATAGTATGTCATACGTAATATCCCACTGTTACTTCATATCTTTACCAACACAATATTTTCCACCTTTTTCTATTTTACCATTTTTTGGCTTCATAGAAGTACTCAATATGATTTTAATTTCCACTTCCTCGACAAGTCATGATGTTGAATACCTTTGTCACATGTTTAGAGAGCATTTAAAAGTGGCTTATAAACTAGAAAACAGTGTTGTAAAGTGCCTACTTAGTCTTGTACTCATATTTTCCATGTTGCCTCATATTGACTTGAGCATTTTTTAATGTATTTTGAAGTTTTCTTTTATATATATGGATACACACACACACACACACACACACACACACACGTGCAATATATTCTCCCAACTAGAAGCTCACATTTTCAGGTTATTAATGTTGTATTTTTAAAAGGGTTTTGTTTTAATTTTAATAAGTTCTATTCATCAACATCCTACTTTATGATTAGTGCATTTTGTTTATTGTTTTAAAAATTGTTGAGTGCAAGATCACTACACTGTTTGTCTTTGCTTTATTCTAGGAGCTTTATTTTTTTCAGGTTTTACCTGTAAGTCCATAGTCCGTCTTGAATTAAATGTTATGAATGGTCTGAGGCAGGAGCAACAATTTACTTTTTTTCCATACAAGATACTCAACTTCTCTAGTACCATTTATTGAAAGTGCTGTCTTCCTCTCATTGAATTGCAGTGACACTGTGTTGTAAGTGACTTTTAAAGTGTGTATATTAAGAAAGACAGACAGAAAAACTGACTGACAGACAGACAGACAGAAAGAAAACTATTCTTTTGGTTGATCTAAACTTCTATCTCTGTGCCAATACTATACTCTCTTAATTATAGTAGAAGTGAAATGTGGTTGTATAAGTTCTTCAATCTTGTTTTCCTTCAAGATTGTTTTGACTATTTTGATGCTTTGTCTTTCAATATAAATGAATTAAAAATAGCCTGTCAGTATGCAACACATACACACCCTTCTTCTTGCGTTATGATTGAGATCAATTTGAGGAGAATTGACATCTTTACAATTATAGAGTCTCTCTATAATTCATTAGCATTGTACATTTCTTTGTTATTTTGGATCTTATTTAAGTTTTCTCAGCAACAGTTTTTGGTTTTCTTAGTTTATAGTGCTTACACATCTTTCATTAGATTTTCCAAAATGTTTAGCAGTCTGGAATGTTTATATAAATTTTCTTTTAAATGTCAACTTTAAATTTTCATTTTCTAAATTTTGATTAAAATTAGCAACTGTGACTATCATTTGCACATAGTCATTATTAAGGTCAAGAATAGCTATCTTTTATCTAATCACCATGCCAATTTATTGCCTTGCATGCTTTTGCTTTCATAAAATTCTCATGCCAATTTATTGCCTTGCATGCTTTTGCTTTCATAAAATTCTGAATTCTTAAAACATGTCTAGCATTTATGTAGAAGTCACCCTTTCAGTACATGCAACTCCATATATCCAACATGTTCTAGTTCATTCTTATAGCATAAGACGTTTCAAGGTACATGAGAACAGTAGTCAATGATTTGTGTTTCTCAAGATATTTTGTGCCTGGACTGACACAATTTTGAACATGTAATGATATTCTCGAAGTCCTTAGATTGTCTACCTCAGGCATAAGGCCTGATGTCCTCTTTCATCAACCAAAGCAGGCATTTTTTTTTCTTTCAAATACAACCTCTTATCCTGCTGAGAGCAGGTGGAATCTCAGACTCTATGCCAAAATTCTTTCTAACAATTAATTCAGTTGGCATATAAGAGAGAACCAATTTGTAATCTCTGATTCAAACCTTCAGTAAAAATCCTACAGCAAAATAGAGTGAACTTTAGCTATTGTTTCTATTTTCTATAGCTGAACTTCCCTATTTTCTCTAGCTGGCACTTATCTCTAGAAGTGAGTGAACACTCTATCATAATTAGAGTTATCTATAAGATGAAGAGTTCTCAGTTATTATATACATATATGTAATATACCTAATTGGGGTTTCCCAAGTGGTGCTAGTGGCAAAGAATCTGCCTGTCAGTTCAGGAGACACAAGAGAAATGGATATGATAAATGGATTGGGGAGATCCCCTGGAGTAGGAAGTGTCAACTCACTCCAGAATTGGCTGGAGTTGCCTGGAAAATCCCATGGTTGAAGGAGCCGAGTGGACTATACAGTCCATAGGATCACAAAGAGTCAGACACAACTCGAGCAATTTAGCATGCACACACATGGAAACCTTGAATGTCAAACAGATTGGATTTACCCAGTCTTGAAATTTGTGTATCTTTAACCACATCAAGAGAGTACAGTGCATAATTTAACTGGGATATTTATTAAGGTGACTAAAACCAAAGTTTGATATCTACTCCCCCAAAATCACACATATTTTTGCTTATCTGCAATTTTAATCATATTTAATGGTACTAATGCTCTAAGGAATGAAATCAATATCATTCTCTGGTCCCTAATATTAAAGGAGCTAAGAATAATTTGTAGCTAATCTGGCCAGTGCAATTATATTTGAGCTGGTTCAATCTGACTTTTCCTGATGATGTCATATTGGTGCCATGTTACAGAGTTTTAATGGGATTTTAAATTCTCATGGTGAAACCTTTATGACTCACTGTGTCTTTTTCTTATTCACTTGTTCCAAATACAGTATTGGTGTTCTCAGTCCGTAATACATGATTTTTACACAGGCTTTGCCTAGTTTGCTTTTTAATTGGAGATAATTGCTTTACAGCGTTGTGTTGGTTTCTGTTGTAAAACATGAACAACGAGTATCCATATGTCCCCTCCCTCTTAAACCTCTCCCTCCTCCCCAGCCCACCACTCTAGGTTGTCACAGAGTACTGTGTTGAGCTCCCTGTGTTACACAGAAACTTCTCATTGGCTTTCTATTTTACATATGATAATATATATGCTTCAAGGCTACTCTCTCAATTTGTCCCACCCTCTCCTTCAACCACTACACCAACAAATTTGTTTGCCACCTCTGTGTCTCTATTTCTGTCCTGCAAATAACCTCATCAGTACCATTTTTTCTAGATTCCATATGTATGCGTTGAAAGTGAAGTCGCTCAGTCGTGTCCGACTCTTTGTGACCCCATGGGCTGTAACCTAACAGGCTCCTCCATCCATGGAATTTTCCAGGCAAAATTACTGGAGTGGGTTACCATTTCCTTCTCCAGGGGATCTTCCTGACTCAGGGATCGAGCCTAGGTCTCCCGCATTGCAGGCAGACAGACGATTTACCGTCTGAGCCATCCGGGAAGCTTGTGTATGCATTAATATACAGTATTTGTCTTTCTCTTTCTGACTTACTTCACTCTGTATAACAGGCTGTAGATTCATCTCCCTCAGTAGAACTGACTAAAATTGGTTGCTTTTTGTGGTTAAATAATATTCCCCAGACATCCCACTACTGGGCATATACCCTGAGAAAGCCACAACTGAAAAAGACACATATACCCCAGCGTTCATTGTAGCACTATTTGCAACAGTCAGGACATGGAAGCAGCCTAGGTTTCCACTGAAAGATGAATGAATAAAGAAGATGTGGAACATGTACACAGTAGGGTATTCCTCAGCCTTGTTTTCTTGCAATTTGATCTTTGAAATTTGCCTGTGACACAGGGTGCCATAGCTCTCTATCCCTGCCTCAAAACCCTGCTGTGTTTCTCATAAGTTTCCATCAGTTCTCTTTCTCTGGCAGTGGCTTCTTTACTATTTGCACTGAAAAGAGGGATGTTCAAACTCTTGGGCAGAAAAAATACCACTTTTTGCTTATATTTAAGTTTGAAAGTAAATTGGTCCTTTCTTGCAATAACATGATACTTACCCTGTGGCATCCCTTTCTTTCACTTCAGTTTCAGCTTGAACATAAATTTTTAACAACTTCATATGCCACAAGGTATTCACGAATCCTCCATTTTAGTTCATGAAAAACAAAGGCAAAGCAATATGTTTACAATCAGAATGACAGATTCTGGTAGGCTGGCCTCATGTCAGTCTTACACATTAAACGGCACATGGAAAACCACACTGTAAGTTTCACTGCAGGAAAAGTCCCAATTTCTCAATTCCAGTCCCAACTTTTTCCTGAACTCAATGCGTGATTTACCTTGCTAACCTCTCTGGGCTTCAATTTCCTTGATTCAAAAAGAAGCATTTGGTTTAAATAACTCTAAAGTTGTATCTAGTTCTACACGTTCTCCTTGGGCCATAATGATATCTCTACATTAAATAATTTTTATCTTTAATTCATAACTGGGGACTTATTAACATATAAGCTTTCTCACTGAACTTCCAGTCAGAACCATCTCACTCTTTTCTAGTCTATTTCTGGGCACATTTTGAGTGAGAAGACATCCACCCTCCAATTACAGGAGCCTGGAGCCTGACTCAAAACCTTTGAAGCTTTGTTATATTCCGAGTAAAGACACATTTTTGAAACCTGTAAGATAGGGTGACATTTGTAAGGTTCAAGGCAGTGTGAACTTTGGCACTGAACATATTATACTATTCAGCTGTACTTCCTAAAGTTTACATTTAATGTAGGCTTTATGCTGCTATTGTAAAACATATCTTTGAATCAAAGAAGAAAGAGGAAATATCTCAGTAAAGGTAATTTTGACATAAAGATGTCTATTGTTACTAGCAGAGCTTCTGAATACACTGGAACAGTTCTTGGCAGTAAAGAGGTTTTCATTATTTATTTTCTATCACAGTCTAACAAGTAGGAAGGGAAAAAAAAGAACAATCGCTAACTGTCTATGTTTTTTGGCACTGTGTCAAGAAATAGAAAAAGAAAAATGAATCTCACAGTAAAGAATGGGATAGTATTTATTTTGGTAATCAGCAGACATGATTTTATTTCTTTTACAGAAATGTCTCTGTGAAAGAGTGTTAGATAATGTCTCGGTTAGTAAATTTTGACTGAGTAGGACAACTACATTCACTTATTTTAGTTACTGTTTTAGAGTATCATGTAACTGATGCTTGTTCAAAGAATTTTCAGGATCACTTGAATCAATGTGTGTATTTTACAGAGGTCACATGTAGTCAGGAGTTGCTTTTGAATCCTTGGTTTCATTTCCCATTTGTGAAATGTTGGTTAAGAGACTCTCTATCCCTTAGTTTTCCTCATCTATGAAACCTTTAGAATATAATCATGGTGGTAAGTAGCTGGGTAGGAAGATTTGCCCAAAATTGCATAACTACTAGTGTTAGAGCTACATTAGATACAATATATCTAAAATTTAAAATCCATTCTTTGACTTTTAAAATCCATTCTTTGATTTTTGAAATTCATTCTTTGATTTTCGAAATCCAGTCTTTGACTTTTTTGTTATACAGATTTACCTCCCTCCCAGGTGGTGCTAGTGGTAAAGAACCCACCTGCCAGTGCAGGTAGATGTAAGAGATGCAGGTTCCATCCCTGTGTCTGCTAGATCCCCTGGAGGAAGACATGGCAACCCACTTCAATATTCTTACCTGGAGAATCCCATGGACAGAGGAGCCTGGAGGGCTACAGTCCATAGGGACACAAAAAGTCAGACACATTGAAGCGAATTAGCACGCACCTCCCTCCCAGAAAATATAATGTGTGTATGTTTTCCTCATGCTTTCCAGATGTACTGTGATATATATACATCACATTACTATATGTTATATGTATAGTATATATATAGTATATGTGTTGCCTATATATAATGTATAAGATATATGTGTTACTTATATATATATATAATATATATGTATATATATATAAATATGTGTTACTATGTGCCAGACAGTCATTTTATCTATTTGATCCTCACAAAAATCATATGATACAAATATATTTTCTCTAATGTAGATATTTTGATGTAGCAATATCAAATTACTTAATCAAAGTCACAGCTATTTAGTTTGAGACAAGATTTGAATCCTAGTGGTTTGGTTACTACTATTTGTGATCTATACATTGTAACTATTGAGTTCCTAAAATAAGGGCTTCTGACAGCATTGGAGCAATACTTATTCAGTTTAAGTTCTGTGAAAAATCTTTTCTACTGTATTCCCTGGAGGCATAAGGAAAAGCTTATACTATGGCAAAGTGTTGTTGGTAGGACAGAAACTAATCTATACCATATAAATACAATTATGTAAAGCTAAATATTATAAAATTATAACCACAGCTGTGCTAAAGTAGTGAACCTTTGGCCATTTTGTTTTATAGCATTTTCTTTCACACATGAAAGGTAATTCTCATGACTATGGAGGTTAGATTAGTGAGGGAATTGTCAGGGTCCTGGTTAAAAGTTATTATAATTGTTCATTGTAAGAGGCCAAAGAGACCTGAACTGGGAGAGACCTGGAGCCTGAGTAATAAAAATGAAGCTGTAGTTTATTAGCATTATTGTTACTAACCTGTCAAGTCCAAAAAGGCAAAATACAAAGTAAGGAACCAACTTTATTCTATTACATCTGTTTGGCCATTTTATCTGTTGCTGCCCCTCTAACTCTCCAGACTGGGAAAGAATCTCAGTGCAAAAATGCAGACACTCTAGCAACATTTAAACTATGTCGTCTCAAGAATTCTAATGCATTCCCTTACACCCCACCTTGCCTCCAGTTCTGATAACATTTTGCCTACCTACCTCCATCTCCTGCTTCTTTCCTGAAAAAAGATAAGGATAAGAGATTATTTATGAAAGTAGGAAGTCATTTTTGACCTCAGATAGAACAGTTTCAATAGAGAAGTGAGGCTAAAGTCAAATAGTGGTAGACTAAGGAGAAATGAATTCAGGAAGAAAGTGGAGATTAAAAGGAAAAGACTGCAGACAGAGACGAGAGTGAGAGAAAGAGAGGGTGAGAGGGAAGGGTGGGGGAGAAAACTACAGAGAGAGAGAGAGAAAGAGAATGAGAGAGAGTTATGTGAGTGAAAAGAAGACAAAAATTCTGCAAAGGCCATGGCAAAATGCTTGCTGTTACAAAGTGATAATGATGAGGCAAAAATAATAAAAACTATTGCAACTGTAGAAAAATAAACATCAAGGAAGTATAACTATGTTTGGGTTATAATGAGCAACTAACACACTGGTTTGTACATATAAATGTTCACTGAGTGCATGCATGCATGCTAAGTGGCTTCAGTTGTGTCTGATTCTTTGCGACCCAATGAACTGCAGCCTGTCAGTGTCCCCTCTCCATGGAATTCTCCAGGGAATAATACTGGAGTGTGTTGCCATGCCCTCCTCCAGAGGGTTTTCCCAACCCAGGACTCTCTTGTGTCTTCTGCATTGGCAGGCAGGTTCTTTACCACTAGTGCAACCTGGGAAGCAAATGCTCACTAATATGGTAAAACATAAGAAATATCAACATGGATATATAGGAGAGCACCAACAGTGGATTGACTATCAAAGAACTTGGCAAATGTGCCATATGTTACAGAGAAGTTGCTTTTCCTTGGAACATTCCATATGCAAAAGGTCACTAAAGATAATTCCATATGTATTTCTGGTATTTAGGGCTTCCCTCATGGCTCAGATGGTAAAGAATTCACCTGCAATGTGGGAGACCTGGGTTCAATCCTGGGTTAGGAAGATCCCCTGGAGAACGGAACAGCTACCCACTCCAGTATTCTGGCCTGGAGAATTCCATGGACAGAGGAGCCTGTCAGACTGCAGTCCATGGGTTTGCATGGACTGAGTGACTTTGACTTCAGTTCGAGTATTTGTGGGCAAAGAGAAGTTCCCTCTGTTGGAAAATATGTTCATATTTTTAACAATTAGAATTCAAATAACTTATAAATTCCACTACAAAAGTTGAGAATTTGAGGATAGGAAGTTTTGGAAGAAGAAATAGCAGTCAAATATTGAAATCTCGTTTTACCCTTATGTAATTGCCCTTCAGTTTTTCCTTTTATATTGGGTACTCAAAGTAGAATCTGTAGAACTCATTTCCTAAATATGTAGAAAAATGGTTATTCCTACAAAAACAAGTTCAGAAAACTTTATTAAATCCCTAAGTATGGTGAGGTAACTTGATGGAATTTGTAAGTATGAGGGAGAGAGATTAATACAAGGATGATCTAATTAAATAATTGTTGTGTTATAAATTATGAGCTTTCAATTAAATTAAGTCTTAAATTATTCTTTTTGCCTTTGCTAATTAGTGGATTTTGTATTTGCTTCAGTTAAGCATGAAGACTGATACTAGTACAGTCTTTTCACTTCAGGGACTGAATTTGCAATTTTCCTAGTCTTCTGGGATTTAATGCAATTAAAATGAAATTAAATCCTTAGCTTCATCCTGCTGAGGGAGTTCACTAGACAGAAAACCTCACAAGTTCACAGAGTAGAGACTTGAATAAAGTGGAGTTTCTATTTTATTACCATTCCTGGTGTGTTTATGTACTATCTTCTTCATGGAGTTACCCTGATCTGTCTAGTTGGTATTAATCTCTGGGTTCTCTAAAGGTACATGTGGGACCTCATATTTGCAGTCATGATAATATGTCTTGTTTACTCATCTTTCTTCCTTACTAGGTTATAAGTGTTGAAGACAAGTACAATGTCTTATTATCATTTGTATGCCTGCGATGATGAGCTCATCGTTGGTAAGATCAAGGTTTGATGCACGGTAGGTGTCGAGTAGTCACTTCATGTGCCGTCTCACTGGGCAGATACAACACTCTGCCTTGACTGACCAAGGGCATCTGTGTAGACTTTGGCTTTGCCCAAAGCTGTGCTCCTCAGATTCATCATCAGTTGATTCCTTTTGGTGTGTTTCTGACTATTATAAATAATAGGGCTTCCAGGGGTCCTGTCGGTAGATACAGATTTATTGTGGCTAATACCATCTCTTACCCAAGGATCTAATGGAAGAATGGACACAAACTCAGGAATTATACTACCCCAGATCAAGTTTTACTACTTAATTTCTTTAAATTTAAAGTTCTCTGATTTCTTATTTAAAGAATGAAAATATTAGTGCTTTGCTTCTTAGGTTTACAACTTCCCTGGTGGCTAAGGTGGTAAAGCGTCTGTTTACAATGTGTGAGACCCAGGTTCAGTCCCTGGGTGGGGAAGATCTCCTGGAAAAAGAAGTGGCAACCCACTCCAGTATTCTTGCCTGGAAAATCCCATGGATGGACGAGCCTGGTAGGCTACAGTCCATGGGGTCGCAAAGAGTTGGGCATGACTGAGCAACTTCACTTTCACTTTCTTAGGTTTAAAAGAGGATTTAAATCTAAGGATTTATTGTTGTGAGGATCAAAATTATATGCACGTGTGTGTGTGTGTGTGTGTGTATTTATATTAAAGAGGGGATAAAATTCATTTGTATTCTTAGGAAAATTCTTGAACAATTTTTTAAAGGCTGCTTTATGCTTACCTTAAATAAAGAGCAACAGTTTAAACTTACATGATTCCAAGGAGGCTAGAACATGTCCCACCAAGCCTATCTCTTCTCTTTACTATGAAGATATAGATTGATAAGAGAAAGTAAGTCAATACAGGATTTATGAGGCTGAGGCCCTCATTTGACATGGTCAGTCTCTCAACATATACTTGTAAATAAGTTGTGGAACTAAGGGATGAATTTATAGACAAGCTTTTGAGTTTCAACCATGTTGATGGCCCAAGGTAATTTTTATGGAAAGAATCACCTTTGTTCTGCCTCCATAGTCAGTCCTGAACTCCTTACGTAGAATCAGTATCTTGTACAAGAAAATGCACCCATATTTTTAGGGTGGAATAAGTTTAGCCATGACAGTAAATGCAAAAAAAAAGGGAGGAGTAATTAAGATGAATCAATAGAAGAGTCTTTATTAAAATAAGACTTCTGGATCACTTACATGAGGTTTACTTGAAGTATCTTCTTTTGCTTTAAAGTCAGAATTCTTGATCATTCATGTGTGTGTGCTCAATTGCTGTTGTGTCTGATTCTTGGTGTCCCTATAGATTATACCCCACCAGGCTCCTCTGTCCATGGATTTTCCAGGCAGGAATACTGGAATGGGTTGCCATTTTCAACTCCAGGATTCTTGACCATATCACAGACCTACTGAGTTAGGGAACATAATGGGAAGACTACAAATTTGAAATTTTAGCATTTTTATTCAAGTGATTCCTGTGAAGATTAAAGTTTAATTACCTCTGATCTCGGATAATATGTTAAATCCAACAAGGTGCAATTTAATGGAAATATACACCAATACCTACTATGTTTCCACCTGGGTAGACTGATAATAAGGACTATTAAGGATTCTTGTCAGTATCACAACTTACATTAAATGTGAGATGAGGTTGCCAATAAATATAATGTGATTTTTTTTTCTAAGTGTATAACCTATTTACTCATTTTTTCACTCCTGTCTGTCAGTTGCTTTATACATTTATTCAGTCAACTGACTCGTGTGTGTGTGCTCAGTCATTCAGTCATGTCAGACCCTTTGTGACCCTATGGACAATAGTCCACCAGGCTCTTCTGTCCATGGGATTATCCCAGCAAGAACACTGGAATGGGTTCAACTGACACATACTGTGAAGAAAAACTCTACGTGAAGTAAAATTAAGTTTGTCTCTACATTTAGATGTTTTAAAATCTGAAAGTGGAGGCAAACAGCTTAGTTCAGTTGCTCAGTCGTGTCCAACTCTTTGTGACTCCATGAACTGCAGCACAACAGGCCTCCCTGTCCATCATCAACTCCCAGGGTCCACCCAAACCCATGGCCATTGAGTCGGTGATGCCATCCAACCATTTCATCCTCTGTTTTCCCCTTCTCCTCCTGCCCTCAATCTTTCCCAGCATCAGGTCTCCAAAAAAGTCTGCTCTTCGCATCAGGTGGCCAAAGTATTGGAGTTGCAGCTTCAGCATCAGTCCTTCCAATGAATATTCAGGACTGATTTCCTTTAGGATGGACTGGTTGGATCTCCTTGCAGTCCAAGGGACTCTCGAGAGTATTCTCCAACACCACAGTTCAAAAGCATCAATTCTTCAGCATTCGGCTTTCTTTATAGTCCAAGTCTCCCATGCATAAATGACCAATGGAAAAACCACAGCCTTGACTAGACCTTTGTTGACAAAGTAATGTCTCTGCATTTCAACATGCTGTCTAGGTTGGTCATAACTTTTCTTCCAAAGATTAAGCATCTTTTAATTTCATGGCTGCAATCACCATCTGCTGTGATTTTGGAACCCAGAAAAATAAAGTTAGCCACTGTTTCCACTGTGATGGGACTGGATGCCATGAAGTGATGGGACTGGATGCCATGGTCTTTGTTTTCTGAATGTTGAGCTTTAAGCCAACTTTTTCACTCTCCTCTTTCACTTTCATCAAGAGGCTCTTTAGTTCTTCTTCTCTTTCTGCCATGAGGGTGGTGCCCTCTGCATATCTGAGGTTATTGTTATTTCTCCTGACAATCTTGATTCCAGTTTGTGCTTCCTCCAGCCCAACATTTCTCAGGTAATCTGGATTATAATATTTAATAATTATAATATTAGATATAACATGGAGTCCTATAAAAATGAAAGGAGGTATGCCTCAGCCAGTTGGTTGCTGATAAAAACTCTAAGGTGGGTAGTAGAGTACTACTAGTGAATAGCAGGTGGGTAATCCCAATTAAAGGGATTGTGTCAAGAAATTGGAACAGCCCATGCAAAGGTAGGAAGTCAAATATGAGTGTGTTTGGGACTTACAAATGATTTGTAATGACTAAAACTAAGATATGAGGAAAGAGTGGGGCATTGTATTTCTTAGAACAAGCAGAACTTTAGTGTCAGAGTCACTATTTTTATCCTATGTGCCTTAATTTCAATATAATATGGTTTTCATGTGCCATATGGAGATAGTGACTTGGAACAAGTAAAGAAAGTCTTTATTTCCCACAAATATATTATGTTGTAAAATGGTAAGCTGCAGTCTGGCAAGCTGTATTATAGTTCTAGAATTGAATTTCTGAGTAAGACTTTACCTAAGATGTACAACTGACCCTATATTAGGGAAATAATTGCCATAAGAAAACTATTATATTGTTATAAAGAGTTATGCACTGTCTCACTGTGTTTTAATTGAACCCTGACAGCACATGTATAAGCTTATTTTTTAAAGGAAATATCATGACTACTTGCACTATGCAATCACATTTCTTTTCTTCCTTGGTAGATCTTTATCCTCCTGTGACATTACTCAAGAAATTGATTTTATCAATTATATTCCAATTTCATGATATAGATCTCAATTTTTTCTATAAGCAGGTATGCTGATTATGTGGCCAAGAAAACTTATGCCATTGGATGAGACTCTATGAGTGAGGAGATTAAATCTCCAGAATATAGATTTATTTCTATAATTGAAGATTTCCTTCCAACTAACTAACTCTTATTAACAAGATATGATTAACCCAAACAGATAAAGAGGTTCCATTTATCAATTCAGAATCCTTGGTATGCTCATGACATACATAAATGTTGAAACTTCCTAAGTTTAATGCTGATTTTTGGCTACATTCAGGAAAGGAAAGAAAGATGTTAGGGTATAAAAGACTCCTAGGAGGTAAAAAGGAAAATACATTTCTAGCAAAGTTTGTTAATGACATGCTTTTCTGATAGATAAAAAAAAAATACACTATTTGTTCTTTTTTAGTACTGGCAAACTGTAGAGTCCTAGTTGTTTAAGCACAAATTCTGCAAAATACCTAAACTCTGTTTTTATGTCCATCTCTGTAATCCCTGCAATAAATAGCTTATTTCTCCAATTCACCCCCTACTCTAAAATTTTCTCTCCAAAGCACATGTGGCCTTGCTACTCTTAAAAACCTGTGATGCTCAGCTATGAATACACACATACTACACATTCATCACAGGTTCAAGTCAGCCCCCTTTAGATAAGTGTAAAAGATCAAAATGGGCCCCCTTTTCTTTTCAGCCAGATCTCTAACAGTACCTCATGTTTCAATACAGAAAATCAAATCTTTTGTCATCTATGGGACAAGGCCTTTCATGTATCCAGGCTTTTTGCATGCTGTTCTCTCTAAAGGGAATGCCTTTCTGCCATCCCACATGTGGAAACTTACAGAAACCTTTCCTACATTGTAGTGGGCAATGTGGATAGAGCGCTCTATAAAGATAATGTCTTCCAAACTATCTGAAAGGGTCTCCATTCTCACTTTGTTTCCTAACATGAAATGTGTAGCGGCTACAGAGCTGTCTCATGAAGCCAGTGCCAAGAACTGCTTCTGTCCGGTGTAGCGGGGTATAATCTGAAAGGTTTGCATTTCCCACTCGGCCAGATGGTTGAACTGTAAAGCCAGGGTTCTTTGATTTCCTTATGCCACAGGGCCTGGTTAACTGGATTTTTCACAGTAACGCACTCGGGAAGGGAAGGATGACAGCTAAAATATGTAATGTGGGGGTTCACCGGGATACTCCAATGGACTGTCAGAATGAAAATTTCAATTTAGTACCAAATCCTGTCCTCTGATCTCTTGCTGTTGTTTAGTCACTAAGTTGTATCCAACTCTTTTGTGACCCCATAAGCTGTAGCCAGCCAGGCTCCTCTGTCCAGTTTATTTCCCAGACAAATCCTGAAGCGGGTTGCCATTTCCTTCTCCAAGGGATCTTCCCAGATCTGGGGTTGAACCTACACTTCCTGCATGGTCAGGCGGATTCTTTACCACTGAGTCACCAGAGAAGGCCTCTCTAACTTCTGCTAGTTGCTGTTAGGCTAATCATCCAAAACCCCTGAATCTCAGTTCATTTGTCTATGAAATGTAGATTAGTGATATTAAGAGCTGCCCCCGACTGTGTCCATCACTTCATTGGACATTAATAAATTACAGCAACATATAAATTATAGGCAGCAGGAAGAAAGTGTCCTAGAGGGTTGACCAGTTGTATAAATATACAAAGCTTCTCATTTTGCTAAGAATACTGAACAGTCATCACATGGGCTTTCTCCTGCAAAAAAATCTTTTTGCAGGATGACCTTTAGTTCCCTCTCTAATACATCATTTGTCAAAGAAGAGAAGAAAAAATTTTTAGAATCCCATTAGGCAGATGTTAATATGTTTTCTGTGGCATGGCAATTCACATTTAGAACCCTAGAACTTCCTGGGAAAGGCTTGAGCCATCAATGGGGACCCAACCAAAACTACATCACTGAATTTTAAATGGAGTTTTTACTTGAAGAAAGAGGGCTACACTTATTTTTCTTTATAGCAACAGGGCTTGTCCATGATGGCTAGAAGGAGAACAATCGTTTACAGCTGTTTTCATTTGGCCTCAATGAGTCTGAATATCTGTTCTAATTTTTGTGAAGTTAATTCAGTTGTTGACCCCTTTAGGGAAGTTAACTGTGTGGATACTCTGGATTTGAGACATTTAAGATTTAAGATGGAATAAGAGAAGTATGTCTTAAGGGGAAATACTTTGGGAACTAAAATCAAGATAATAAAAATACTTGAAGAATACACACGCTTAATAGGTATCAGTAGAGGTCTTTTTGAAGCCTGAATTAATGTACAATAATTACAATGGTGACAACTAGTGTCTGCAGAACCTCTCACTGATGACTTCATTTTAATCTCCCAGCAGAAAAATGACTTCTTTAACTGAACTCTCTCAGGCACTCAGGATAGCACTCATATAAATATTATTTCTTTCATCTATATTTTTCCATGATTTTCTCTCTCCCAGATGTTTTGAAAACAATTTTAAAAGGTATTGCATTCAGTTGTGCCTGTGTGTGAATGTGTGTTTAATAACTGTTTTTACAAGTGTGCAGTGGATATTGTAGATACTTAAGAAAAATTTATGGAACCAATCTATAAATAAGCACAAAAAGTTATTTATACAGGGAAGGAATAAATTTGCCATAAAGAGTTACGATGCTTTACTAAACTTGTTACCTGTTTGAAAAGGGAAGTTCTACAATGCTGTAGTGTTTCAGAGATATTCTTGCAGGCACCTAGGAGTTAATTGCCTCAGTTGCTTTTGCTGAATCATAAATGATTTACTATAAATTATATATATAACATATATATACATTGTGTATATATGTATATATTTGCATATAAATATGTATATTCATATATATGACTGTATATATCTATATATAGATATATGTGAGTATATATATATATATATACTCATATATTTATTATTTCTCTAAATCTCTGAACATCTTTCATGAAGTGTTTGTGAGTAGTAGTTCCCATTCTGTTCATAAAACCAGGAAAGGTTGAAGTTTGCATTCCTCTAGGATGCCATCATCTTGGGTCTAAAAATATCCAACTATACTATAGACAACTTCTCTGTTGTGAGTTTCTTACTTTATGTTTATTCCCAATGTAAGTTCCCTCTGCCTAAAAGGATCTTTTTCCTGATACATGGTTTGACTAAGCCATCTACTTGTAAGATGTTACATCTAAAAGCTGAATATTCCAGTATTCTTATCTAATTTTCTCAAATGGAAACAAAAAGTTGAAAGATTTCCCATTGACTCTATATGTACTTGTTAAGATATATTTTCTTTTCTGAGAATTATTATATTTACTTTTACATTTTAGACTATGAACTTATTGAGATTAGGCGAACTATTTAGTTTACTTCTATATTTCGTGAAGGACTAATATATCCCTATAGCTCAGATGGTAGAGAATCTGCCTTCAGTGCAGGAGACCTGGATTTGATCCCTGAGTCAGGAAGATCCCCTGGAGAAGGAAATGGCAACCCACTCCAGTATTCTTGCCTGGAGAATTCCATGGACAGAGGAGCCTGGCATGCTAGAGTCCATGCAAATTGTCAGACATGACTAAGCAAGTAAAACACACATTAAATATTTTATAGATTATCAAAAAGGAAAAATAAACATACATTTTAAAATAAGATAGAATTGACTCACTGAACACCAGTGGAGATATTGTTGAGATATACAAATAGATATTTGAGGATAATTAACTATAGTTTTACAAGGTTTCCTGTAAAGGGATATTGGAAGAAGCACAAGCTGGAATCAAGAATGCCGGGAGAAATATCAATAACCTCAAATATGCAGACGACACTACCCTTATGGGAGAAAGTGAAGAGGAACTAAAGAGCCTCTTGGTGAAAGTGAAAGAGAAGAGTGAAAAAGTTGGCTTAAGGCTCAACATTAAGAAAACTAAGATCATGGCATCTGGTCCCATCACTTCATGCGAAATAGATGGGGAAACAGTGGAAACAGTGTCAGACTTTATTTTTTGGGGCTCCAAAATCGCTGCAGATGGTGATTGCAGCCATGAAATAAAAAGATGCCTACCCCTTGGAAGGAAAGTTATGGCCAACCTGGATAGCATATTGAAAAGCAGAGACATTACTTTGCTAACAAAGGTTCGTCTAGTCAAGGCTATGGTTTTTCCAGTAGTCAAGTATGGATGTGAGAGCTGGACAGTGAAAAAGGCTGGGCGCTGAAGAATTGATGCTTTTTGAACTATAGTGTTGGAGAAGACTCTTGAGAGTCCATTGGACTACAAGGGGATCCAACAAGTCCATCCTTAAGGAGATCAGTCCTGGGTGTTCATTGGAAGGTCTGATGTTGAAGCTGAAACTCCAATACTTTGGCCACCTCATGCGAAGAGTTGATTCCTTGGAAAAGACGCTGATGCTGGAAAGGATTGGGGGCAGGAGGAGAAGGTGAAGACAGAGGATGAGAGGCTGGATGGCATCACCAACTCGATGGGCACGGGTTTGGGTAGACTCTGGGAGTTGGTGATGGACAGGGAGGATTGGCGTGCTGTGATTCATGGGGTTGCAAAGAGTCGGAGACGACTGAGCGACTGAACTGAACTGAATAACATATCACTTCTGAAGTTCTAGAGTTAGAGCAAGAATTCTCATTTGGAAAAGAAAAAGTTGATATAAGTAAATCAAGTAATACAGATAGTGAACAAAAGCAACTCTGCTTACATTGTTATAAGCATTCTTAAAGTGTCAAAAACTTTGAAGTAATCATAAGATGTCCAGATCCAGCAATAATGGATAAGTGGAAAAAAAGCATTAATTGTAAAGGAAGTTAAAAATAAATAAAAACAAAAATCTACAAACTGGTTGAGGCATTCGGTTGTATTCTCAAGGACTACTGAGGGGACGTGGTTTATCATACAATTATTTCTCACATTTTAACATAAACTCAATCTTAAGTGGATGTGTACCTGTCTTTACTGGTGATCCCAGTAAAGAACTGGAGTTCTTCAAAATAATTCTTCACAATATCTATTGGCAGATATAAATACTAGAAGATAACATGTCTAAAAAAATTACAGTGACTGAAATGATTATGGCTGGATATAGGTGGGAATATAACAATTATAAAAGAAAAAAATTAATAGAAGTTGGAAGTCTGACACTGTTTGAAAAGGTAACTGTATGTCTAATCTTAAGAGGAGTCAAAGCCCCAGATGAACCTTTGATGTGATCCTGATGTCACTTGCAGTGATCAAAGAACACTGTGTCGTCTTCTCTCTGTAAAAGCTGTTTCAGCTGGTCTGTAAGAAAAAGACTGGTGTTAAGTGATAGGTAGTCACTGGGGATGGCTCTTGATGTCATTAGTCTAATCAGCAGGCAAAATTTCAGGAGAAAACTATTAAGAAATTCTATTCTTGTTTCCTGTTTCACCTTTTCTTCTCTCAAGATATGAAAGTATTTGTATTTGCATTTTTGAATACTTCCATCATTCCTCATATAGTTCATTTGTAACATTTATTCAGCAAATTCAATGTGGACAGTTTAGGAAATCAGCTGTGTACTGGATAATTAAATACATTTATATATGGAATTAGTTATTCAAGCTTGACAATTTCCCCTTAATACTTACAGAAAAGTGGAATCTTACATTCTGTAAAAGCAAAGCAAAGAAACCACATCACTTTCAGACTTATTTCTCCAAAGACTCTTGTGTTCTTATCTTTCTAAATATCTTACATAACCTCAGTGATTATCATAATGTCATGTGTGTTTATATACTAAATAAAAGCATTCCTAAACGATGAACCAGAATCTTCTGGTGCAGTGGCCTGGGAGAAAGCAACATTTAATTGCCCTCATACCATTGCAGCCCCAAGAGTCAGTAAATGGTAACACCCAGGTGACTTGAAATATTCTATGAAGACTTACTGCTGTTAGTATTTATTATCCATGGGATGTTAGTGAAATAGGATAAATGCATTTATCAACTTGGTGGGAATCCACAGCTCTTAGAGGATAAGGGCTTTTGAGTTTTACAGTAGAGAACATGGAGGCCTTTCAGAATTGAAGTGGAATAAAAATGAAGTCTATGGGGCATGCTTAACAAATTCAGCTCTAAACAAGATTTAATTAGTCAATTATCTAATAAACGTTGGAATTCATAAACAGTGCACATGTGAGTATGTTGAATAAAAGTTGCAAATTGCCTATATTCATAATGGATGATTGAAACATCATTAAAGATATGTAAATGCAAAATCATTTCATTAGAATTTTGAGGAGGAAAAAGGTAATTAAAATAAGAATTGTGAAGTGATATTAGGTAACTTCTCATTTGAAATGTGCTAATGATATTTTTATTAGAAGATGATTGCAGTTCAAGTCCATTTAGCAGCTATGCTGCAATCCAAGTAACTCTACCCTCTCTCCCCTTTCTGAAATTGGAAATACTATGTAAGCCTGGTATCAGGGAATTTGGAGACGTCTTTGTCTCATTTACTAGATTATTGAAAGACAAGTTTGGCAGGGAGTCCAATCTTTATTGTAAATGAAATTTGCACCACATAAGTTTTCTGAAGCTTTTTATTTCACTAACACAGTATGTATCTCTGAATGCATTGGAGAATTGCATTGACTGTCAAAAGAAGGTCAGCTCCTAAGGTTTCATAATGCATACTTAGATTTCATTTTATTGTTTTTAAAACATACAGTGAACATACAGGGAACATACAAGGGACATGTATCTATTCTCTCTATATATATACATATATATGTATACACACATTTAGACAGGAGATACACAGAATTACATAAAAATTAAATAAGGAGACCATTCAACTTAGTTGGCTTTAATACTTTGGTGGTATGCATAAGCAAATCAAAACCCAAGCCAATGTCAAGGCACTTGATTCAGAAAAAGAAACTTAAGAACAACAGCCAGCTAGGCTTTTCCAAATAAGCAACCATGTAAGCTATAGCCCATCAAATCACCTTAAAGTTATCCTTATTGAACAGAAATCCATCTCTATGTGACTTATAGTTCTTTTTATCTTCCATATAATAATCCTTCAAAAATTTAAGTTATTTTTCCTTCATTTCCTGCATATGGCATCCTGGTTGTTACTCTCTGTAGGTTAGTAAGAACATATTGGTTGTTCTCTGAGTTTCGAGCCCAAGCCTCAGAAAGTATCTCTGACTTGGTGGGATTACCATTATTCCATAGAGTGATTATTTCCTAACAACCAGGCTCTAAACTTTATACCTTAACTTAGAATCACTCAAAATCTGAGGGACTAATTTAAACTAACCAAAGTAATGAGATAACAAGCAAGCTATCTCCTCTTTTTACTGGTACTGTCAAATATTTTGCATCACCAACTCTGCTGGATTATTATAAAAACATCTGGCTTCTCTACACTCCTGCATCTTTGTTTTCTTTGATTCATGGAACCAAATACGTAACATTTTGCTTGACATGTTATTCTTCAATAAATGTTTATTTCAGAAATGAATATACTGTCCTACAGTATAAATAGACCAGATGGGTGGATCACATGTCTAAATCAGCCCTTCGGAGAAATGATTATTTATTAGTATGATAGTCATTCTAGAAATTTGCTCCCAAGACCATTGCTTCCTGTTATTTATGGCCCCTCACACATTGTACCTAAATTGACCCCTGTGAGTAACAGAATGTGATAGAAATAATAAAGTATCTTCTGAAATTTGGCCTTAAAAGGCCTTGCATATTTCATTTGGGGCTCTTGCTATGTCTAGGAGAAGCCAACTTATGGCCTGAGGATCCTCAAGTAGCCCTGTGGAGGAGCCCTTGTGAAGGGGAATTAAAAGCCACCAATACCTGTACCAGTTTGCCATGCTTGTGTGAACCACCTGTGGGTTCCTAGCGCCAGTCGAGCTTTCAGATGCTTTCAGCCTGGGCAGACATTTTACTCTCTGCTAATTAGAGATCCTGAGTCAGAACCACCCAACCAGGTTGATTTTGAACATCTAACCCATAGAAACTGTGAGAGGTAAGAAATGATTATGGTTAAGTCACAATTTTTAGGTCATTTTTATGTATCACTGGTAACTAATAAAATAATTAATGCCCTTATTTGAAAAGTTTTCATGAATTTCATTTAAAGCTTATGGCCTCCTATAGCCCCTAGGTCAGGATATTAATCTCTAAAAGTGACTAGGCAAATATCATTAAATTCTTACTTCTTTCCTAATTCTAAAACAAAATTATTGATTCGATTAAATTCAACTTTCATTTTAAATGGTTATTGCAAGTTACTTGACTATCCATTTACATATATATGATGATTGACTTTTATATCTACATATGTGATTTGCATGTCATCTATATAAATATATAATTTATATGGCATTAACTGGTGTGTGTGTGTTTGTGTATATATATGATGATATGTAATTTATATGGAATTAGCTATGTTCTGGCAGTTATAGGATTTTTTATAGGTATTAACTGTTTAATCCTCCTAAAATTGTACACTTATTAGCCCTTTTTTACAGATGAGGAAACAGATTTAAAAAGGGTAGTCTTAGTTCAGTTCAGTTTAGTTGATCAGTCGCATCTGACTCTTTGTGACCGCATGGACTGCAGCATGCCAGGCTTCTCTGTCCATCACCAACTCCTGGAGCTTACTCAAACTCATGTCCATTGAGTCAGTGATACCATCCAACCATTTCATCTTCTGTCGTCCCCTTCTCCTCCCACCTTCAATCTTTCCCAGCATCAGTGTCTTTTTAAATGAGTCAATTCTTTGCATCAGGTGGCCAAAGTATTGGAGTTTCAGCTTCAGCATCAGTCCTTCCAATGAATATTCAGGACTGATTTCCTTTAGGATGGACTGCTTGGATCTCCTTGAAGTCCAAGGGACTCTGAAGAATCTTCTCCAACACCACCATTTAAAGCATCAATTCTTTGGTGCTCAGCTTTCTTTATAGTCCAACTCTCACATCCATACATGACCACTGGAAAAACCATAGTCTTGACTAGACAAGCTCCAAAGTCTGCACTTTACCATTATGCTCTGCAGGCTTGCTGCCTCCCTGCCTATGCAGTTATCAAAGTTTCATTCTTTTCCCACACCCTTGAGAGAGTCTGTCCACTAACCACTTAAGTATTGGCTCATTCCTGGCATGATTCTCAATGAAGTCATATACCCTTTAGGTTATGAAGTAGAATTTTGGAGCTAGAGGAAAAGAGGATACTAATACAGATATAGAAGAAGGACTGAAATAGGACAAAGTAAATAAACAAGGATACTCTACAAACAAATATCATTACTGAGAGAATCTCTTTCACATTCGTTTTTATACTGCATTCCCTTCTTCCCCATCAAGTGAAATTTCTTAAGTATTTTGTCTAAGGAGAGGAAACTTATTAGAGAGTCCATGAAAAAACTTCATCTTCCTTATTGATAGACTTGGATTATCAATCACTTCTTAAGCTGGGTAAAAAAGAAATGCTTTGATGTCATAACATGACATATTTGCTACATGCGTCCAATAATCTCCTGGGTACGAGTCAGCTAGAAACTAAGGATACATTTTAAAAAATAAAATAAAATAACAAGAGTAACAGTGACTCCATTTTTCCTTTGTATGAATTTTCTATTTGGTGCATTTACAGTGGCATTAATCAACTTATACTAAATTATCTGGAATATATTTGGACTGATTTGATCTGAGACTGTGTAACCATGTCTCTTTGTACCTTTGTATAACTTTTCCCACAGAAATCTACTGAACTATCTTTAAAAGCAAAAACACAGATTGATTCAATTTTTTGCAAGTGACATATTTTCCCTTTCCAATTTAAAATCATCAGTCTGACTGAGCTTTTGGCTTCTCAAGCATTACTCTTTTTCCTGCGGTTCCCTTCATGCTGTTACAGCCTGTCTCATCCTCACTCCCGTTAGATGCATCTTGTCTCTTTTAGCAGTCCTGTTTGAAAGAATGTTTTTCACTTCACAGCCTTTCATTCTGGACTGGAGACTATATGTGTCCATCAGTGTCCAGATACTCGAAGTGCATTCAGGTTCAAGGGTAGCAGTGTGGGTGTCTTCTGTCAATCCACCAGTCCTAGGTATGAGAATCCAGAGTTAGAGAATCATTGTGTGCTTGTACTTTGTAAATAGACCGATAATTTTAAGATTTCCATAATAGGCCTTTGAGGTTTTCTTGGAAAAGCTCAGAGTATCCAGGTATAGTTTTATTGAGTCTAGTACATGACATTTGGAAATCCCCCCTAAAATGTTTTTAGGAGTAGAGAACACGGATGGCACAGGTCACATATTTAAAGGGCGTAGATGGTGTTTTACTTATATCTCTGCATTGTTCTTGATCTCTGCTAAGACTTACAGTACCAGTTTGCTTGTTTGCTTTCTGAGGTTTGTGAGAATCAAATGAAGAAGACTGCTTTACAAAGATGCTTTAAACATTAGCGATCTTGTATGTGCTGTGCTCAGTCGTATCCAATTCTTTGTGACCCGGTGGATAGTAGCCTGCCAGGATCCTCTGTCCATGGGATTTCCCAGGCAAAAATATTTGGAGTGAGTTGCCATTTCCTACTCCAGGGGATCTTTGCAATTCAGGGATCAAACCCATGTCTCTTGCATCTCCTGCATTGGTAGGCAAACCCTTTACCACTGAACCACCTGGGAAGCCTGAAGCAATCTTATATAAATGTGCATTATTTTCAATATTGGAGAAGTGTATACTTGAATATCTGTGTCCCCTCCATAAGGGCAGGGATTATATTTTATTTTTCCTTATATCCTCCACACCATCAATAACGCTGGATGGTACCAAGATTATTATCATTCAGTAAATATGGACTAGGTAGAGTGTGATAGATTTTTCTTTTATTTGTCCGTGATCCATCATGTAGAAACATGGATGATAGACAAATACAGTTATATGTTATATTTGGACATGTCTTGGGGAAAAAAGAGGAAGTCGTAAAGAAATAATATGTGCAGCGGTTGCTGGTAAATATTTAACAACCAGATTTCCAGGGATGAAAGGTACAAATGAAAGTCTTATTTTAGAATTTGCTGATTTATTTCCATGGTATGAACACTTTCACAATTATTGATTTCTAGTTGCATTGTGGCATCACTGAAGTTGGAGGTGAAAAGACATCTGCAGTAGTATACCGTTACATAGCACATCCAGACCAGGGATACAATTGTACTGTTAGTCACTCAGTCGTGTCTGACTCTTTGTGATCCCGGGGACTGCAGCTCGCCAGGCTCCTCTGTCCCTGGGATTTCCCAGGTACGAATACTGGAGTGGGTTGCCATTTCCTTCTCCATGGGATACAATAGATACAAATAATTTCAAGAGCATAGCTGAGAATAAAATGTAGTAAAATAGTTAAGAAGACCTGGCTTTTGACTACTTATTACTTTTGTTTGTAATATAATTTATTTAAGTGTAAGAGTATAAAATTTAATTTTAGTGATCTCTATGCTTATCAGTCATATCACAAAATACCAGAAAATGTTAAAACTGGTTCTTATTAGCTGACAGCTCAGTTATATCCTACTCTTTGCCACCCCATGGACTATAGACTGCCAGGCTCCCCTGCCCATGGAATTCTCCAGGCAAGAATACTAGAGTGGGTTGTCATTCCCAGGGAGACAGATCTCCCTGGTTAGATAGGAGATCTGTCTAACCAGATCTCCTGCACTGTAGGCAGACTCTACCATTTAAGCTGCCGGGAAGTTCTGAAGAGCACATGCGAACTTGCTTACTTTCTGAACAAAGCAAAGGAAGCAGTTTGAAATGGACCAGGACTCAGGCTGGTCTTCTACGACCACCCGAGGGCATATTTCAACTTGAGCCAAGTGCCTACACCAACCATTTTGCTCTGTGGGACAGATTCCCACCAGGGCAAGGCCCACTGATGCCAAGGAGAGTGGGCAATTTTGAGGGACAGAGCTGGGTAAAACCCAACATGGCATCCAAATGGGGAGCGGACCACCCTTGCTGGCACTCATGGAGGTGGCAGACTGGGAATGGTCCAAAACTTTGACTGGTGTGTGCCAGGAGTAACCCAGGATGGGTCCTGGCGTATACCAGGCACTGGTTCTGGCCCCTCATGCTTGAGAACTGCTACCCTCTAGGGTAAAGGTGCCAGTGCCATAAGGGAGCAGAGCAGAGGGTGGAGCCAGCTTGGACCCAACTTTCAGGGCTTTTGCTCCAGTAACTTGGGACCCATCCCTGCCTCCCTGTTGGTGGGTACTGGCCACTGAGCCCCTGAGAATCCCCGGCTCGCACATCCATCAGGTCTAGCCCCTCCTTCTCCAGCCACAGCTGTTACCAAGGGTTTAGCTTCTAGCACCCCCTGCAGGCAGATGTGACTTGTGTTCTTGTCAGATCCAGCTCTCCCAAGATAGCCACTGGGAACAGGACTGTCTAAGAATGCTCGCACACTGTCTGGTCTTAAGTTAGTAATGGGTGAAAAGCTATTTATGCTGGATATGGGTCAAAAATGACTGTTATTTTCAAAAAATATATAAAAATAATGGGAAGAAAGGGCTGCATAATGAGATACTGCAAGACTCAGATAGTGGTTGGAAATAATCTTCAAGTTACCCTCAATTTCCCTTTGTTTTCAGTTTTTCAAAAAGAATGAACGAAATGAAATATAACAATGTTAATCCATATAAAAATAAAGTGTACCCAAATATTGTAACGTTAAAAAAAAAAAAAAGAATGCTCCCACATGAGGACACACCTTCATACCTGGCTAGGAAACTATTTTACATAATTTCATAAAGACAGAGAATGTTAAACAAGATGAGAAGATAGAGAAATTGTTTTAAATATTAAAACAAGAGAGAAATCCTGAAAAAACTGAAGAAACAGATAAATAATTTACCTAATAAAAAGTTCAAAACATTGGTACTGAAAATACTAACTGAATTGGGGGGGAAAAAGTTAGATGAACACAGTGAGAATTTTAATAAGGCGCTAGAAAATATTTTTTAAAAGTCAGAAATTAAGTATATAATAACTGAAGTGAGAAAGACAATAGAAGGTACACAACAGCAGATGGTGATACAGAACACAGACATGATCTAAAAGATAGGATAATGGAAATCACCCAATCAGAACAGCAAAAATAAAAACAAGTCTGCAAAATGAGAACAGTTTAAGAAACCACTGAGATGGCATTGAGCGCATCAATGTTTGCGTTATAGAGGCTTCAGAAGAAGAGAGTAAAAAAGGTAAAAATGTATTTCATAAAATTGAGGTTGAAAACTTTCCAAATCTGAGGAAGGAAACAGATATCTGGGTACAGGAAGCACAAGGCTCACTTTTTGGAAACCCCAAATCAAGAAATGAAAAAGAAAAAGCTACAACCAAGACCAGAGAGATACAAAGAACCAGAAAAGACTACTACAAGCAACTATATGCCAATGAAATGGACGGCTTAGAAGAAGTGGACAACGTCTTAGAAAGGTTCAATCCTCCAAGACTGAGCCAGGAAGAAATAAAAAAAAAATATATGAAAAGACCAAATACAAGTACTGAAATTGAATCTGTGATTAAAAAGCTCCCAACAAACAAAATTCCAGGATCAAATATGGCTAAAATATCCATACCACCCACAGCAACCAGCAGATATAATATAATCCCTATCAAAACAACCATAATATTTTTCACACAGCAGAACTGATTATTCTAAAATGTATATGGACCCACAAAAGACCCCAAATAGCCAAAGCAATCTTGTGAATAAAGAATAAAGTGGGAGGTATCACACTCTGTGACTTCAAATTATATTACAAAACTATAATCATGAAAGTACTATGATTGGCATAAAAATAGTCAATTCAGAACTACAATGAGATATTACCTCCCACCTGTCAGAAAGGCTAGAAACAAAATGTCTATAAATTATAAATGTTGGCAAGGGTATGGAGAAACAGGAATCCTAGCACACTGTCAGTGGGAATGTGAATTGGTGCAGCTACTATGGAAAACACTATGGGGTTTCCTTAAGAAGCTAAAAATAGAGCTGCCATATGACCTTGCAGTCCCACTCCTGAGCATATACCCAGGGGAAAACGTGGTCCATGTGGAATCTAAAAATTAATGATGAATGAACATGGTGAAAAAACAAACAGACTCATAGACGCAGAGAATGAACTAGTGGTTACCAATGAGGGGAGGAAGAGAGAGTGGCCAGGTAGGCGTAGGAGAGTACAAGGTACAAACCACCGTGTACAAAATAAATGAGCTACAAGGATGTACTTAGAATACAGAGGATTTAGCCAATGTTGTATAAGTTTAAGTGGAGTAAAATCTGTGAAAATAGTTACGCACTGTGTTGTACACCTGAAACCAACATTGCTGTTCAGTCACGGAGTCATGGGCTCCCGATCTCCATTCTGAACTCCTTCAGGTGTGCTGAAGGTCAGCAGCTGCAGAGGCTCAGAATTTGGTCCTCAGAGAGGTAGGCGGCAAGTACCAGTTTGTAGGTGACAACGCCAGGAATGGTGGATTATCTTACCCTTCTTCCCTCATTGTCTCTCTCTCTCTGCCTAGCCTTCTTCCCTCTTTGTGTCTGTCATCTTTCTGTGTCTCTCGCTATCTGTATCTCTGTCTCTCTTTCTGTCTTCCCTTTTCTCAATCTCTATTTTTCTCTCTCTCCCTTACCCATCATATCTAGGACAGTTTCTCTGCTTTTAAAGACTCAAGTGATCGTTGGGGCTCATCTCAATAATCCAGGTCACTTACTCCATCTCAAAGTTCTTAATCAGACAGATTTGAAGATTTAGAAAGTAGTCGTCAAGTTCAAAAATTGTCAGAAGTCATCAGTATATTAGAACTCATGACGGGATTGCCCCTGTGGAGGACATGGTTTATGCTTAAAAGAGGAGAGGACGTGGATACAGGAACTTTTCAGGATGACAAAACTATTCTGTTTCTTATCCTGGGCACTGGGTGAATTATTTGGTCTGTGAAAATTATGCTTAAATACTACACTTGAGACATCTGTTGTATGAACATCAAGAGCAATAGATATAATAACTGAATGATATAACAATATTGGAAATTATCTTTATCAGAATCTGTTTGACAAACATACTGAAGTTTTTTTTTCTGTTCTCACATAGCCCATAAGTGTTATTAGCCCTGTTTAACAAATGAATGGTCTAAGAACCAGAAGTGTTAAGTACCAAGGCTGGTAAAGATCAGCACCTTAACTGGAATGTTCCTACTTCAAAGCTCTTGAGTTTCTTTCCATGACACTGGCATCAGAAGACTCTGTTAGATCTGTAGAATTCTCAGGAAGACAAATGGAATATGGATATACAAGAATAAGCACTACAGGATCTGGGTATATTATATAAAAAATAAAAATGTTAAGAAAGTCTAAATCATAAAGCAGATGCAATTCAAGTATTATTAAAACTTTAAAGACAGTACAGTATATTCAGTGGAGATATGAAATGATTCAGAGTCTAGGGAAGGAACCTTTTGAGTTTATCTACCTCTTTTAAGATCCTTGCCTCCATTCTCCAGACTTGAGTTGTACAACCTCAAATCAAAGCACTCAGCACCATGCAGAACACAGGGTCCTAATCCAGGTAGTGATTACTATCTGTCAGGGATTCCACTGCCAGGAATTGGAAGGTTTTCATGGCTCACATATTTCTTGACCTGATGAGAACTGGATTGGGAACCTATGATCTACATAGTACTATATGGGCATTTTAAAGGGTTGTTTACACATGTCTTTCCCCCAGAGCTAGTGGTGATGAGAGAGAATGAGAGGGAGAGCAAGAAAGCAAAAGAGAAAGAGCCATCAAAATGCCCTTAGAGCCAGTCTCGAGTGACATATCCCCCTTCTGCCATATTCTCCTGAGCCCAGAGACCAACTCCAGCCCATTGTAGGAGGTGTGATACCAAGAGGAGAGGATCGCTGAGGACCCATTTGAAGACTTGCTAGTCATTATTATGGATATGATATGTGCAAGGAACTGTAGCCTATAGCAAACAGTCAAACAATGGAAAGCACTAGCAGGCACTATTGGGTAGTATTAAAAAAGACAGCATTTGGGTCTCCTAGGCAAATAAATAGCACCTCACAAAATCATGTGGTGAAGAAGTCCATGTAACTGCATAGTTTGCTTCCAGAAGTTTGGCTTTTTTCTTGGAACTCATAGGATTTATGCAAAATATGTCATGCATATAAAGTAATTAATATTTGATTCACTTGCAAGAACAATCCATTATTAACAGCAGATGGGACTATACTTATAACAAATTAATGGCTTCTTTCTGATGTACTACTATTTTGTACCTAGAGCTGTTTCCCTTGACTTTAACTCAATTCCTGTTCTTGCTTTTTGCCCAGTTTAAAGGATTTTTTTCAAGTCTATAGTATTGCTATGTTGCTTATTACACTTTAATTATCATAGGAGAATTACAAAGTTTTTCCCATTTTTTCCAATATCTTATAAGTTTTCTAGGGACTCAGAAAAAGAAATGTATTAATTTACTGAGATATGCTTAAAAAGAAATTCTGCATGGAAACACTACAGTCCATCAGATTTTTGAGTCAAGTCCAAGCACACAGCAAATTTGAATTACAAATGAAAAGCTATTTTTTTAGTATAAGTATGAATCATGTAATGTTTGGGACATGATTATACTGCAAAATGATTTGCTGTTTATACAAAAAACAAATTTAACTGGCTTCCTGCATTTTTATTCGCTGAATCTGGCAACCCTCGCATTCTGTGACAATGGAGTTCACCCGGGCAGTATGTTTTCTCCAGACCTCAAAATCTACCACTTCCTGGTGTTGCACTATCATTAGGAGTAAGATTCATCTTTACTTAATTGTTTGTCCAAGTACATTTCTCATGGCCTTCCCTCCATTAGAAATAGGTATTCCTCTGACGCCTAACTTGTCTGGGCTCCTGAGTTCTAGCGTATTTTAGTTAATTTCATCCTAAGACGGATGCTCCTGTGTCCTCAGTCACTACTTGGAGAATAGGTGAAGTTATTCAGAACTATAGCCAAACTCTGCCTGACTCAGTAAATGGAGCCGCTATTTTAACTTTTGAATTAATTGTAACTGTCCACTAGATGGCATTATACCTGACTTTTTCACACACTGATCTCTGGTTCTCTTTGACTTGGAATGATGTTATCTAAATTCCTGCATGGGTTAGTTTTCTCCCAATTTAGGAAGAAGCACCCTAGCCAGCAGGGATCACCTGGTTTTAGCAGGCTTAACCTCCTCTCGCCTTGCTTCCAACCTTAGTCTCCTTTTGTTAAATCAAAAGGGCACACACGAAGGGTCTGCCTGCATTACAACACTGTGGCCCAGGAGGAAGGCAAAGAAAATAGCGTGGGTTTTTCCAGCTTATACTTCTAGACACTTTCCCAGTCAAAGGTCACACTGATGACATGGCAATTCTCTGATTATGCTGAAACTAGAAGACCAGGCTGAGTACTTGGAGATAGGGAAGAAAAGCGGGATGCTTTTCCCCAAGGCCATCTATTTCAAAATATATACAGTCAAGAGGCGAAAGGAACATCCCATCTCAAAGACAAAGTCAGAGTTCAAACTGGAAATGGGATCTCAAACAATTCTGCAAAGGAAAAACAGTTAGGTAAGAGCGCTTGCAGATGCACAGGTTCAGATTTGGGGAAGAGAGGCAGGGAAATTGACAGCAAGATCTGCAAAGATCTGCAGGAACAGAAAAGGAAACTGAAGATCATTTAGATCATATCAGGCATCAGTGGGTAGAAGAACTCAGCAGGACTTTTCCATGTCGATAACAGGACATGTGCGGGGGAAGAGCAGGCCCATTTAAGGAAACTGCTGTAGCTGGTCACTATACGAAGCTCACATTCACTGCCTTTCCAGTGCAGTGTTTCCCACTGCCTATCAACCTTCCCCTAGTAACATATGAATGTCATATCTGCAGCCAGATGGCACAGGTCTAACTTGCTATTTGGGCTTCCCTTGTGGCTCAGCTGGTAAAGAATCAGTGGTTTGGGCAATTTTAATCTTGTGCCAAAAGTACCTTATCTGCTAATGTTAAGTGTTGAATGGATTGCATAGAAAAGTGTCTGGCACAGGAGGACCATGTAAGTATTAGCTGGTATTGTGATTGTGATTATTATTGTTTGGTCAAGAGTAACTTCTTACCATGTGTCCCTGGGAAGTGCAAAGATGGGCAAAGTAGAAGCAACTAATCCCTGCCCCTCCTGTTTGATATGTATGAAGCAACATTCTAAGAGCTTTGCTTCCAATATATTTAATCTACATAGCTATGGAGAAAGATAGTATCATGCTTGTTTGGCAGATAAAAAACACTGAAGTTTAGGGAGGGAAACTTACTGGATGAATGTAATATAGCTGCGAAATGATAGGGTCAGAATTTAAACACCATTCTGTCATTTTTGAAGGCTTCTATTCATTTCATACAGAAGAATTCTCAGAAAGTGGGCATTTTAACTCTTTTTTGGCCTTGAAAAGCACGAGTGTCTTTTTAGGAGGAAACTGACCTCAGACATACATGCTTTCCATCTTTCAGTGGTACCATGGCATCTCCGGATGCTGGTTCCAAAGAAACAGGTTAGATGAATAAACTATTCAAAAAATGTTGGCAGAGGTAGAGGGGGCGGGAAGCACTGAGAATGAATTCAATAGCCATGTGCTTCCTTTCTAGCTTCTGAGGATATAAAGGTTAAAAAAAAAAAATGACTTGGACTGTACCACAAAAGAGCTCAGGCTGCTTTTGTTACTGAAAGCTTTATTTCACAAAAACACTTCAAGCTTCCTGTTTTCCATGTGGATCCACGCTTTTCTCTGAATGCATATCACATAGATTTTCAAGATATTATTAAATCAAAAGATTCTATAAAACATTGAAATTAATACCAAAGAGAGTTTTAAGATAAGGATATAATCCCTAGGAAGAGATTTTTTTTTTTTTGTCTGCCATTAATGAAATCAGGCTAAATGCCTAAGGCAGAAAGAGATGTGAAGAACTGTTTAAACCGTCTTTCCTTTTATGCAGGCAATTCCAGGGCTTTGTTTTAAATAGATAATTGCATATCTTTAGTCAGAATTACTTACAGCTTTGTTCTTCATTTGCTAACTGACAAATGAGATATGTTCAGGACAGAAGACACTCTGAGAATCTAATAAAGTCTTTATGAGCTTCCACTCACTACTGGTACTAGGTTACTGCTGCTGTTGCTATGCCTGTTATCGCCACTGCTCCTAGTCCTACTGGTAGCAGGCCATTACTACTATTATTAACATTATGGAGTCCCTCAACATTATAGAATTCCTACTACATGCTGCTTAGTACCTTACTTAGTTATCCATTAACCTTGACAAAAACAGTACAGGTGAAGGAATAAAAGGTTATATTGTTACAAGGATCAAGACAGTTCTCCTAACAGAGTAGTAGACCTCTTGACTCTCTGAGAGTTGAATTTTGGCTTTACCAAATTATCTGAAAATTACTTTGGGTAATTTGACCCATTCTGAACCTCAATCCCCTCGTCTTTTAAATGGAAATAATAGTGCCTGCCCCACGGGAAGGGTTCTTAGGATATTGAATGAAACAGTAAAGATAAAGCCCTCCGAACAAAGAATGGATGCCATGGCTTTTTACTTAATGTGATCTGTCTTGGGCCACAGAGTCTTGGGTGACATAATTAAGCAAAGCAATTATTCCAAAAAAGTTGGATAAATGAAGCCTGGTTATAGTATGCTAGGTGTGAAAAGAGTAGAGCCAACGTGTCAAAAGATTACAGAAATTACCTAATTGGAGCAGAAATCTTGTTTTAATATCTTGAATGAGAATGTGGCAGTAGGTCAATACCAGAGACCCACAAGAGTCTGGAAGGGCACCTTCTCCTTTGAGGGCAACTTGAGTACTTGCCTGACTGAGGTGGGTATGATGCCAATGCCTATCACTATTGAAGAGGCTAAATTTAATACATCTGTGCCTTTTTCTAAGAAGTTTTACTTGTTGTCTGAATGTCTGATCAAAGCAGGAAACCTTACTGAATGGTATTTGACTCTATTAAATAAAGAATTAGATGATAAAACAAATTAGTTTTATATGAATTTCTTCTTTGGGAGGAGTTTCTCTTAGCAATAATTGTACCTACAGACAAAATACTTTGATGTGTGTTTTATGGTGGTGTCTTTAGTGTGTGCACCTGTGTGCTGTGTGAGTACATATATTTCCATCTATAGGCATGAGTGCTTTAAACATTTGTTAATTAGTAGTCTCTTATGGATATGCATTAGATTCTTGTTCATTGACTTTCATAACTATATGTTCTCTGCACATTTGCGATTTCACACATAATCTACACTAATAAATAGACTTTTATTAACCATTTTTACATGCATTTTGCTCTTCACAGAATCTTTGCAATCTGGTTTATACACGAGGGCATTGAGGATTAGGGATTTTAAGCGACTTACCTCAGATCTGGAGAAGAGAATGGCACCTACTCCAGTATTTTTGCCCAGAGAATCCCATAGACAGAGGAGCCTGGTGGGCTATAGTCCATGGGGTCTCAAAGAATCTGACCCGACAGAGTGACTAATATTTTCACTTTCACTTCAGGCCACCCCCTAGATGCTCATGAGAATAGAGTAGAAGCTCGATTCTGTGGCTTTTCAATTTTTACTACACTAAGCTCCCCTCACTCATACCTTTCTGTTTCAGTTCAAGTTAAAAATTAAGCCTCTCTTTCTCATTCTCTTTCAGTTAAGGAGTAATCAAGTTTTCTTACAGGATGATAGACATTCAATATGTTCTGCTTACATACATACATGAATCCATATCTATATATCTGCAAATGTGTGTACATGTAGGCATATGCAGTTTATCATATTTTGATTTCAAACAAAGCTGAAATAACTATATAGTTTAGATTTAGATAAACCTACTCAGCATTTATCAAGCACCTAGAAAAGATCATGTAGTCCGATCTTACCTATGTCTTGTAGTTAAGATACTTGTGACAGTAGATATATTCAATATTGTGTAGACACATAGAGCAAGGAAAGGGTCTTTGTTGACTTTTGTCATGATCATTTTGGGGGACTAGGTTCATTTGATATCTTTTATCATGGAAGGATAGACCACTCCTTTTAATATAAGCTCCTTGGATAAGACAATTTAGAGCAAATGTCATAGAATCTATCAATTTGGCCCTAAGAGAACTTACTGGGTGTAACTCCAAAGGTGCTTACAAAATGATTCTGAATATTGATTACTGAATATTTTAAAATACCAAAACTCCAAATTCTCATATGTTAACATTGAACTAAAACACTTATATTAGAATGTAAAATTTAAGTTATTTATTCTACAGGTGAGGGGACTGATAACAAGTGTTATGAAATGAATTCACCAAGGTCATAAGTTCAAAAAGACAAGCTATCAAGATATCATAAGAAAATACCATCCCCCCAAAAAAATAACAATAACCACACACACAAAAAGAAAATACCATCCTGTTTGTCAATGAAGAATTGACAACGCCATTTCAAAACTATAATGAAATGATTCAAATTTAAATAAATGTAATTAACTTCTTAATTTATAATTGCAGTCAATGAGTTATGGATATGTATGATAATCACCTGTTCTCAAAACTACTTGTCTGTTTCTGTCTCCTGTGATTGTTTGCATTAGTTTTGGGTGAAATTTAAATCTATAAATGTCAGCCATAAAGACTGAAATATTAACTCAATATTTAACATGTGTTAACTATCCTAGAAGTACTCTTTGTTTTGACTGGAGCCACTATTTTAGGTAAAGAATGTTGAAGAAAAGATGCCAATGGCAAAAATAATACTGTTAATGGTGTGATACTGAAGAATAGCAACATTATTGACCAGTCAGATTTATAGATCTAGAAGTTTCCTTTAGTAACTAGTTAAAATCGAACTCTATAATATTTCTAGGCTTAATAGCCTGCCATGGATTCCATATATAGTCTCTAATATATATCTTAGCGAATGACAACTCTCTATTCCTGATTTGAAGTAGCATTTGAAGTCTAAAGAATAGTGACACAATTAAATAATGTTAGCGATAAAAGCTAACAATACTCTAGTTAGGAGGAGGTATATGTGGGAGGGATAAGTAGCTTTAATATAAAAGACTTGTAAGGAATCCCACGGAAGTTTGCAATGTAATTAATCATCTGCATGTAGAAGCACTTCTAAAGAAGGCTCTGTTTAACTACATGGGATGTAACAACTCTGAATAATTTCCTGCAATCAATTTTAAAAATCTTTACTACTTTAAATTCTTTAATCCTATAGAGGCTCACTTTGGTTTTATTGCTAGTACTCATCAATCAACGGGCGCAAGTTTCTTTCCATATCTTTGCCACTGAGTATTGCAAAACAACTGAAATTAATTTAAACGCAGCACTGATTTGCTATCTAAAGGTTTTAAGAAGTTAGATATTTTTCAAAAGACAAGTGGGAAGTAGCCTAGAAAAGAATTTGGATCTGGAAATGTGGAGGGAAATAGAGTTTAGATAGTTTGAAAATACAGAAGAGAAGCTGCCTTCATAGAAAGAAATGAAAAAAAAAAGTGAATTTTGAAAGGTAGATATATCAGACAGTTGTTCAGAAGTAGATCCATCTCTAGTACAGTTTCTAATACAGAGATCTTTATCCACTGGTAATTCCCTTCTTTCCTCTTTTCTGAGAATTTTGACTTAGTGGGAACTCGATATCTATTAAGTAAATGCCCAAAGCACATGGGGAATGTATCATTAAGTGTGTTTATTTAGATAAGAGGGAATTGACATAAATTATATCAGACTCTTCTTAGTAGTGACATCTCTACTAATCAGATTCTGAGAAACCATGACCTTGCTAGTCCATGTATCTTAAACAAAGTCAGTGGGTGTTAGCCATCTTTCCCATCAAATTAGAGTATCCATCTCAAAGACTAGGGTGTTTGGGTAGTTTGCAAGTGTGCAGACTTATTGTGTGGATTTGGATATGACTTTTGTCTTCTAGAAACCTGTGAACGTGTACATGCCCCACAATATGCAATGGTAGGTACAAGACAGGGCACCCATGCTTAAAAAACTCATCTTTAGAAAAATAAGAATGTGGACATCATAGCAGTCACTGGTCCATAACATTGATGGAATCTTACCTGACTTGTATGAAAAAGTGTAGTAGAAACAGTTTTTTAAATAGAAACTGAATGTGCTCTCTGAGATAATTCCCTTTTTGCATTTCTGCAATGGCTCCTGCTTCTCAGTTCTGGAGAGTTCTTTCTTGTCCAATGTCCTGAATGGAGATCTGAAGTGGGTTTTACAAAATATACCCTTTAGACTACTGCTTGTTAGTGAATATTCAGAGGCCTGAGAACCATTTTAGAATTGAGGGCTTTGGGGCAGTATAAACTTCCTTGATAACTTATGAGGGGATTTTAATCCATTGGTCTTCATAAGTGTCATGTTAACATATAGTCAGTTAAAACAACCAAATCTCTTTCATAAACAAAGATCTCATATCTGTGTATTTCTTTGCTGCTTCTTTAACACCATACATACCCCGTCTCTGTTTCTCTCTCTTTCCCTCCTCATCCCTTTCTCTCCCATCCTTCATTTGATTTCTACCAAACAATTTAATCCCTCTGTTTAATTTAGAATTGTTGATAGTCTTCTATTACTCAAAGTATTTGTCAGTCTCATTCCCACTCTTGGGTTAGCCAAAAAGTTCTTTGAAAAACCTAAATGATCATTTTGGCCAACCCAATGTTTTAAATCCAAAAACAATGAACGTTTCTAAGTCTGCAAAGCCTTTGCTCTGGGTTCTCTGTTTCCTTCCAGTATGCTCTCAATGTAACCAATTCTTGATGGAGCTCATCTGTTTTGCTTAATGTCTTGCTTAGCATGGTACATGATAGCTAACACATACTAGTATTTTCATTTTCTACTTTCTCTACTTGAGCTGGAAACTTACTGGCATTTGGTCTACCTTTAAAATGATTAGAAGTAAAAGATTTACCATGCATTTTACCACTGAATTAAACTAATCTCCACCTTTCCAGGCTCAAGTTAACACCTTCTTGTCACTTTCCAATACCACATAGTTTATATTTTTGTTAACAACACCACCTAACTTCAACGTACTGATTTTTTATTATTTAGCATAGGATATTCTGCAATAATAAACAGACCTAAAATGTATAATGGCTCAAACTACAGCCTCAGTTGGAGATTTCTTATCTATAAGGTGTTCTCTTCTCATAGAGACCTGTCTTGTTCTGGGCTCACCATCCTCTATGGCCTTGTCATCATTGTCCTTTGCTCTCAGGGCAACTGGTGTGGGGGCATGTAGGGAATACAGACAATTCTTGAAAATCTTGGCCTCAAAATGATACATACTACTTCTGTCCATAACCTGTTTACTCAAAGTCAGGCACATGGCTACACTATACTGTAAAATGAAAGTGTTAGTTACTCAGTCATGTCTGACTCTTTGTGACCCCATGGACTATAGCCCATCCATGGAATTCTCCAGGCAAGAATATTGGAATGGGTTACTATTTCCTCCTCCAGGGGATCTTCCTGTCCCAGGGGTTGAACCTGGATCTCTTTGTGGTCTGAGCTACCAAGAAAGCCCACAAACGGCAAAAGAAGCTGTGAAATGTATCTAGTGGTATGTTAGAAAAATTAAAAGCAGAAATGTCTGTGACTGTCTATGCCTGTCACAGTTTCCTTTGACCATTTCTTCTTTTTTTTTTAAGAAAGATGTTTTTATTTACATTATTGTGTTGGTTTTGCCATACATGACAAGAATCTGCCATGAGTATACATGTGTCCCCCTTCCAGAACCCCCTTCCCACCTCCCTCCCGATTCCATCCCTCTGGGTCATCCCGGTGCACCAGCCCTGAGCACCGTGTGTCATGCATCAAACCTGAGCTGGGGATTCATTTCACATATGATAATTTACATGTTTCAATGCCATTCGCCATATCATCCCACCCTTGCCCCCTCCCATAGAGGCCAAACGACTGTTCTATACATCTGTGTCTCTTTTGCTGTCTCGCATAATGGGCTGTCATTACCATCTTTCTAAATTCCACATATATGTGTTAGTATACTGTATTGTTTTTCCTTCTGGCTTACTTCACTCTGTATAATAGGCTCCAGTTTCATCCACCTCAGTAGAACTGATTCAAATGTATTCTTTTTAATGGCTGAGTAATATTCCATTGTGTATATGTATCACACTTTCTTATCCATTCATCTGTTGATGGACATCTAGGTTGCTTCCATGTCCTGGCTATTGTAAACAATTGCGGCGATGAACATTGGGGTACACGTGTCTCTTTAAATTCTGGTTTCCTTGGTGTTTGTGCCCAGCAGTAGGATTGCTGGGTCATATGGCAGTTCTATTTCCAGTTCTTTAAGGAATCTCCACACTGTTCTCCATAGTGGCTGTACTAGTTTGCATTCCCACCAACAGTGTAAGAAGGTTCCCTTTTCTCCACATCCTCTCCAGCATTTATTGCTTGTAGACTTTTGGATTTCAGCCATTCTGACTGGTGTGAAATGGTACCTCATTGTGGTTTTGATTTGCATTTCTCTGATAATGAGTGATGTTGAGCATCTTTTCATGTGCTTTTTAGCCATTTGTATGTCTTCTTTGGAGAAGTGTCTGTTTAGTTCTTTGGCCCACTTTTTGATTGGGTCATTTATCTTTCTGGAATGGAGCTGCAGGTGTTCCTTGTATATTTTTGAGATTAATTGTTTGTCTGTTGCTTCGTTTGCTATTATTTTCTTCCATTCTGAAGGCTGTCTTTTCACCTTGCTTACAGTTTCCTTTGTTGTGCAGAAGCTTTTAATTTTAATTAGGTCCCATTTGTTTAATTTTGCTTTTATTTCCAATATTGTGGGAGGTGGGTCATAGAGGATCCTGCTTTGGTTTATGTTGGAGGGTGTTTCACCTATATTTTCCTCTAGGAGTTTTATAGTTTCTGGTCCTTTGACCATTTCTTGAATGTTAAGGTTGCCAGGTCAGTAAAAATAAATTTATGTATAAAGCATTTTTTTTTATTCTGTAGGAAGAGGAAGAGGGTAAATAATTGATACAAAACCGTTTTTTTTTTATCTTTTACCAGTTTGATAAATTGTAAAATCCTTCAAGAAAGGACTCAAGAGCTTATATTTTGAGTAGTCATGAGGCCTGAACATAGATAGGATAGTGTAGCAGTGCTGAATAAATGTGTTCCCCTTCGTTGTTTTATGCTCTAGAGCATAATTCAGCAGTTTCTTTCAGTATGGCCAGAGAGAAGCAATTTAAGCCTTCCTGGACACATAGCCTCTATCACAACTATGCAAACCTGTTTTAGTGCAAAAGCAGTCATACAAATAAATGAATAAGTGTGACTGTGTTCCAAAGGAATTATTCATAGAAAGCTGGCAGCATGCAGGAGTTTGGGCACTGGATATAATGATCACTTTGCTCTGACTGGTTGCTTGATATAAAACAACTTTCTTAGACTCCTGGAATCTACATCTTATGGTTAGTTTTAAATATTATGAAAGTGAAAATGTTAATGACTCAGTGGTCACTCTGTTACCCCATGGACTATAGCCTGCCAGGCTCCTCTGTCCATGGAATTCTCCAGACAAGAATACTGGAGTGGGTTGCCTATCCAGGGATAGGACCTGGGTCTCCTCCATTGCAGCCGGATTCTTTACACCTGGAATCACCAGGAAAGCTCTTAAATATTATATGTGATAATATATGAGAGGCCCCATCACTGAGGCTGAAGCAGAGGAGATGCCCATTCAATAGACACCTATAATCATCACACCTATTCCTTGTTGAGTGTTTATAGATATGAAAGGTAATTTTGAATGTCTTTTTAATATAAAATAAGAAACATTGAAGAATTGAAACTGAATTATTTTTCCTTTTAGTTCTCACCATGAGTTTGATAGTGGAGGCTCAATAAATATTTAACTAAGGACTTGAAGACTGGTGTCTCTGTATCATCATGTACTAATCACAAGAGGCTCTATAACATTGCTGTGGAACTGAGATTCTTAACCTTCTCGATGTTATTTTCTTACCATTACTATATCAAAGAATGAAGATCTCAGCATGATGGAAATAAAAGAGCACTTTATTCTGAGAAAGATATAGAGATGTTTATAGACATCGTGTTGCTGCATTTATCCTTGATGGTAAATTTTAAGGACAAAATTACTGCTTTTGTATTGGTGAAAACTATTTTCATAGCTCTGGTTTTAAAACAAATAATTCTGTTCAGCTTTGAAATGCATAATGATATAGATGAGAAAAAATATTTCCATGGTAACTGTAAAACCTACAGATAATAATGATTTTTTAAATTAAAATGCTATTATTGTTAGGTGGGAATGGCAGGAGAAATTGGCAGTACTCGTTAAAGGCTATAACAAGTGAGGGATGGTTAATTGTTAAGAATTGTTTTGAAAAACCTACAGCCCTTTGAGATATTTTCTTGTCCTTCCCTGGTTGAACTTGTAGTTGGTTAAAAACAGCTCTGTAGAGAACTGAGAGGAAAAATGTTCTGTACTCCCGCTTAGATTTGAAATTGATATGAATGGAGTTTTTAACTTGAAGTTAAAAAATCCTTCCCTCTCATGCATGGGAAAAAGTATTGTTACAGTTTTTTCACATGTGATTTAATTAACATTTGAAGTACTAGCATGTTCTAAGAACAGTGGTGTGCAATTTAAACATCAGTGAATGAGGTAATCCCTATATATGAGATGCTAAGATACTAGTGGGACAAACAAGTAAGCACATAAATGTAATACAGTGCTCCCTGTTATAGAAACAAGATACTATTGGAGCAAAAGGAGAAACATTAAGTTTAAATTAAGGATTCAAAGATTGATCTTTGAAATAAGTCTCAAAAAATGAAGATGTCCATATATTAAATAGATGAACAACAAAGTCCTACTGCATAGCACAGGAAACTATATTCAATATCTTGCAATAAATCAAAATGGAAAATAATATGAAAAATAATATATATATATAGATGTGTGTATACAGATATAGCTGAATCACTTTGCTGTCACCAGAGACTAGCACAACATTGTTAATTAACTATGCTTCAATTTAAGAAAAAAAAGGTAAAAGAACAATGAAGATGCTTTCCCCAAACAAATTAAGATGGGAAGAAAATTCTAAGTAGGGAATTTCAGAAAAACATCTAAAACAAAAACAACTGATGTTGTTTTTTTCTATGCTGCTTTATTTTCCTTGAGTTTGCAAATGCTTTTTCTTTGTCCTTGAATATCTTTGTTTTTCACCTGTCTGGTGAAAATGGTTATTCTTCAAATATCAGCTCAGATGTCTCCTATTTGTGAAACCTTCCCTGCCCTTCGCAGGCGCATTGAATCAACCTCTCCTTTGTTCAGCAAATGCCATTCTCTTGCTTTATGTCACATCACTCTGCTTGGCAAATATTTCTTCTCTTGCTTATTTTTTCTTTAGACTAGAGGCACCTTAAGGAAAAACACCATTGTTGCCAAGCAATAGTTCCTCAAAACTTTGCTGGTTGGAAAATAAATTAATATTTCGTATTCTATTTTTGACTTAATTATTTTCACTGTCACATGTCATATTACATCTTTATTCCCTTTCTTCCATTACATTTTTTAAACCATTTGACTATATGAAAGAAAGAAATTTGACCCAACATTATTAAAACAACATTTTTTAAACCTAATACTTTATTTTTATATATTTAAGTGACATTGTTGGAGAAGGAAATGGCCACCAGTAATCTTGACTGGAGAATCCCATGGACAGAGGAGCCTGGGGGGCTGCAGTCCATGGGGTTGCAAGAGTCAGACATGACTTAGTGACTAAATCACCACCGCCAAGTAATGGTGTATTTAGCAATTTCATATTTGTATATAATTATAACTATGTGGCAATCAGATTTAAATTTTATCTCTTATATTTTTTATTTCTATAAAGAAATAATTTATTTGATATATTCAAATGAAACAATTTAAGTTGAGAAAAAGAAAGAAAGTCTTAGAGAGAAAAAGATATATTCAAATTGTCCCAGAAGAACTTGGTATTAAGTAGCACTTCAAGCTAAGTAGCCATGGCTGCTTAGGCTCTCAAATCTGAGAATTTATAAATATCCCTGAGTCTACAATTATTGCAAAGCACTGTGTTTATAGGATTTGTATAGATCATTTTATTTGTAGGCTAAATATAGCAATTATATTATTAATTCAATTTTAAAGAGTATAAAAAGAGAAGTTAAATGGCTTGGCTGAGGTCACCCAGCTCATAATGGGTATATTCAAGATCTTCCTTGTTGTTTTTCAGTCTCTTCCAGTGACTCTCTGGAAGAAAGGATTAATAGATTCCAAACAATCTCCTAGAATCTTGTTGATTACTTAAAAATATCACTTACACAAGGAACATGGTATTAAGGGAGAGCAATAGTTAAAACTTCAGAAGGTAAGAATTAGAGCCCTCAGTTCAGTGCAGTTCATTCACTCAGTCATGTCCGACTCTCTGCGATCCCATGGACTGCAGCACACCAGGCCTCCTTGACCATCACCAACTCCCGGAGTTTCCTCAAATTCATGTCCATTGAGCCGGTGATGACATCCAACCATCTCATCCTATGTCATCTCCTGCTCCTCCCGCCTTCAATCTTTCCCAGCATCAGGGTCTTTTCAGATGAGTCAGTTCTTCGCATCAGGTTCCTTAGAGCCCTAGCACAGACCTAACGTTGCTTCTAACCAGATGAAAGTCAATATCAGTTTTCTCATTTGTAAAGTTGAAATGATCGTACCTTCCCTAACCACACCCCCAAATTACTGTGAAGATTAAAGAGCTTTCTAAACTACAAATCATTATCTGAATGAAGAGTATCATTAAAAGTTGTACAATAAGAGACGTAAAGAGGACACTACAACCTATCTTTGTGGTTAGCTTCCTGGTTGGCTTCATACAATGGTGAAGAGATGCATGATCTAACCTTGGCTCTGCTACTGCTTGACTATGTGCCTTTGAAAAACTCCCATGACCTTTGCCTGTTTCCTCATTTACAATATTAGGATGAACTATGTAATCTCTAAAGCCTTTCCTGTGTTGAAGGTCTATGATTCTAAGTGAATCCAACCATACCTTTTGGCTTAGACTTCCTAATCATCAGCAAAATAAATTGCAGAGACAGCTGGCTGGGGTGAGGGGTACAGTCTCTGGCCAAAGAAGAACATAAGACTAAGGGGACCACACAGCCATCAAGCAGATGACAGGGCTCTCATTAGCAATGTGCTGAGGCCAGTGACATCCAGGCACAACTGCAGCTGGTCTTTCCTCCACATTAGGATGTCTGTTCAACTTGTTTTTCTGTGCTAGCTCAGTCTGAACTCAATCTCTGCAAACATAAGAAAGCGCTCCTTGTTTAACAACCAGAATTTGGAAAATAATCTTTAGGTTCACCCTTTATAGCACATCTACCATGTGTGTGACAGTATGCTACGCAATGGCAAAAATTTTTTAAATGAATGGCACTCACCCTTCTGTTTGGGAGGAAGTCTGAGCTTTGATGCCAGAGAGCTTTGCAATAGGGACCCCATCTGTTGCTTATTAGCTGTATCTCTTTTATATGCCATTATGCTCACTGACTAACACTGCACCTGACACAAAGTAAATGCTTATTATGTGTTAATTAAATAGATATCTTTTGGCTATGTCATTTTTTCTCCGTTTCTTCATATAAAATGGGAATAGTGATACCTGATATCTAAAGGAGTTGTGAGGATTAAATGAGATAAGAACAGAACCTTTCTTGGACAGTAGAATCTCTCAGTAAATAAACATCTCCTTCTATTGCACAAACTCTCCTGCCTTTTGTTTTAGGGTGAGGGAAGTATTGAAGATATTTACAAATGTGGATATTAAAGTAAAACCATCTATCTTATAGGGCTTCCCAGATGGCTCAGTGGTAAAGAATATGCCTGCCGACACAGGAGCTGCAGGAGATGCAGGTTTGATCCCTGGGTTGGAAAGGTCCCCTGGAGTAGGAAACAGCAACCCTCTCCAGTATTCTTGCCTGGGAAATCCCATGGACAGAGGAGCTTGACGGGCTATGGTCCATGGGGTCACAAAGAGTTGGACACAACTGGAGTGGCCACGTGAACACATGCACACATCTGTATCATAAGTAAACCAAACCAGCCAAAGGAGCAGTTAACTCAGACTGAACAATGAACATAATGAAAAAAAAAAAAAACAAAACAGATGAAATCTGTGTATGTAATTGAAAGCCACTGAAGTAACCAGTTCAACCAGAGAGACACATATATATTTTAAGCCAGGCACCAAACTGAGTGGAAGCCTCTCTCCCCTGTCCTGACCACCTACCTCACTGGTCAGATTGAAGAGCATGCTGGATTAGAAATGCAGAGCGGTATCCAGGCTCACAGAACAACAGGAATTTTATTTCTCTGTCTTTCAGTAAAAATGGCATTATCTAAGAAGGAAAATTTATAAAGCTGAAATGGAGAACAATTCCAAGCCTTACATCTGAGACAGATATCTTATGAGAATGGTTTATAGTTCAGAGTCACAGAGGAGCTGGTTTGAGTCCTCCCTCTGATACTTATGTGTTGTGAGAAGTGGGCAAGTTGTTGAACCTCCTTAAGCATCAAATGTTATCATCTAAAAATGGAGATAAAAATAGTGACTTCGCTGAGTTATGAGGATCAAATGAAATTATATGCCCAGTACATTGCAAGGACAAACCAGTACCACAGTGTCTCCAATGTATTAGATACTCAATATGCATTATTTGGTAAACTAAAGAGCCACTGATTTAATAGCTAACTGTGATCATTTCATTTCAGAAGGAAGATGTTATGATTTAGTATGAATTTATCTATAATAAGAGCTGGCATTTAGTAAGTACTTAATAAATATTTCCTTCTTTGACTTAGGAGAAGGATTCTTGGAAACACGTCCTAATTTTTAACTGCAACCCATATTATTAGCATCAGCTGGAATTTTGAGGGTCAAAATGATTAAACCAAACAGGAATAATTCAAAACCCACAGTGCATGTGCGACACTCAACGTTTGGAGAAAACCCTGGTGCCTCTATGACTCAGGGCCTGTAACACATTTTTCAGGTTAGCAGAGCTGGTTTCATAAGCATGTGACCAAACAGGACTCAGAGCCTGGTGCTCAGAAAGGCACTCTGCTTGAGATGTGAAGCCCAGTGATTACCATCTTGAAATGCTTAATTATTTGACCTCTGAACTTGTGTTTTGTAAGTGAATTCTGATGGCACAGTGGAAGATCGTTCGGGGAAAAGAGCTTTGGTTCATGTGGGATACTTCCTCCTATCTCCTTCCCACTTCCCTAAGGTTGGATTCTCTGTTACTTGCCCTCTACTCCCTAACACTCCAGGCCCCAAACTGCCTGGCTTCCTCTTCCTTGCCCTACAACTGTTTCCACCCTTACCTAGGGCCACAATTTCTACAGGAATGGGAGGTCCACATCCTTTCATCGCACGGCCACTGCCTAATGTGGACACCTGGAGAGAAAGACATAGCGTCCGGCATGCCCAGTGCAGTTTCTTAGGCTGGGGAACATGGCAGACACCCCTGACCTTGGCTGGCAGGGAGGTCGCACATTCAGCAGGCATGTCAGCATGGAGCTGTCACCCACCCCCTAATCTGGGTATTGACCACAAAGGAGAGGTTTTAATCCCTTCAGGGTCATCCGTCTGACCTGAGTTGAAGCAGTGGGCCCATGGAAGGAGAGATTCTCTTCCCCACCCTCGGGCAGAGCCCTTCACTCACATTTAGCCCTAGACCTGCCTGACAAATTATGGCACCAGCCCTAAATGTTCAGCAAACCATATAGCTGAGCAAAAGCTTGCCCAGATATTTTATAATGTGACTGGTCCCCTCTGGACACACATCTAGACATATAAAGCATCTCTGAACATGCGGCCCCTTCACCCATCTGTGCACTCAACATCTTCTCTCGGACGTCTAGTTCCAGATACCTCAAACTCATAACAGCTTAGATAACACAGAGTTACTTGCATCCTACCCTTCCCCAATTTCCAGTCTGGTTATTCTCTGAGAACTCCATGATTGCTTCACTTCATTTTATAATCTAAAGGCCCAGAATCTCACTTGCAGCTCTCATCTTTCTCACCCTCATATGTGATACACAGAATTATGCTTCTGTAGTCCTCAACACAAGCTCCTACAACTTGCTTTATCACCCTCCTGCCCTTTTTAATCAAGATGATTTTTTTTTTTGCAAAGCAAATCAGATCACATCATTTCTCTTACATTAAACTTTTAATGACTTTCAATTTTGCTGAGGGAAAAAAGATAGCAGAGGCTAACTTGACCTGCAAGTCACTACGTGACCTGTCCCCTGCTGACCCCTAGTTACTGCCTGTTTTTTGGTCACAAGCTTCCTTTCCTAGCTCCCTAGAATTTGGAGATTCCCTTGCTGGCTTAATCACTCACCTTTCCAAATTTTTAATCAACTCTAGCATATCTTCAGATTGTGGTTTACTTATCGCTTCCTTTAAGGAGGCTGTTTTTCTATTATACAATCGTGTACAATGTAACATGCTTTTTTAACAACAGATTTCTAATTTTTATTTATATGTGTGATTTTTTAAAAATTTTATTTTATTGAAGTATAGTTGACTTACAGTGTTGTTAATTTCTGCTGTACGACACAGTGACTTAGTTGTTTTATGTATATATATACACATGTATCTTTTTTTCCATTATGGTTTATCATAGATATTGAATATGGTTCCCTGTATACAGTGGTAGGTTGTTGTCATTCAGTTGCTAAGTCGAATCTGCTTCTGCAACCCCTTGGACTATATAGCACACCTCCTCTGTCCATGGGGTTTTCTATGCAAGAATACTGGAGTGAGTTGCCATTTCCTTCTCCAGGAATCTTTCCGGATTAGAGATGGAACCCATGTCTCCTGCACTGGCAGGCAGATTCTTTACCACAGCCACCAGGGAAGCCCTTGGAACTGATTGTCTACCTGTGCTGTATATAGTAGTTTGCCTCTGCTGGTCCCAACCTCCCACACCATCCCTTGGCAACCACAGTATGGTTTTATGTCTGTGAGTCTGTTTCTGTCTCATAAATATGTTTGGGTCATATTTTAGGTAATATGAGTAGTTCTCTGATTATGTCTCTCCCTTCAGTGGAATATGGATATTTGTTTTGTACCTCCAGGAGTTCTCACAGTGAACAGTATATAGTAGATGATTAATAAGTACTGAAAGAATGAATGAATGAATATGCATTTACCTTATGCTTTTCTTCAACAAAATTAGAGGGCAAGTAATATACATAGTTTCTACAGTCTAATATGTGGCATGACTAAGAGTCATAGGTTAAGATTATGCAACTTTTAAAGAATCATTTAATTTCTTTGGATCTTAGAGAGTCACAATAACTTGTAAATGTGTTGGAAAACAGCTTACTGAAGCTATTTTCCCTTTAATAGGGAATTTTGTTTAGCAAACCTCATTTTATTTTGGCTTTGTGTTTTCACATTTTTCATGTGTGAGCAATAATGTGTCCATTTTGGAGAGGTTTATTTCAGTTGTGTAAATATGTAGCTCACTGTTCCATTGTTATTTTATTTACTTGCTAGTTCATGTTCATGCCTCAGGATATTTTTTAACATGCAAACAATTCACCAGGTATAGTAAAGATAGAGAAGAGGTAGTGGTGTGTGTGTGTGTATGTGTGTGTTAAGATATGTTTTATATTTTATTCTAAGATTTTTGTCTTTTCATTTGTTTTTATAAAGTCAAAATCTTTCCTAGAAAACATTCTAAATTCTGCAATGACTCAATACTTTCATTTAATAAACTGCCACCCAAAAAACAGCCCTGGGCAACCAGTCCCACGTACTATGACTATATTGGAACCTCAGGCTCCCCCTACCACCGCACACACACACACACACACACACACACACATCATCATCATCATCATCATCATCATCTTCTTTTCATCTTCAGTTCCAGAACAGCTAAGCTGCTGTTGACCTTGTGTCCTTTTCCAGACCCTTGAACTTTATGACCAAATTCAATTGTTTATCTGTCTGTCTTCTTCCCAAGATGGCAAGTGTTTTGATGGTAAGAACAGTTTCTCATTAAAAGTATATTCCCTGGGACTGTGTTGGTGGTCCAGTAACTAAGACTCTGCACTCCCAATGCAGGAGGCGAAGGTTTGATCCCTGGTCAGGAGACTAGATCCCACATGCCGCAACTAAAGATCCCGCAGGCCACACTTAAAAATAAGAGCTCCTGCATGCTGCAACTAAGAGCTGGCACAGTCAAATAAGTACATAAGTATTTGAAAAAAAGTTATATTCCCCGACTAATCCACAGCTTCTCACAAAATTGCTGGGTGAATGATTGAATTAGACCTTGTGAATACCTAGGATATGAGCATTTAGGACTCCTTAGTGGCCACCCTTTCCAGTATTCTTGCTTGGAAAATCTCATGGACAGAAGAGCCTGGTGGGTTACCATCCATGGGATCTCAAAGAACTGGACATGACTTAGTGACTCAACAACAATGAAACCACCTTAACTTAGCATCACTCTGTCTAAGCATCCTCTAGGCCCCCTCAAGGAGCAGATTCAGCCTACTGTTTGTCTCCTTTTCTTCTTTCTCTTTTACACACGGACTAGACTCCAGGATATTTGCGTAACAGAGCATTTCAATAACTCAGCACTAATTAGGACCCTTTCAGAATTCTTCAGTGGTGTTCATAAATGGAATTTGGAGTTCAGGAGTCAGGCAACTCAAGTTTAGTAATGACATCTGTTATCTCTCTGTGTTTGAATGAGCATTATTTTTGTGGGTTTGAATTAGTCAATTATTTTTATCAGTTAATCAGGCTTGGTAATAATAGTGATTTTGCCAGTTGGTTGTTAGAATCAAATGAACTATTGTAAATGAAATCACTTTCAACAGAGTAAAACATCCTTTCATGGTAATCATCACTTATTTTTACTTACTGGTTTATGAGCTGTTTTATTGCTGAAGACTAGACTAAAAATCTGACTTTTTTTCAGTATGATTAACCAATTTCTATTCTGAAAGGAATTAATAATTATATGGTTGATTTCTGTATGTGGTTACCAAGAAGAATTTTGAGTTTGTGATTTTAAAACCCTGAATCTAAAATGTGGATACATAGTAACTATACGATGCTGTTACTGCTGCTGCTGCTGCTAACAAATTCTATGCGTTCACCATGTTGGAGAGTTAACTACCTCATCTGATGCTCAAAGCATGACTTGTAGTAGAATCCTGGTTTATAGTTGAAAATATTGATAAATTAATAAAAGAGCATTGAAAATTTCAGACCTACCTTTCTCATTCTCTCTCTCTCTCTTTTTCTTTTATCCTTGGGCAAGAAAACCCAGACAAGCATTTGTGATGACATTATTCATTGCATACAATCCAGAGACAAAAGAGCTTTTTTAATTTTTTTGTGTGTGGGGGCTATTTAGACTATTATAGTGCTTTCATAAGGATATTCTATTTATCTTAAAACGATTTTCCCCATTAATTGGGTTCCAGAAAGCACATTATATTTTTTGCCAATAGAGTTAAAACTCATATGGCTGTTAGTGCCATGTGTTCTTATTTTAAAATAAGAAAGCAATTGTCTTGATGAATCCAGTGGAAATTTTTGAAGAAACATTTCTCTACAGAGAAATTATTTCTACAGAATACTTTGCACAAAGGAAATACTCTAATGACAAAAGCCTCCCTTGTTTCTAGTATCAGCGCCTACATTTTTCTCTCCAGGAGTGGAAAAAAAAAAGAAGTTATTGGAAAATGTGATTTTTTAGTGGTTTTGAAAGAAGAGCTTTTTCACCGTGAACATTTTGACAATCTCTGTGAAACCAATGCATAATTAATCCTTACTGCAAGCTCTTGATATTTACAGGGTCTAATATATCAGAATGGTAGACTTGGCTATGACAGCTTCTTCTATTTCTCAGCATATTGGGTAGCACAGATAGGTAGCAAGCAAGTCAACTGTGTATAATCATCAGACCTAACTTGAAGCTTTTGTATAGAATTAACAAAATTACCAGTGTTAAGGACTGTGATTAGTTCTTCCCATCCTCATTAATTGAAATAATTTTAGCCCACTGACTTAATCATGAGATTTTCTGAAACCATAATTATATTTTTTTAAATGTTGACATATTAGTGCATATTCTCATAAGGTAATGACTACTGGAAAACACAGTTAGAATTAAGCTTTACAATGCATTCTGAAGTTCAGTAGGAGATAGATCTTATTAAACCTGTCTATAATCTCTTGATCACTGGAGTCCTATACTGGGGTCTCTGCAGGCTTCTAGCAATGTTTTGAATAAAACTCAAAACCTACACTCTATACTTTGAGCTCTTTTGGATATAAAGAGGAAGGAGATAAGCATATGAATGGATTCCCTGTGTGTGTTATTATTCTACTAAGCCTTTGTGCTTATGTATTCTCATTTTATCTCTCAATTACCATGTGAAGGGGAAAAGGGGGCCAACGTGCATTGGAAAATTACTATTTTCTAGGACTTCTAAAGGAAATATGAATTATTTCATTAATCTTAATAGACATTATTCCAATTCTATACAGGAAGAAACCGAGTCACAGAAGTTTAGTGACTTGTGTTGGGTTCCACAGGCGGAAAGCAAAAGATTTAGGGATAGAACTCAGTCTTCTGATGCAGTCTCAGGCCTCTTGCTTTATACCATGGCTGGCAGCCTGGCAAGGGCTGCCACACAATTACTGCATGGCTGGGCCCTATTTGGCACCCCCTTTAATTCTGCCAGCTGATTTCATTTGACCCTCAGCCATAGACACAGGCCATGATCAACAAAATTCTATGCTGAGGTATCAGATATAAGAAAAGACTTGGAAGGAAACTGATATCCTGGCTGGGACTCAACAAGGACAAAGGAAATTTTTGTTGATGATTAGACAGTTAAGATGACTGAGTTCTCAGCAGGGGAAGGACATGAAGTAGTTACCAGATTATCTTCCTAGTATGAAAGCAAGACTCTAGTGGGTGAAAAGAATCACACGTTCCAAACAGAATAAGTCAAATGATCCCTCTGGGTCATTGTCATGTGTCCTTAACAGGGGAAAGACATGATATCCACTTAATAAAAGGAAATCTAGCTGCACAAACAGAAAACTTTTAAATAGCCAGTGGCTTGAAACAATCTAAGTTTAGTTTTCACCTATCGTAGTTTGATGTATTGTTCCTGATCATGTAACATTCTTAAACAGACTTAAAAATAACTGTGAATTTTGACTGCCTTAAGAAGATCAGAGAGGACTAATGATAGAAAGCATCGTTTCTTTGAAGAAGCAGCCTTATCTCTCTTATTAACCACCACACTCACTGGGAGACAGGTCCCTACCTGAAAGAGAGTTTAAGCACTCAAAAATTTTTTGTTAAGTGAGTGATTAACTGAATGAATGCTATATAAATACGATCATGTAATTTACTGACCTCATGGAGTTTTCTTTTCACTTATAAGTTTCTAAGTCAAGAGTTGTTTAGTCACTAAGTTGTAGGAGACACTTTTGTGACCCCATTGACTGTAGCCTGCCAGACTCCTTAGTCCATAGGATTTTCTAGGCAAGAATACTGGAATGGGTTGCCATTTCATTTTCCAGGGGATATTCCTGACACATGGATTGAACCCACATCTCCTGCATTACAGGTGGATTCTTTACCACTGAGCCACCTGGGAAGCCTCCTGAGCCAGGAGAGGAAAGGTTTGTTTATATACCTTGCAAATGCTTATTGACCTACCATAATACATCAGGTACTCTGCTAGGCATTGGAGATAAAATAATGCCAAGAGAGCATCTGTTCCTCATGGAGCCAATATTCCAAAATGGATTTATAGAAGGAAAAGTGTCTTTATATTCTGCCATATTAGAAATAGTTGAGAGCTCTTTGAACTATGGGGAAGAATATTTTAGAAGATATGGTTATAGAAAATAAATGTCTTGTGTTATTTGAAATGATACAGTGTGGCACGAAACATCACTCTTTGTAGCTCCAAAAATCATAGCTAGGTATTATGGATATAAGTTATAGGAAGGCAACATTCTACCTAATACTAATGGGAAGGCTTTTAAACAATTTTCTTCTCCAAGATGCAAGTTCTGGCTCTATAAGTGATGAGTTCCTTTTCACACATGAGCTGGGGGAAACTAAACATAATTAATAATTGCATAGTTGATATATAATTCAGCTGTAAAAATATCTTGGGTACTTATTTGAATATTTGTAAAAAATTTCAGTTGTTAGTATTAACAATTCTAGTAAAGGAGACATGAAAAGAAGGAAAATTGGTGGTAAACCAGACAGCAGCTTGCCATTTAGATCCATGAAAGAGAGTGTGAAATTCATCTAGTTTGTATCTCAGCTCTTATCTATTTGCTCAAATTTGGAACAAGAGGATCCAGGTCCTGTTATGTCAGTCAGATTACAGATATGTTCTAAATTCTACAGAACTCCTCCTAACGTGGTGTATTGGCATCAATTGCCTGAATGAAGCAAAGCTGTCTTTAGCATTCCCTTCCATTGCAGAGGCACTTAGGAAATTTTTCAAGAAAAACGGAGACTTCTCTTTGGTAAAATGGAGTTAAATACATCACTAAAGTACATCTAAAATTGTTCTTTCACCTAAATCATACAAATTTTCTCTGCCTCTGGAAAGGACTGCCAAGTTTATGAAAGAATACCAGATGCCCAGTTAAATTTGAATGCAGTATCTGAGACATCCTTTTACTAAACAATTACTATTTGTTCATCTGACATTCAAATTTGATTATATTTAATCTGTCAACCTTAATTTAGGACAATATCACATAGTGGGGCAGCCATCAACAAACTGTACATGTTAACTTGAAAAATAGGAAAATGTATTTATGGGAAATGTAGACATTGGCACCGCCCCAGAATTTTTCTAGTAATCAGAAATAAGAGGTCAGTCCTCCTCTCCTAATTCATCTCACCACCTCCCATGACTGCATGTCTGTTCTCTATGTCTGTTTATTCTTGCTCTGCAAACAACTTCATCTGTACCATCTTTGGGGGAGTAGAATTGCCGTATACATATGACAGTGTGTACGACAGAGGGCTAATGGGAGGCTGCTGCACAGCACAAGGAGCTGAGCCCGGCGCTCTGTGTTGCCCTAGAGGGGTGGGGTGGTGGGGGTGGGAGGGAGTTTTAGGATGTATGCCTACATGCGGCTGATTCACTTGCACAGCAGACGCTAGCGCAACATTGTCAAGTGATTAGAATCCAATACAAAATAATCAGTTGACAGAAAAAGGAAAGATGATGTGAACTTTAAACTGTCTTTTCCCCTATGGATTTCAGAGTCTAGTAGTAGTAGGTGACAAGGATAGCAAGCAAAACCAAAACACAGTGAGCACTGTGAGAGTTCTAAATGGGGTAGGTTGGAAGTAACCAAGGATGGAAAGTGTGGGCCTGACCTGGCAGGAGTGAGGAGACTTAAGGAAAGTCTTATCACACAGACTGTGTTTAAGTTGAATCTTGAAAAATAAAATGGGCTTCACTGGGAAGACAAGTTCTACTGTAATACTTATTGGAGATGGTTTTTCTATCAGCATCCACATTATGTCATAAGTCTGCAACATATAGCAATAAATAAAAAGTTGGATATTGCAAGCCAGGGGTCCTTCATTTTTAACCAAATGAAATGTATGCTTTGAAACCTACATTATTTTTATAAGCAAAAACAAAGAGTTAATTAGATACTTAGGACTCTGAGCAGAATCCAGAGAGTATCTTTAAAATGAAAATCCCAGCTCTTACTGAGGGAGTCAATAATATATTAATTATTATTTTGAACCAGCTTGCTGTTGTCTGTTTATTGGTCTTCCCATAAAGTATTTCATTTAAATTTATTAGGATGGATTCTCCTCATGGCATGTAGCAAGCTATTAAAAGCAGTGCCAATGAATAAAATAATTACTCAAAAGCATGGCCACCAGCTGAGCCAGAGGCTGATCGGTTAATTACTTGAAGAGCAGTGGCTATGACAAGATGCCTTTATTTAAACTTATCCCAACCCTGTGCAAAAGCACAAAGAAAACTCATTTACAGAGCTTCATATTGAAAAATAGATAGCATGACGAACTAAAAAGAAAGATAATGTAGTAATATTAGTAGCTGTTTGAAAGGTCCTACAATATGTCTCTATAGTTAATAGTTGAGGTAAAAAGTTCTGAGATGTTAAGCAACTATAAAAGGACTTCTTAGCTAAATAATAAAGCTGAGATATGAGCCAACTCATTTAGCACCAAAGTCCAAATATTTAAACTCTACCAAGTTGTAGGCAGGCATATTTAAGTCCAATACTGACGATGATGATGATTTTAATTTTATACTGATTTAAATTATTAGAAAGTAAAACAGACTGCTCCCCAAAAATGGCAACATGGAATGTTTTGCCCCTACAATTTCCAAAATCAAGCCTAGTCACCCACAGATAAAAAAGAAAATTTCTATAATGAAAGCAAATTTGTGCTAAAATAAAAAAAAAATCCCATCTAGTCTAATTCTTTCCTTCTCTGTGCTATTATGTGTGGCTTACTCTTTATCCTCTGAGGTTACCTCTTGGTATTTAACAATAACAACCATTTTCAAGAGTTTCTATTATTTCTGCTACCATTGCTTCTTAGCCTACCTTTTTTTTTTTTATTAGTTTTTCCAAACAATGACATGATATCACCATGGGTTTACATATGCTCCCCCTCCAGAACCCCCCTCCCTCCTCCCTCCCCCCCAGGAAATCTCATTGCACCAGCCCTGAGCATCAATCCTGGGCTGGCGATTGATTAGACATATGATAATTAACATGTTTCAATGCCATTCTCCCATATCATCCCGCCCTTTCCCTCATCTACAGAGTCCACAAGTCTATTCTATACATCTGCATTCCTTTTGCTGTCTCGCATGCGGGGTTCTCGTTACCATCTTTCTAAATTCCATATATATGTGTTAATATACTGTATTGTTGTTTTTGCTTCTGGCTTACTTCACTCTGGATAATGGGCTCCAGTTTCGTCCATCTGAGTAGAACTGATTCAAATGAATTTTTTTTTTAATGCTGAGTAATATTCCATTGTGTATATGTACCACAGCTTTCTTATCCATTCATCAGTTGATGGGCATCTAGGTTGCTTCCATGTCCTGGCTATTGTAAACAAAGCAGCGATGAACATTGGGGTACACGTGGCTCTTTCAGTTCTGGTTTCCTCAGTGTGTATGCCCAGCAGTGGGATTGCTGGGTCATATGGCAGGTCTATTCGCAGTTTTTTAAGGAATCTCCACACTGTTTTCCATAGTGGCTGTACTAGTTTGCAATCCCACCAACAGTGTAAGAGAGTTCCCTTTTTTCCACATCCTCTCCAGCATTTATTACTTGTAGATTTTTGGATTGCAGCCATTCTGAGCAGTGTAAAGTGATATCTCATTGTGGTTTTGATTTGCATTTCTCTGATAATGAGTGATGTTGAGCATCTTTTCATGTGTTTGTTAGCCATTTTTATGTCTTCTTTGGAGAAATGTGTTAAGTTCTTTGGCCCACTTTTTGATTGGGTCGTTTATTTTTCTAGAATGGAGCTGCAGGAGTTGCTTGTATATTTTTGGTATTAACTGTTTGTCTGTTGCTATTATTTTCTCCCATTCTGAAGCCTGTCTTTCCAACTTGCTTACAGTTTCCTTTGTTGTGCATAAGCTTTTAATTTTAATTAGGTCCCATTTGTTTATTTTTGCTTTTATTTCCAATATTCTGTGAGGTGGGTCATAGAGGATTCTGCTGTGGTTTATGTCAGAGAGTGTTTTGCCTATGCTTAGTTTTCTATTTTCATGGAAGACAGAGAGAACAAATATTTAAGGACAAAAATGAGGTTTTTCCACAAGGACTATTTTTTGCTTGTTTGTTTTTTGAGCTTTAAAGAGGTGAAAAGCATCAAGATTCTGTCCTGGAAAAAAAAATTGTTGTCTTCTAGGAAAACTTCAGTCACTGAACTTTTATTGACAGTCAAGGCTAGAGTACTAGGATTAACAAATTCTGGATCATTAGAATAAAAAATAGTATAGAGTAGAAAGGGCTTCCCAGTTGGCACTCTTGGTAAAGAACCTGCCTGCCAATGCAGGAGACATAAGCGATGTGGGTTTGATCCCTGGGTCTGGAAGATTTCCCTGGAGGAGGGCATGGCAACCAACTCTAGTATTCTTGCCTGGAGAATCCCATGGACAGAGGAGCCTGGTGGGCTGCATTCTACTTCGTGTCTATCATGAAGAGTCAGACATGACTGAAGCTACTTAGCACGCATGTTAGAGTAGGAGATAAATAAGAAAGTGCATGATTACAATATTGTATAGGCTTATAAAATAACAGTCTATACAATAGACTGTGTATGCCATATAATAATGGGACTCTGTACAAAGTGTTGTGGTGATTATGTAGCAATTTTTGGTGGAGAATTGTGAAAGGCAAGAGGGAGATTGATTTACTAGACACAGACATATTAAGGTGATGGAGAGAAAAGTTTTTGTGAGTAGATAACCTTTTAGATGAACATTAAAAATGGGAAAATATTTAAAGCTAGTTGTAGAACTGGCCTGGAGGCTAAGGTCAATTTGTGAACAAGCCAATGAGGTGGTTAGGCAAACAGGCAGTATTCTGAGAAAATACACTTAGTCTCATCTGAGTTAAAGTAATTTCTGTACCAGTAAGGACTCTGTGGGTTTCAATCTGAGTTTGTTAAGGCATAAAGAAGCTTATATAAGCAAACCCATCTGTTCATTAACTCCAGATGTAAGGATCAAAAACTTACTCTGTATAGAGTACAGTGCCAGGATCTAGGGTTATGGACAGTGACTAAGATCAATATAATTCCAGGACTCACAGAGCTTAATTCTAACATAATCTTTATAACAATCCCATGAGAAATAAACAATGAACATTGTTTTAGAGATGAAGAAACTGAGAGAGAATTGCATAAACTACCAGAAAATGAACAGATAGTAAAGGGCAGAATCCAAGTATGAATGCAGGTCTTCACATTTCCAAAGCCTAGGCTACCATACAGTTCTAGAGATAGACCTTCTCTAAGCTTGACATTACCTTTGGAGCAAGTGATCTGTCTTTTTACATGTAAGGACTCTTTACTTTCTCTAGAAGTTTCCATGGAGCCTGCCCATAAACCAGGTCTACTTTTGATGTCTTAGACTATCGACTGTAACTTCTAGTGTAGGATATGTAATAAACATACAGCAAAAGTTGTTAGCTGGGATAGGAGTAAGGAAATAACAGAAAGAAGCATATACTGTGTGCTTGGTACTGAACTGTAAATTTGACATATAATCTTCCTTTGTATTCTCAACATACACTGCGAGTTTAACTTTTGCTATCCCCTTGGTGTTTAGTCACTAAGTTGTGTCCACTCTTTGTTACCCCATGGACAGCAACACTCCAGGCTTTCCTGTCCTTTTCTGTCTTCCAGAGTTTGATCGAATTCGTGTCCATTGAGTCGATGATGCTATCTATCGCATCCTCTGTTGCCCCCTTCTCCTCCTGCCCTCAATCTTCCCCAGCATCAGAGTCTTTTCCAATGAGTTGGCTCTTCATCAGATTGCCAAAGTATTCAAGATTCAGCATCAGTCCTTCCAATGAATATTCAGGGTTGATTTCCTTTAGGATCATGAAAATAAAAAATAAAAACAAAGGAAAACATCATCCTCCCATCTCAAGTCTGTTTACACTGTTGCATTCTCCGACTGAGAATTCAAATTAGACTGACTGAGAGGTATATCTTGATTTTTGATAATCTTAGGATTTGAATACCACACAACCAACAAGCTAAGAAAGATGTTCCAAGTTCTCTATACAAAAGGGCATTCAAAGGGGGTTTTTACAAATTATGATTACAGTCCCAAATAATACTTGTCTGTTGCTTTCTCTGACAATTTGCCTCTGATGACAACGAAGCCACAACATAGCTAAGAAGGATAAGCATGGATATAGATGAGCATTCATTTATCTAGTAAATTCTAACCAAGCTCCTATGCTTACTTGTTTGTCAGGTTCTGGGAACACAAAGATAAAAACTGAGTTTAGTGCATGCCCTAAAATTAATATTCTGAGGGAGGAAAGAAAAGCCATAGATCACCGATGTTTGTGTTTATGGCAGTGATAAGATACCATGGGTGTGCAGAAGAGGGCATTTCAGTCAGCCTGGGAGTGAGTCCTTGACCCTGAATTGGGGTCAGAGACCACCCAGACAGAGGAGGTAGTCATAAGAGAGATATTTCAAGGAAAGTACCAAGAAAAAACACGTCTTCTTCAAGGGTTCTTGCAGTAAACAATTTATGATCTGAAACATAAGATTTTATTACAGTTATCTTTATAAGTGCACTTGTCCAAACGTGGTTCAGGGAAGAAGATTGCCAAGATCTTATCCAGAAATCAGGATGTATCTGAGGCTGTGAATCATTCCCCAATCATGCATGGTGCAGTGCCAAATTTCCATTTATTTGTTTGACATTTTACTTCCAAAGGGATGAACAAGCTCGTTTTTCCTCATGTTCTTGAAAATATGAAATGTGTCAGCCAATTATCTCCCTCAGCCCTTCATCTACACCAAAGACATGACTAGTCCACAAATTCCCCCAGAGGGATGCCAGTGTGTGCTCTATATTTCATCTCTTTTTTGTTTAATATCCTCATTGGATAGAAAACTAATATTTAATTGTCATGGAAACACAGTAAATTCAAGTCCAATTTATTCCTACACAAACTGTAAAGATGCTGTTCACGATCTTTAGAATTGTTTCCTATTGTACCTTTTTTCTTCTTTTTACCTTTTGATTTTTATTTTACTTTTATTAATCATGAATCCAGTAAGTTTTCTACAAGGCCTAGCATAAATTGTCAGCATAAAGCAAAAAAGTTTCTTTGTAAAAATAGATGTGTATTATTAGTATTTCTTTACTTCATTACTAGATCCTTACAAATATACCTGTGGAGAATTTCCTTCCCATTTTGCAGATAAGAAAATTAAAAATCTTAAAAGTGAAGTAACTTACTAAGAATGCATGCCTATAACAAAGCCATAGAGCTCAGACCTGGAAGACTCTGAAACATTTTTCTTGCTTTTAACTGGACTTAAAAGTGTTCAGTAATCAAATAACTGAAGGAACCTTAGAAAGTTTCTCCTCTGTCTCTTGACTTCAAAATACAAACTTATAAATCTATGTTTTATAATTTGTAAGGTACTTTTCATAGCTATGGATAGCACCCTACAATATTATAAAGTGTGATTCTTAGCCCTGCTTTTAGAGATGAAAAAACAGAGGCTTAGGTAAAAATGAACTATTTTCACCAAATATTAAACTCAGTAAGTTACAGAGCTGGCACTTGAAAGGAAATCAAGACTACAAACTCCATGCTTGTTTATTTCACTCTGATGATTCATTCATTGGGGAGGCAGATTCTTCTGGGTTCAATAAGGCTGAAGATCTCAGCAATGGTTAAATCAGCCTTTCAATTATGACAGGAAATGCTTGGAAAGCAGTGGCAGCAGCAAGAATAGGTAGGCTTAATGATCCTCTTCCCTCCCCCGCCCTTCTCATCATAAAAGTATATACAGATTCTGAGTGTTCTGAATGGTTTCTGACAAAAGAATTAGAAACCAAGGAACAGCCAAGTCATCTCAGAGCACTAAGTTTTTCAGTCTCGAAAATTAACAACGGCTTTTCTCAATTTGTTAAATATTCATGTTTTAGACATGAAAGATCTTACAGAGACTGACTTTGCCAATTGAATAGTATTTCTAAATTATGACTCCATAATTTGTAAATAAAATTAAACATCTAATGTGAAAAATCACTAAATCATCCATTTTTAAATGATAAGGTTTATAACAAGGATAGCCTCTAATAGAATAATTAAATATCAATAAGTTAATATTGGGCTTCTCTGGGGTTCAGTGGGAAATGCAGGAGACGCAAAAGATGCAGCTTCAATCTCTGGAATGGGATGATCCCCTGGAGAAGGAAATGGCAACCCTCTCCAGTATTCTTGCCTGGAAAATCCCAGAGAAGCCTGGCAGGCTACAGTCCATAGGGTCACAAAGAGTTGGACACGACTAAGCAACTGAGCACACAAATTAATATTACCACGCTGGGCTTTTTCATCTTCAGAACTTTATAGATATGTGATGAGAATAAATGAGCTTAGAAAACAGGTGTAGTGAATTCTTTTACATTTGCCATGATAATAAACAAGTCAGTAATCTTTTACTTGAATGAATCCCATCTGGTAGAAACAGTTAAAGTTGATTTTCACAAAAACTTATCAAGCACTATTATATCAATAGTGGTGTACTGCACTATAATTTCAGAAGTAAATACTTGCTAATACATTTCCCTCCCTTGCTTAAGCAGCACAAATATACTGAGAGAATAAAATGACTCATGAACAAATACATTATATAACATTACAGATGGCTTTTCAAAACTATCGATAATGCCTACTTTTTTCGTGTCTAAATCGAGCTTAGAAATGCTCATATTGTAGTCGTTTTTGCCATACATTGACATGAATCAGCCATGGGTGTATATGTGTCCCCCACCACTACAATATTGTAAAGTTATTAGCTTCCAATAACTAATAGCTAAGGTCATTAGTTATTATATAAAATAAATAAATTAAAAAAAGAAATGCTCATATTGATAAAATGTTGAAGAAGGGTCTTATTTTTTTTTTCTTTTTCTTTTTTTTTTCTATTGTTTTTGCCATACAATGACATAATATCACCATGGGTTTACATATGCTTCCCCTCCAGAACCCCCCTCCCTCCTCCCTCCCCCCCGGGAAATCTCGTTGCACCAGCCCCGAGCATCAATCCTGGGCTGGCGATTGATTAGATATATGATAATTAACATGTTTCAATGCCCTTCTCCCATATCATCCCACACTTACCCTCATCCACAAAGTCCATGAGTCTATTCTATACATCTGCGTTCCTTTTGCTGTCTCACATGCAGGGTTCTCATTACCGTCTTTCTAAATTCCATATATATGCGTTAATATACTGTATTGTTGTTTTCGCTTCTGGCTTACTTCACTCTGGATAAATGGGCTCCAGTTTCGTCCATCTGAGTAGAATTGCTTCAAATGAATTTTTTTTAATGCTGAGTAATATTCCATTGTGTATATGTACCACAGCTTTCTTATCCATTCATCAGTTGATGGGCATCTAGGTTGCTTCCACGTCCTGGCTATTGTAAATAAAGCAGCAATGAACATTGGGGTACACGTGTCTCTTTCAATTCTGGTTTCCTCGGTGTGTATGCCCAGCAGTGGGATTGCTGGGTCATATGGCAGGTCTATTTGCAGTTTTTTAAGGAACCTCCACACTGTTTTCCATAGTGGCTGTACTAGTTTGCATTCCACCAACAGTGTAAGAGGGTTCCCTTTTCTCCACATCCTCTCCAGCATTTATTGCTTGTAGACTTTTGGATGGCAGCCATTCTGACTGGTGTAAAGTGGTACCTCATTGTGGTTTTGATTTACATTTCTCTGATAATGAGTGATGTTGAGCATCTTTTCATGTGTTTGTTAGCCATTTTTATATCTTCTTTGGAGAAATGTCTGTTAAGTTCTTTGGCCCACTTTTTAATTGGGTTGTTTATTTTTCTAGAATGGAGCTGCAGGAGTTGCTTGTATATTTTTGAGATTAATTGTTTGTCTGTTGCTTCATTGGCTATTATTTTCTCCCATTCTGAAGGCTGTCTTTTCACCTTGCTTATAGTTTCCTTTGTTGTGCAAAAGCTTTTAATTTTAATTAGGTCCCATTTGTTTATTCGTGCTTTTATTTCCAATATTCTGGGAGGTGGGTCATGGAGTATCCCGCTTTGGATTATAGCAGAGAGTGTTTTGCCTATGTTATCCTCTAGGAGTTTTATAGTTTCTGGTCTTATGCTTAGATCTTTAATCCATTTTGAGTTTATCTTTGTGTATGGTGTTAGAAAGTGATCTAGTTTCATTCTTTTACAAGTGGCTGTCCAGTTTTCCCAGCACCACTTGTTAAAGAGGTTGTCTTTTCTCCATTGTATATTCTTGGCTCCTTTGTCAAAGATAAGGTGTCCATAGATGCGTGGATTTATCTCTGGGCTTTCTATTCTGTTCCATTGATCTATGTTTCTGTCTTTGTGCCAGTACCATACTGTCTTAATGACTGTGGATTTGTAGTATAGCCTAAAGTCAGGTAGGTTGATTCCTCCAGTTCCATTCTTCTTTCTCAAGATTGCTTTGGCTATACGAGGTTTTTTGTATTTCCATACAAATTGAGAAATTATTTGTTCTAATTCTTTGAAAAAGACCTCTGGTAGCTTGATAGGAATTGCATTGAATCTATAGATTGCTTTGGGTAGTATACTCATTTTCACTATATTGATTCTTCCAACCGACGAACACGGCACATTTCTCCATCTGTTTGTGTCCTCCTTGATTTCTTTCATCAGTGTTTTATAGTTTTCCATATACAAGTCTTTTGATTCTTTAGGTAGAAATACTCCTAAGTATTTTATTCTTTTTGTTTCGATGGTGAATGAAATTGTTTCCTTAATTTCTCTTTCTGATTTCTCACTGTTAGTGTATAGGAATGCCAGGGATTTCTGTGTATTGATTTTGTATCCTGAAACTTTGCTATATTCACTGATTAGCTCTAGTAATTTTCTCGTAGAGTCTTTAGGGTTTTCAATATAGAGGATCATGTCATCTGCAAACAGAGAAAGTTTTACTTCTTTTCCAATCTGGATTCCTTTGATTTCTTTATCTGCTCTGATTGCTGTGGCCAAGACTTCCAAAACTATGTTGAAAAGTAGTGGTGAGAGTGGGCACCCTTGTCTTGTTCCTGATTTCAGGGGGAATGCTTCCAGCTTTTCACCATTGAGGATAATGTTTGCTGTGGGTTTGTCATATATAGCTTTTATTATGTTGAGGTGTGTTCCTTCTATTCCTACTTTCTGGAGGGTTTTTTATCATAAATGGATGTTGAATTTTGTCAAAGGCTTTCTCTGCATCTATTGAGATAATCATGTGATTTTTATTTTTCAATTTGTTAATGTGGTGTATTACATTGATTGATTTACGAATATTTAAGAATCCTTGCATCCCTGGGATAAAGCCTACTTGATCATGATGTCTGATCTTTTTGATGTGTTGTTGGATTCTATTTGCTAGAATTTTGTTGAGGATTTTTGCATCTATGTTCATCAGTGATATTGGCCTGTAGTTTTCTTTTTTTGTGGCATCTTTGTCGGGTTTTGGAATTAGGGTGATGGTGGCCTCATAGAATGAGTTTGGAAGTTTACCTTCCTCTGCAATTTTCTGGAAGAGTTTGAGTAGAATAGGTGTTAGCTCTTCTCTAAATTTTTGGTAGAATTCAGCTGTGAAGCCATCTGGTCCTGGGCTTTTGTTTTTTGGAAGATGTTTGATTACGGTTTCAATTTCCGAGCTTGTGATGGGTCTATTAATATTATCTATCTCTTCCTGGTTTAGTCTTGGAAAGTTGTAATTTTCTAGGAATTTGTCCATTTCATCCAAATTGTCCAGTTTATTTGCATATAGTTTCTGATAATAGTCTCTTGCGATCCTTTGTATTTCTGTGTTTTCTGTTGTGATCTCTCCGTTTTCATTTCTAATTCTGTTGATTTGGTTCTTCTCCCTTTGTTTCTTGATGAGTCTGGCTAATGGTTTGTCAATTTTATTTATCTTCTCAAAGAACCAGCTTTTGGCTTGGTTGATTTTTGCTATGGTCACTTTTGTTTCCTTTGCATTTATTTCTGCCCTGATCTTGAAGAAGGGTCTTAAACTAAAATTACACAAAATGAAATCAAATAGGTCTGGATTCCAATGGTAAGTTGTTTCTCTGTAATGTAAAACTTACAACCAATCCTGAGTTTGTGGTATGGATTTGAAACGTTAAATGAAATCACCTTCAGTACCTTGGGGGCCCTCACACTATAGCCATCATCCTTGTTACTACTGCTAACTCACTTTTGTTTCCGATGCTATTGTTTGCTCCTGTTGTTTTTATTCCTAACTTCATTACTGCTATTAAGTCTGACTGAAGATGCATTTACAGAAAGCGCCCAAAGCAACAATTTGTAGCCCCTCGTTTTGGGATGTAGTGCTGTATATTGCTTCCCAGTCAAATACTGGAGTAATCATCACTTCAATGATTGGAAGCTATCATTATTTTTATATATCCATTTATTATTTACTAAGCATGCAATAGATGTTATATATCCTGTGATAAGGACAAGTACTAGTCTAGTTTGAGAGGACACAACTAAGACAGTTACACAAACACATGTCAAATTGCAAATCACCGAGACTTTGCAATTAGGAAAAGTGGGATTCAGTGGAGCACCAGAGGCTAAGCAGTGTGTGAAATCCACCAAAGCATGAATGTCAGAGATCCACTTCCAAGTCTCACCAGCACTGCATCTCTATCCAACTGACCTCCCAGCAAATGGATGAATCTGGATTCATCTTGCTATTAAAATGCATCTGTTCCTTTAGGAAAATAATACACTGTAAATGTGAAAATTCAAATAGACAATCTAATAAAACTAGAACCATATAAACATGACTATACGTATGTGACTGTGCAACCACCACACTTCATTGTCAAGTCATCTGCAGTTTCCCGGAAGAAATGTGCAAAGATTTATGTTAGACTCATGAAACCATGTGTATCAATCATGGTGAGACTGGCTTATACAGTTGTTCATTTCTCATTGTTTTCCTGTTCAAAGCTGTCTTCTACATCTAACCTTGTGGTGTGTAATCATATAGTTTCTTAGCCAGTAATTATTTAGCCCCCCAATATGGGATAGACGTTATGAATAACTTTAGAGAGACTTGGACAAATAACACATGTATGAGTAAAATCATCTGCAAGGAACTCCCACTCAGTTATACACAGACTTGAAAGTAGATAACTATAAGACATGATGTAAATATTTTATTTTATTTGCTTATTTTTATTGCCGTAAATTTGCTTTATAATGTTGCGTTAGTTTCTGCTGTACAAAAGTGTGTATCAGCTATTAGTATATCAGTATCCCCTCCCTCTTAAGCCTCCCTCCTTCCTTCATGCCCCACCCCGCATTTCTACGTCATTAACAAGCACCAAGCTGAGCTCCTTATGCTACATAGCAGATTCCTACTAGCTATTTATTTTACACATTGTGATGTATATATGTCAGTAATACTCTCCAAGTGCATCCCATCCTCTCCGTCCCCATCTGTGTTCACATGTCCATTCTCTATGCCTGTGTCTCTGTTCCTTCACTGTAAATAGGCTCATAAAGTACCATTTTTCTAGATTTCACATATATGCATTAATATACTATATTTGTTTTTCTCTTTCTGACTTACTTCACTCTACACGAAAGACTCTAGGTCTATTCACGTTAACAGAGTAAATGGAAGGTATATTGCTGTTTAGTTGCTCAGTTGCGTGTAATTCTTTGTGACCCCATGGACTGCAGCCCACCAGGCTCCTCTGTCCATGGAATTCTCCAGGCAAGAATACTGGAGTGGGTTTCCATCTCCTTCTCCAAGGAATCTCCCAGTGCAGGGGCTGAATCCAGATATCCCACAGTGTAGGTGCATTCTTTACTGTCTGAGTCACCAGGGAAGCCCAAGAATACTGGAGTGGGTAGCCTATCCCTTCTCCAGTGGACCTTCCTGACCCACAAATCGAACCAGGATCTCCTGCATTGCAGACGGATTCTTTACCAGCTGAACTACCAGGTATAGCAACAGCAAAAATGGGAGTGATACTCAAACTTCCCCTGGGGGAAGGGAGAGGGAAATAATAATATAAAACAAAATGAGTCACTATTTCTGGGTTGTGATGAATATGCATCTGTTTATTACACAAGTGTGTGTGCTGAAATGTGTGCTTTCATGGAGGGAGTGAGGGGTCCCTAATGTGAGAGCTTACAGATTAGCAGAGCATGGTGACTAAGAACATAGGCTTCACAGTCTTAGCTGTATGAAGCAGTACCACAGATGAATATTGACCTTTTTTTGCCTGAGTTCAGCATTCACTTCCTCGGCCTTGATGGATTAATTTAAAATAATTGAAATGACTACAGACATGTTTCACCTGAAAATATTTGGGCTTCTCTAAAATAGAGGATTCGAGGAGAAGGCGTGGCTCTAGAGTAGATGGTCAACCATATCATTCTTCCAACCTTTCAGCATCCCCACAGTCATGTCCTTGGCAGGGGTGCTTGTCAGGGCTTCCTCTTCTTTGCTAGCCTCTGATGCTGGTGTTTCTGGGTTGCTCTTCCTTCATTACTGGCAATTTCGGTGATATCAGCAGAGGGAAAGGAGGTCCCATCTGCGTCGCTTTAACTCTACAGCTTATGCTATACCGTTTTGGTCATCAGTGTCAAACCTTAACGAGGCATCATAGCATCTAGATGTCCTGGAAGAGATTCTTCATTGAAAAAAGTCCTTTACCCTGCCTTCACCCTGGGGTAATTAAATGAGAAAATTAGGAATCTGGAGCAAAAGTGATAGCCTCAACTCTAGTTATAGAACATATTATACAAGCTAGGAATTTAGCTTTCAGGATGCCTGATTCATCTGGCAACCAACACAGTTGGCATTCAGTCCTACTTATAGTAGTGAGATCAGGACACAGAGGTCAAGTTCACTGTTGGGTCCAAAGTTATGTAGCTAGGCAGTAGTAAAGCCCAGATGAGAATTGTGACCTATTTTAATTTTCGCAATGACCATACTAATATTAGTTCAAAATTTGTTTTACTGATGAGCAGAGAGAGGCCTAAATGATAAGTAACCACGTGGGATCTGGAAGAAGAAAAGAATCAAGAACCTGACACAGGCTTTGTCATTTGCTTAAAAATCAACTAGTCCATTATGATGTTAGTTTCTATGTTTCAATCTCCCAAAGCCAGGATGCCCCTGGAAGAAAGGATACAAACTGAGTTTCTGCACATTTGAAAACGAGGACCAGGCTCAGGATCACAGAGCATTTACAAGTGTGCAAACGTCCTTGGAGGTCCTGCCTGAGCAGCCCATCTGCTAGTCAGTCAGGCTCTCAGCCTTGCCCTTCTTTCCTTCATGTCCACCAAATACAACCTAGAAAACCCTGCATTACTGGGGACTGGGAGATCTGCAAATCCAAAGGGGCGCGAGGATAAAAATCAGGAATTGTAGAACCTGGATGGGAAAAAGAAGTTTCTGTGTTCACCAGCCTCTAACTGAAATTAACATTTGTTTCCATTAGGAAAATAGGCAGCAAACCAAGTAGTACTGGTCCTGTGACTGTGTCATCCCCAGGAATCACAGAAATTCACATGCTACAGATCCCTCAAAGTATTGCTATATGCACCACTACTTGGAAGTTACAGTAATTATTATACCCACTCCTAGATCCCGTGATTTAGTAATAAAGCACATCTTTAGCACAGATTTAAATGTTTATTACTTTAATAACTTTCCTTCTTTAGATAACTTTATTTCAATAAAACTGGCTTCCCTGGCAATCCTCTGTATTTTATCTTGTGTTTCTCCAGGAGTGGTGGCACATTGGATGTTAAGAATCTGCTGTGGATAATGAGCAGACAGCTTTACAAAAAAGATAGAGGTGAATAGATTTTGTTGCACCCTCACCTTGGGCTCTAACCTTCCCATTAGATGAAGTAGGTGGCAGTTGGTGGCATGTAAGCTGAGAGGACAGTGGCCCCTTTGCCTAAAAACCTTCCGGTCCCCACATGTTGTTCATGGTGCTCTTTTTTTTAGATGAAAATTCCTTGAGTAGGGATATCATGCTTTCAATCTCTAAGACCTCAGTGACAGGGCAGGAAGACATCTCAGCATCATAAATCCAGTCTCTAGGGTTCAGGGGTAAGTTATTTACTTGAGGAGGGGGATCATGTTAGTTAAAGATACTGAAGCATGTCAAGATAGCTTTTGGTTTTATTCTGGATAGAGAAGGTGTCCTGGGAGTCTTGGGAGAGAGAAAAAGGCAAGGAGGGAGGAAGGAAAAGAGAGAGACACACACACGGGCGTGCACATGCGTGGGAGAACACACACACAAGGGTGCCAGCGTGCACTGGGCTAAGGATGGGCATAGAAGGGGATGAGGAGAGCTGGGAGAACTCAGCACCAAACTCCAGGATGCCACTTCCTCCATCCACATTCCAGAGCCTGCCATTAACTCTCCTGTTGATATCCCAGAACCCTGTTAACTCCCTCGGCCCAACTTAGACTTCTCAGAAGTTAGATACAGTCATGCTGCTTCCTCGAAGCACTTTTAAACACAAGGAGTAGATTCAGCCAACAAATTTCACAAGGTTTAATTTTGGACAGGGAGGCCTGGCGTGCTGCGATTCGTGGGGTCGCAAAGAGTCGGACACGACTGAGTGACTGATCTGAACTGAATAATAAGTAAAATAGAATGCTTTCTGAAAGGTTTTTAAATTTAGATGGAAAATGCCTATCTTGTACTTAAACCTTGTCAAAGTTAACTTCTCCCCTTATTCTGTTTTTCTATGAAAAGATTCTGTTAAGGGCAATGTCAAGAGGTGAAGAATCCTGTTCACGGTCAAGGTAGTTATTGACTTACAAACCAGAACAAGAAAGCAAGCGCCCTGACACCCAGGCCATAATTATTTACCTGGTCCACCTCAGGGCCACAGAAGCAAAGCAAATAATATTCAATGCATGGAATTTATTTGATTTACTTTTTTCTAGTTTGTAGAACTATAGTTTCTCTTATTTGAATATGCCTCAAACAGACAAAAACATGCAAAAAGCTTCAAAATGTTTCACTGCTCTGTGTATAAATTCATCCTCTAGTTTGTGTTTCATACACACACTTTTGAGAATAATTATAGCCTGAACTTTGACAATTTATCTTTTTTTCTCTCTCTTTGTAGTTACATCAAAAAATGCCTATGCACTTCCCACCCCTGTTTTTATTTTTGGTGAGTGACAATTTATCATGTCTGTTTGGACCTGTAAGTCTAGGATGAGAATGATTTAATCATCTCATTGGTGTAAAAGATAGTTTAGACATTCTTCAACTCATGTCAAGTATACTAGTCCCAGTTTGTTCAAACTGGACAGAGACTCTATGTGAACTGAAAATCATGAAGCACATGGTTAGAGTCTTGTGCTTCAGTGGCTACAGGAGACAATAAGTACTCAAGCATGTATTCATTGAGCAGCTATGGTATGCCAGGAGCTGGGCATACAATAAGAATGGACTATTTAAGTTTTGCTTGCACTAATGCTGGTGATAATGGCAGCTTAGAGACCAGGAGGTTCAGTTCTACTTACAACGCCTCCTTTTATTAACTCTGTGACCTCGGCAGTTCATTTCACCTCTCACATACTTCCCTCTTTCTTTCATGAAATGGGCACATTTTTGGTGTGTTGTGTAGGGGCTTCTTAGGTAGTTCAGTGATAAAGAATCCACCTGCCAATTCAGGAGGCTCATGGGATGCGGGCTTGGTTCCTGGGTCGGGAAGGTCACCTGGAGGAGGAAGGGGCAGCCCCCTCCAGTATTCTTGCCTGGAGAACCCCATGGACAGAGGAGCCTGGTGGGTTTCCATGAGGTCACAAAGAGTTGGCCATGACTAAGCACATGCACAGGCCCACACGCAGTGTGTTTGCGATGGCTAGAGAAAGGCTGCACTGTCCACCACGCTTAAGGCGCTTCCTCCATGAGATCAGAGCTGCTGCATTTCTTAATTGGCTACTTATTTCCATATTCATTAAATACTTGGTTATTTTTATACCAAACTGTTGTAGGTAAGTGACTTTTTGCAGCTTTCATTATTGAGTCCATATATTATGATATTTGCCTTTAGCACATTTAAAAACAATTTTTTTCCCTTATTCTTGCAATAAGTTATGCTGGAAAAAAAAATAAAACAAAACAGAAGTATGTGTTGTAATAGTGTGCTGAGAGAACCCAAGCTCTCTTCTTTGCTATTGTCTCTCTTTAAAATCTCCTGTGATGCTTTAAATAAATTAAGGTATCTAATACGAAAGAGTGCAGAAGAGTTGGCCCAGAGTAAAACGTCAATATTTTACATCTAAATTAAAGAATGGTGTATCCTCTCTTCTTCTGTGTAACTTATGGTTAGTGTCAGCATGACTATGGAATAGAAATCCTAACTAAATAGTTCATTTGAATATCTACTTCCTACTCAGAGGTCAGTGCAAAGTAGCCATAGTTTGTTTTCTTTTTTAAATGCTGATTTTGCAGGCTGTCAATACAACTTTACCAGGTCCCCAAATATTTATAAATCAAAGATCCAACTGCAATCATCAGATGTTAAAAAATAAAATAAGAACTAAATAATCTTAAAATAGTTTTCAATAAATAGAACAAAATATATAAAAATACTCTATCCAGACAACCAGAAACATCAGTTAATTTGAAAATCCTACTCTATAAGAGGATGATTTATCAAATATGTTTTCTTATTCATATCACTGAATGTGCTAGATGCCTAAAAAACCCATCACAAGGTTTGTAGAGGTCTATTTAACCAATAGAATGCCAGGTGCTATTCTAGATACAAGCTATCTAGCAATGAACAAAACATAAAAATTCATTCTTTTGTGAAACCTACATTCTAATGAGGTAAAAAGACAATAAATAAGGTTATATTGTATAAGAAATGTTAATGAAAACAATATAACAAGAAAAAGTGAGTTATCTAAGTGGTATGTTTATTTCCTTAGAGCGTTACTGAGTCATCAGGAGAAGAGGCCTTTTAAATCAAGCCTGGAGGAAACTTCAGGGTTGAGCCTAGAGAATAAGTTGATGGAGACCATTTCAGGGGAGGGCCTAGAGAGTGCAAAGAATCCCAAGAGGAGAGGGGATGTGCTCAGAGTTTGGAAAGAAAAACAATCTCTTTTTGCCTAGAACAGAGTAAGGAGTAGGAGGAGGTGAGATGGAGGGGTAAAGGGTCATCTGTGGCCTTGAGGCCCTATCAGTTAGGAATCAGCATGCCTTTTGGCATTTACTCTGAATGAGCCAGGAAGTTTCTAAAGGAATTTGAGCAGGTGAGACAGGATGTGACTTTAAGCAGTCCATACCTGAGTTAAGTTCAGTAAAACACATTAGTTGATTTTGTAGAGTCCTTTTCTTGTGCTAATCTTCCCCATCAAATTATAATCAGAAGAGAAGGAAAAAAATCCAAAAAATCCAAACCTAATCAAACAGAGCTATATTAAACTGATGTAAAACCCGTGCCCAGACCTTGGCTATCCAGTAGCTGAGAGCTCTGTCTGTTCTTCCAGCTGCCTGCCAAATCTCTGTTTAATTTGAGGACTATTACTATTATGCTGTTTTGTTGTTGATTTTTTTTAAATTGAAGTATAATTGATTTACAATGTTGTGTTAGTTTCTGGTATACAGCAAAGTGATTCAGTTACATATATATATATATTCTTATTCATTTTATTGCGGTCTTCCCAGGTAGCACTAGTGGTAAAGAACCCAGCTGCCAATGCAGAAGACATAGAGACACGCGTTTGATCCCTGGGTTAGGAAGATCCACTGGAGGAGGGCATGGCAACCCACTCCAGTATTTTTTTTTATTGTTTTTGCCATACAATGCCATGATATCACCATGGGTTTACACATGCTCCCCCTCCAGAACCCCCCTCCCTCCTCCCTCCCCCCGGGAAATCTCAATGCACCAGCCCCGAGTATTCTTGCCTGGAGAATCTCATGGTACAAGGAGCCTGGTAGGTTACAGTCCATAGGGTCGGGAGTCAGGCGCAACTAAAGCATCTTAGCATCCACTTAGCATGCAGCATCTGTATCTATATCTATCTATCTATATACACTCTTTTCATAATCTTTTTACCATAGGCTATTAAAAGATACTGAATATAGTTCCCCCTGCTAAGTAGGATCTTGTTGTTTATCTGATTCATATACAGCTTGTATCTGCTAATCCAAAACTCCTAATTTGTTTCTCCCTATCACTTTTCCATTTGGTAATCAATCAGAAGTTTATATTCTGTGTTTGTGAGTCTGTTTCTGCTTTGTAAATAAGTTCATTTATACCATACCCTAAATTCCACATATAAGTGATATCATACAGTATATATCTTTCTTTTTGCCTTACTTCACTTACAGTGATAATCTCTAGGTCCATTCATGTTGCAGTAAATGACATTATTTCATTCTTTTTTGTGACTGAGTAGTATATATGTGGTCTATATGTATATAGACCACCATTTTATTGATTTATGCTCCCTGATATTCATAGCAGCACTGTTTACAATAACCAAGACAAGGAAGCAACCTAAATGTGCATTGACACATGAGTGGATAAAGCCTATTACTATTTTTATCATTATCATCACCTTCATCATCATCATCATAAATCGTTTTAATTTACCTGAAGGCTTAAGATCATTTGGGAGGAGGAAGAGTGCATCAAACAATGAAGTTAAAATTCTATAACTGCTAAAGCCAATCTCAACTGGATTCATATCCATCTGTAATGATAAAACAATCAGAGGTTTGGGACAATGGAGAAAATAAGAAGGAGGAATTTATCTTCATGTGTTTCTGGTTTATTGAATCCTCTAATCCATCAGAGGATTGGATAGATGTAGATATAGGTAGAGATAAAATATATGCAAATTATTTTTTCTTAGTAAGGAAATATATCAGTATTCATTTTCTCTTAAATATCAGGTTCTTGACATATTTTATTATACTCAGTCTTCTCTATACATATGTAAGATTTGAATTTATATTCCCATTTTATAGATGAGGAGAGAGGGACATGGGAATTAATCTTAGGGATTTAAACCCATGTTCGGCCCAACTCTATGTGCATTAGTATTCCAATGTATTTCACTTTCAGAGATACATGGTTCAGTTCAGTTCAGTCGCTCAGTCATATCTGACTCTTCACGACCCCGTGAATTGCAGCATTCCAGGCCTCCCTGTCCATCACTGACACCCGGAGTCCACCCAAACCCATGGCCATCGAGTTGGTGATGCCATCCAGCCATCTCATCCTCTGTCTTCCCCTTCTCCTCCTGCCTCCAATCGTTCCCAGCATTAGGGTCTTTTCCAATGAGTCAACTTTCGTATGAGGTGGCCAAAGTATTGGAGTTTCAGCTTCAACACCAGTCCTTCCAATGAACACCCAGGTCTGATCTCCTTTAGAATGGACTGGTTGGATCTCCTTGCAGTCCAAAGGACTCTCAAGAGTCTTCTCCAACACCACAGTTCAAAAGCATCAATTCTTTGGTGTTCAATGTTCTTTATGTTCAACTCTCACATCTATACATGACTACTGGAAAAACCATAACCTTGACTAGACAGACCTTTGTTGACAAAGTAATGTCTCTGCTTTTCAATATACTATCTAGGTTGGTCATAACCTTCCTTCCAAGGAGTAAGCGCCTTTTAATGTCATGGTAGATGTGTCAACTTTTCCCTCCTTATTTTCACAACTGATTTTGCTAAGTCAGCATTATTTCTAGATGTGCCAGATGGGGTTTCTGACTCTTTCCCACCAGTGTTCTAGATAGCCAGTTCTAAGCAGATGGAGTCAGCCAGTGAGAGGAAACCCATTTTCCAACTGTTCTTGTACTGTCCCTCATAACTCTCCCTTCTCATCTTTCAAATGGTGAGTAATTTTCCCCTATAATTAAATGGGGAATATACTGTGGTAGAGGCTTACCATCATCTAATAATCACCTTTAACATCTATTGAAGATAAAAACCTTCTTTTTTGGCTAATCAATATCACCATCTACAATTTGCTGAAACTAGGAAATGAAGGATCCTCCTGGATTTCTTTCTTTTCTTCATGCACTGTATACAATCCATAACAATATTCTGCCCACTATACCTGCAAAATATATCTTGAATTTAATGCCTTTCTCTGACACCACTGCTAGGAACCTATTTCAAGATTGGTGTATAGCCTAGGTTTGTATTAAATCTTGCCTAGATTATTGCATTGCCTCCATGCTTCCATGAATGACTTTCTTTACAAAAGTTTAGTTATAACACAACTAAAAATAAGGAAAAATAAGTCATTGTTTTTCTTAGAAAAAAATCCAAACTTGTTAACATATAATAGCCTCAGTTATGCTGCAGCTGCTGGCTTCTATGAATGCAGCTTCTAGCATTCTTTCTGTTATTGCTCTAGAGAGCCAGATGTTCTTTAATGTTCTGGAGAGCTGGTATAGATATCCTGGATGGTCTAGAGATCAGCAATGCTTCTTTGACATTGCCCTCCTTTATCTCACTGCTCCTCATTATGTCACTGCAGACAGCCAAGCTCATTCCTGTATTGGAGTCTTTGCCTTTGAAGTTTCATCTGTCATCAAGTTCTTTCTCCTGGTGTATTTCTTTTTTCATTGGGTCTCAGGTCAAATATCTCTTTTCCCAAGAGCTTTCCTTGACTCCCATCTAAAGTAGTTTCTTTTCTTTCTTGAGTAATACTAATTGTAGTCATTTGTTTAGTTACCATTTTCTGTCTCTATTTTAGCAACATAGGCTTCATTGGAGAAATCCAAAATCTCCTATTCATCACCATGCCTCTAGTGCTTGCATCAGGCCAGTAGCAAGGGCTCAGTCATGATTTCCTAGGAGAAATGGGTAAGAAGTATCAGAATTGTTAGGCCCACTGATCACAATATCTAGTCGATCCCTACATGTGTAGCTCCCTGTCCCCTGCATCTACTTTTCCTCAATTGATAGAAAAGTCAAAGCTAACGTGTAAAGTATAGCAAATAGATGATTATCTTTTGTTTTCTTAGAAGTTTTCTCTTTGGCCTACAGTGAAAGGAACATCTCTATACTAAGACTGCTATTTACGCACATAGTAAATCTTTCCCCAGGAACAAGCTTTATTGACTCCACAATCATGACCTGGGACTTCCTTGGTGGCTCAGTGTTAAAGAATCCACCTGCCAAAGCAGGAGATGTGGGTTCAGTTCCTGGTCAGGAAGATACCTTGTAGAAGGAAACAGCAATCCACTCCAGTTTTCTTGCCTGGAAAATTCCATGGATAGAGGAGCTTGGAGGGCTACAGTCCATGGGGTCACAAAAAGTCAGACAAGACTTAGTGACTGAACAATAATAACAGCAGTCATGACCCAGCTTGTTCCTCCTGCGTTCAGTGAGTCCTGCCTGCTCAGTATCTTCCCATTCTACCTTTCACTTTACATAATTGCACACAATCTTTAGAGACCAGTCCAAGCAGCCTCTCTCATCCTCATGCCTGAATTTTACATTTTGGTGTTCAGAATATCTGACTTGCAGTTTCAGATAGACTTTATAACTTGACAAAAAATATCCTGTGAGACAAGTCTATATTGTACTGTAGAAATAGACATGTTTGTAAAAGTAGGCTCTGTCAGTTTCTCTTTCTAACTCAGTCATCAGACAGGCACTTTCTCCAATGTGCTTATGACCTAGCCATACTGAAATGTGTTCAGTTCTCCAAATATGGCAAGCTCTTTTTTCTTCTCTGGGAAAAAGTCAGACGATTTGGACTTTGCCTGAAAGATGCTTCACCCTTTACCTCCCATTTCTGACTAGCTGCCCTTTAACTTTCAAGTCTTAGTTTCACTCTGATTTCCTTTAGAAAACTTTCCCGTGTATGACCACACCCCAACCCTATGCTTCCCAAACTGCAGATACCATTTGTTCACATGAACATCCATAGCATATAGAACTCACTGTCACATAAGTTACACTTTATTCACTGAGTTGAACTCAATGAGGACAGGGACTGAATCCACCATTTTTGTTTTAGATTTTGTACCCAGTAATAACTCAATAAATACTAGATGACTGAATGGATGAATGAATCATTTCTAGCCTGTCCCATTCCTAATGGTCCTATTGTGTAGATCTCATCAAAGGGTCCATGAAGATGAAGAACAATTCTTCTCTGATTTGTTTGTATTCTTCACAGACTGAGCATATTTCAAATCACAGGGCAGATGCTTAATCAGAATCCCAGTTAACTGCATTGAAAATCAAATAAAGCATGGCAGGATTACCTTGTGAATTTTTTTTCAAGTTGCACACTCACATTATGTACATTTTCCCCTGTATATTTTCTAGTTCAATAAAAATATTTACAATTGTTGTACAATACCTGAAGAAAAAGATTAGAAATTGATGCATTGATAGTAATAATTATTTTAATTAAGCTTCTTGGAAACTGTTATTGTAATTGAGTGATACATAGAAATAAATTACTAGGAGTCTGGGGTGAAGGCATCTCCACAAAAGGACACTGAGGACAGGAAGAGAGGCATTGGCCAGTGAGGGGGGCCAGAAGCAGTGAAGTTACAGAAGTGCAGAAGCCAAGAGCCTGGAGAACCTGAGAATTTAGGTTGTTGTCTTAAGAGGTTCCCTGATGGCTCTGAAGATGGGAAAGAATCTGCCTGCAATGCAGGAGACCTGGGTTTGATCCCCGGGTCAGGAAAATTCCCTGGAGAAGGGAATGGCAACCCATGCAGTGTTCTTGTCTGGAGAATCTCATGGACAGAGGAATCAGGTGGGCTGCAGGCCATGGGATCATGAAGAGTAGGACATGGCTGACTAACACGTCTAACACTTTCACTTTTAAGATCAACAGGGAGCTTCTAGAAGGGTTGTAAGCTGAGAAAGAATACTCTGGCTTCCGAATGCAGAACATCTTTAAAGTGGTAGTAGTTTGGACTGGGTTCTAATGATAGAAAATGAAAAAGAGAGAGAGAGAAAGAAGAACAAAAAAATATGGACTTTTCTGATATCAAAGAATTTAAATCAGTAAACCTACAGAATATGCAGGGGTACCAAGAATACTGACTTCAATTTTCTTTATCAAGAAAAAAATGAGTATTTTATTTTTTGCTATATGAATTTTAGTGAGATTTATCTATGTTCTGAGCCTTAATTCACCACCTGAAAGACACCTGTGCAATGCTTCTCTGATTTTAAGCTCTGTAACCTAATAAACATGACGAACTTATTGTCTATTAAATACATGCATATGTATCTGTCGCTTTCCATATGACTATTGTTTGATGGGCTTTCTTGGGATAAAGAAAGGTGATTGTTTAGTACGGCAATAATGATTTATATTAAAATCAATATAATTGAAGGTTAAGATCATAAAGTTCTCTCTTTTTTTATATTTATTTTTAATTGATTGATGACTGCTTTACAGTATTAGTTCTATTTCTGTCATACATCAACCTGAATTAGTTATAGGGTTGCATATAGCTTCCCCTATAGGTTGCATATAGGTTCCCCTCCCTCTGGAGTCTCCCACCCGCCTCCTGCCCATTCCCACCCCTCTGGGTTATTACAGAGCCCCGGGTTGAGTTCCCTGAGTCATACAGCCAATTCCCGTAGGCTCTCTATTTTCGTATGTTAGTGTACATGCTTCCATGCTACTCTCTCCTTTGATCTCCCCCTCCCTCTTCTCCTTCACCCTTGTCCATAAGTCTTTTCTCTATGTCTCCATCTCCACTGCTGCTCTGTGAGCAGGTTCATCAGTTACCATCCTTCTAGATTCCATATATATGCATTAATATGAGATACTTGTTTTTCTCTTTCTGACTTACTTCACTCTGTATAATAGGCTCTAGGTTCATCCACCTCACTAGAACTGACTCAAATGTGTTCATTTTTATGGCTGAATAGTAGTCCCTTGTATATATGTACCACAGCTTCTTTTATCATTCTTTTGTCAATGGGCATCTAGGTTGCTTCCTTGTCTTAGCTGCTGTAAATAGTCCTGCAATGTATATTGGGGGTACATGTGTCTTTTTCAGTTTTGATTTCTTCAGGGTATATGCATATAAGTGGGATTGCTGGGTAATATGGTGGTCTTATTCCTAGCTTTTTAAGGAATCTCCATATTTTCTTCCACAGTGACTGTTTCAATTGACCTTCCCATCAACAGTGCAAGAGGGTGTCCTTTTTTCCACACCCGCTCCAGCACAGAGTTCTCTGCTGCTACCTGAGGTTTTTTTTTTTTTTTTTTTTTAATGTAAGAAAGTTGGCTTCTCTTTAGACACTGCTACGTGACTGGTTTCATAAAAATGCAGAATTTGTTGATGGCAAAGATGGTGCTCAGTTCTATTGCATCCAATACATGTAAAAATAAAGAAAATAAGCATATGCATACACACACACACACCCAGCAGTAAAGCCCTTCATGATCTACCTCCATCTACTTCCTCACACTCAGGTCTTACCATTCCCTCAAGTCCACTGTGCCATAGTCATGACCAAGTATTTTCTAGTCTCTGAGTTGTCATGTTTATTAGTGCCTTGGTGTCTTAGCATCTGTTCTTCTCATTGCTTTGTGTTCCTTCTCTCTTTTCCAAAGTTCCTGACATATGGTCACTGCTCAGTAAATTCCTGTTATTATAATTTTTACATTAAAAACATATGAAACTTTAACAGAATCATATTCAGAACTGGTTGGATTTTAAAAAGGTGGTTTTGGCTTTGGCTGAAAAGTGGTTTTGGCTTAAGGATATTTAAATCCTTTAGAAAGGAAGATGGTTTGCAGACGGTGAGAAATCCAGGAAAGAATGACAATTACATCAGAGCTAGAAGGAATGGAAATAGAGAGGGGAACATTGATTGGATTGACTAATAAATAGATAAATAATAAATGATAGAAGCTTATTTATTTATTGACTTTATTTAAGCTTGCTTATTAATTTATTTGTTTATTAATTTATTGACTAATATATAAATAAAAGTAAAAGCAAGATGAGTTGGCAATATTCAGATGAGTAAGTTGAATATGACTCCCAGGTTTCTGATTGACCCTAAGTTGGTAAGCGGTAATTTGGTAAGTGGTAATTTTCACTGGAATAAATTGTTAGTTGTGAAATAATGAGTTCGATTTCATTTGTAATGGATTTTCAGTGTCTGTGGGGCAGTTAGTTAAATACTTGATAGAGAGTTAAGCACAAACCTAAGCCAATAACTCTAGCATGGTTGGTAATTTTTTTTTTTTTTTGTAAGTAATTCTGTATCAGAGAAGCAACTGCTTAATTCTGCAGAGTAGGAATCATTGATGTGTATAATGCTAATAATGAAGAAGACAATGCTTATTTCATCAATGACTCATCGTCATTCTGCTAGTAAGTATCAATCCTTCATTTGAATGTAGGTCTATCTGCGTCTTTCCATTACAATTTATTGTCTCCTCTATGTGACAGAGATTGAAGAGAAATGAAGTAGGAAGCTTGGCATTAGCAAGATTAACTTTCTTCCACTTTAGCAGACAAAATAGCCCCACCCAACAAATATGTAATCGGTGTCTACTAGAGCATGCTCTGTGTTTGGGATATGACAGCAAACAAGGCACCACCCATTTACCAGTGTACCCCGCAAAAGCACATTCCGGAAGAGAAGGGACAGATGTAGGTAAATTGCTACTTTATGTAATCTCCTTGGAGGGCCCTTCCCATGTTTGATAATAGAAATCAAAGAATGGATATTGTGCTCATAGTCTCTTCTGCTATACAGTGTCATCTCCGCCTCCTGAACAGCTCTCATTCTCTCATCACTGGGGAATATTACTGAAGGAGAAGGGCTGTATATTTCTTTCTCATATTTTGGAGCTATTGGAAAAATATAGTGAAGCAAGTTAGGAAGCTCTGTCAGTTCAATTTCCTCTAGATCCTCCCTCTTCCATCTCTTGCAAGAGTGAACACACAGAACTGTGCTGCTGTTCTGTATTTTGAGGTACTTTGATGTTGAAGTGTCTGAACTGTTTCACATAAAGCTCTTTGACCTTTTAATGCCAGTTCAGTGATATATCTTCATCAGCCCTGAAGCTAAGAGAAGATGGAATGAGAAGCATTTCAGAGCAAGGATTAGGAAGATTAAGTGAAAAGTCAGCTCATTATTGAGTTTCTACAATAGCCCCAACACAGCACTAGATCATGATAATGAAGAAGGACAAAGGAGACATATCCATTGAGTAACAGAGCTACACTAAGTACATCCGCGTTTGTTATGTGCTCAATACTCACAAGAGTCCAACAAGATAGATGTTGCTATTTCTCTTTTAAAGACAAGGAGACTAAAATATTGGAGGTGATATTTAAATCACTTCCCCTCAGTCAGATAGCTAGTGGAATTAATACCTAAACTTTCATGATTTCATAATCTAGGGGGCAGGGAAAGGGGACAACAAAGTGTAATTTGATTTTTTAAATTAAAATATATTTGGGGAGGTGAAATGGACACTAATGATGTGACATCAAACACAGGTGTTTCATGGCAAGTTGATAAATTAAATAATTTAGATCACAAGTGCTCTTGAAATTAAGGGGTCATGGGTGGGGACCATGAGCATTCGTGGAACATGAATGTTGGAGTCAGCAGAGAAGCTCTTGCTGAGGTCTTGAAAATCAAGATAGTCCTAGAATGAAAACATTCTATAGGGATTGTGACATTAGGGGGGAATAAAGAGCACTGAGCCTGCCGGTACCATGTTAATGGTAAAGAAGGTTGGTCCTTCCTCCGAAGTATGGACTCAGCCACCCAGGATCATATTGGAATGAAATTTCATGTCTCTGCCTTCCTCAGTCCAAGTCTGTGTTTTGATTATCTTATTGACAGAGACACCTTCTACTTCAGCTCTATTCTGGGTCTGTGTATCTTCATCATTTTCTAACCTAGAGCTCTAGGGGTCTTGATTATTATGTCTGTATAGTATCATTCAGCAGCAAACCACTATTTCGTAGGAAACAGTCCATTCTCTGAAGTAGAGAATACCAGCTTTACTTACTGATACACTGCTGTCATCATTCTTCAATAATTACCCATATGTTCTGACAGGTTTTGGAATGAGCTTACCATTCCCATGTTAATTGTTGGCTGTGGCAAAGCTCATTTTTCAATAGTGGGATCACACTATGCTTATTGGTCCTGATGAGTTGTTTGTTCAGGACTGATGCAATGCAATTTTGAAAAAAAAAATATGCAAATTTGAATTGGAAATCAGTTTTAAGATAATTTTTTTTAGAAACCAAAGGATATCCCAGACAATCAACACTTTCATGGGATAATATTGACTTAAAAGTGTCATAGAAAAAAAATATATATAAAACCATTGGAATGTAAATGTTGACTGATTATTCACCAGTTGGTTATCTATCTTCTAATTCTTACATGCTATCTACATTGTCAAATTAATTTTCAAAAACTTTTTCTGATGCAACATTTTATCAAATATCCATCTAATACATTGTTAATGTTGAAAGAAAGTAACTAATAGATGTGTAAGAGTGAAAAAAAAAAGTTGCTAAGGATGCTCCAACAAATATACTGTTGTGGTCTAAAGAGGCTTTAATTCCTTCTGGAAAACCACACATTTCTTCAGAATTTTGGACTACATTATCAGAATTGACTTTTATTTGATTAATCTTTCTTTCTGCCCAATTAAGATAAAGCAGAGGGCTGTAGCAATAAAATAACTAGCTTCTGGATTCTTAAACTCATGGCCAGATGTTACAAATGAAGTTTTATTCATTGACCTTGGTTGATGCTTCCAGAAAGATATGATGGATACCAATCTTTCAAGGTTATTCAAAAGCAGAGTTTTAGCTTGAATCTGATATATAGCCTTCTTTCTCCTTCCTGAAAGACTGTTAAGTGGTGGCTTTGGGGATTTAATCATGGAGAAAGTGGGAGCATTAAGCAGAAGGAGGGTGACAACATCATTTGGCATCATCTTAGTTTACCATGACCTATTTAACAAGTGCTTGAGACACAGCATGCATCTGGCCAGAGCTAGAGCACAAAGGCAAAGTGTGAACTCTGGTTTCCACTCTTGATGTCAAGTGGTCAGTGCTTATACTTGGTGGCAGGTGGGATTTAAATTAGTTGTTTGGGGCTGGGTAAAGAAAGAGACGTGGGTATTGCAAGTGAGTCTCAATACCCATGAGAGTATGGGTACTGAGTCTTAAGTGAGAACTGAAAATGGCAGAAGAAACACTGGTTGAAAAAAATGGCTTGGAGTCATACTTTATTGCAATTCGAATGCCGTTCTAAGAAGTTTGGACTTCAGTTTCCAAGTAATGCAGAGACATAGAAAGCGTGTAAGGTTTTAAAATAGTTTTCAATCTATTAAAAAAAGAAAACTCAATGTTTATCAATCATCAGTTATTGTTAGCTCTGACCAAGATATATCTGTGTAAGGTGAATTATACACGATTCAAATCTTCAATGAGCTAACGGTCTTTGTTAGGAGAGGGAAGTGGTGTATATACATATACATAGCAAATATTCCAATCTCTCCATTTGTACTCTCACAATCCTTAATTCCAGGACATCACCATGTCCTATCTGAACACTCATTACATCTTTTTTTTGAATCTCCCTTCTTAGCATCTTTCTGCTCACCAATCTAATCTCCAAGTAACAGAGCTATGAAACTATACTGTTTCTCTTATGCTTAAAGATATTGCCATAGTACACTTTGAACAAAATACAGACTCCTTGCCTTGGCCTGCCAGATACCAAAAGTCACGGACTGGTGAACTATTCTGGCCATGACTACACTCACTCCTTGAGCTACTGTCGCCTTGACCTTTCTCATTTCTCAAGTGTTCTATCTTAAGATCTTTCTTCCTCTAAGTTATTTCACATCCTCTAATTCTGCACTGAATTCTGTCTTCCTGGTTCTTTGACCAGTTTCTACTCTTCTGTCAGGCCTTGGTTTGAAAGTCACAGCCTGAGAGAACACTTCCTTTGTGAATCCACCTAAGGTTTTCCTTCAGCCCTGTTATTTTCTGTCCCTAAACCCCATTTTTTCACATATTTATGGATGTGAAATATTGGTCATAAAGAAGGCCGAGTGCCAAAGAACTGATACTTTCAAATTGTGGTGCTGGAGAAGACTCTTGAGAACTCCCTGGAGAGCAGGGAGATCAAAGCAGTCAATCCTAAAGGAAATCCACCCTGAATATTCACTGGAAGGACTGTGGCTGAAGCTGAAGCTACCATACTTCGGCCACCTGATATGAAGAGCAGACTCATTGGAAAATACCTTGATGCTGGGAAAAATTAAAGGGAAAGGGAGATTAGGGCGACCGAGGATGAGATGGTTAGATAGCATCACAGACTCAATAGACATGAATTTGAGCAAACTCTGGGAGACAGTGGAGGACAGAGGAGCCTGACGAGCTACAGTCCATGGAGTCACAAAGAATCAGACACCACTTAGCTACTGAAAAACAACAAAACCCCATCTATTTCTTTATGGTACTGAATCCAACCCTCCTTTATATATTTGTCTACTTGTTTACTGTTTGTCTGCATTACTAGTTTATTAGATTCAGAAGTCGTGAACCATTTGTTTTTTTATACCCCAGTGTTTATCCAAGGCCTAGTACAACATCAGAAAAGGAGTGAGCACTTAATAGATTTCTGTTAAATTGATTGCATCAGAATCTTGCATTTAGGAAGAATGTCTTTTTGCAAAACAAGAAAACACAGGGCTCTGTTTATTATGTCATCCACGCTTACTGCTTCTGTTCAGTTCAGTCACTCAAGATGTATGAATGTGTGTGACCCCATGGACTGCAGCATGCCAGGCTTCCCTGTCCATCACAACTCCCAGAGTTAACTCAAACTTATGTCCATCAAGTCAGTGATGCCATCAAACCATCTCATCCTCTGACATCCCCTTCTCCTCCTTCCTTCAATCTTTCCCAGCATCAGGGTTTTTTCTAGTGAGTCAGCTCTTCGCATCAAGTGGCTAAAGGATGGAGCTTCAGCTTCAGCATCAGTCCTTCCAATGAACACCCAGGACTGATCTTTACAATGGACTGGTTGGATCTCCTAGCAGTCCAAGGGACTCTCAAGAGTCTTTTCCAACACCACAGTTCAAAAGCAATTATTCTTTGGTGCTCAGCTTTCTTTATGCCCAACTCTCACATCCATACATAACTACTGGAAAAACCATAGCTTTGACTAGATGGACCTTTTTCACCAAAGGAATGTCTCTGCTTTTTAATATGCTGTCTAGGTTGGTCATAGATTTTCTTCTATGGAGCAAGAATCTTTTCATTTCATGGCTACAGTCACCATCTGCAGTGATTTTGGAGCCCAAGAAAATAAAGTCTCTCACTATTTCCATTGTTTCCCCATCTATTTGCCATGAAGTGATGAGACTGGATGCCATGACCTTTGCTTTTGAATGTTGAGTTTTAAGCCAACTTTTTCACCCTCTTCTTTGACTTTCATCAAGAAGCTCATGAGTTCCTCTTCACTTTCTGGCATAGGGTGGTGTCATCTGCATATCTGAGGTTATTGATATTTCTCCTGGCAATCTGATTCCAGTTGTGCTTCATCCAGCCTGTCATTAGGCATGATGTACTCTGCATATAAGCTAAATAAGCAGGGTGACCATATTCAACCTTGATGTACTACTTTCCCAATTTGGAATCGGTTCATTGTTCCATGTCTGGTTCTAACTGTTGCTTCTTGACCTGAATACAGATTTCTCAGGAGGCAGGTATGGAGGGCTCGGGTTACCATTTCCTGAAGAAGTTTCCACAGTTTGTTGAGATCCACACAAAGGCTTTGGTGTAATATCAGTAAAGCAGAAGTAGGTGTTTTTCTGGAACTCTCTTGCTTTTTTGATGATCCAGTGGATGCTGACAGATTGATCTCTGGTTCCTCTGCCTTTTCTAAATATAGCTTGAACATCTGGAAGTTCTTGCTAGGTTCACGTACTGTTGTAGCCTGGCTTGGAGAATTCTGAGCATGACTTTGCTAGCGTGTGAGATGAGTGCAATTGTATATTAGTTTGAACATTCTTTGGCATTGCCTTTCTTTGGGATTGGAATGAAAACTGACCTCTTCCAGTCCTGTGGCCAGTGCTGAGTTTTCCAAATTTGCTAGCATATTGAATGCAGCATTTTCATTGCATCATCTGTTAGGATTTCAAGTAGCGCAACTGGAATTCCATCACCTTCCATCACCTGTTCGTAGTGATGCTTCCTTAGGCCCACTTGACTTTGGACTCCAGGATGTTGTGAGTGATCACACCATCTGGTTATCTGGGTCATTAAGGTCTTCTTTGTATAGTTCCTCCATGTATTCTTGCCTCCTGTTCTTAATATCTTCTGCTTCTGTTAGGCCCATACCATTTCTGTCCTTTATTGAGCCCATCTTTGCACAAAATGTTCCCTTGGCATCTCTAATTTTCTAGAAGAGATCTCTAGTCTTTCCCATTATATCGTTTTCCTCTATTTCTTTGCATTGATCACCTAGGAAGGTTTTCTTACCTCTCCTTGTTATTCTCTGGAAGCTGCATTCAGATGGGTATATCTTTCCTCTTCTCCTTTGTCTTTAACTTCTCTTCTTTTCCCAGCTATTTGTAAGGCTGGCTCAAATAAACATTTTGCCTTTCTTTTTCTTGGTGCATTTCTTTTTTATTTCTTTTTCTTGTTTACTGCTTATTCCCATTAAAAAAATTTTAACCTTAGGAAAAATCAGAAATCAAAGACATCTCAATTTGGTTCTTTAAGTAGATTTGAGAGACGAGCCTGGATAATTCACCATCTAAAGCAATGCTGCCTAATACAAATATAACATCAGTAATATATTTAATTTTAATTTATTTTGAAACCATGCCAATAAAGGTAAAATGAAACAGGAGGATGTAATGTTATTCATTATATACAAAAATCACTTCAACATGAAATCAGTATAAAATTACTATTAAGTAATTATAAAATTATTAGTGAGATATTTTGTATTATTTTTCCTTATATCTTTCAAAGGCAAATGTGTATTTTATAATTCTCAATTTGTAAGCAAAACTTTCATTGAGAATAATTGATCTTATCCAAATTTCATAAAATTTACAACTGAAAAAATAGATTCTCATGCTCAAGTTGTTCCAAATATGTTCTAAATTTTCCAATAACTTAAATAAATAATTATATACAGGCATACCTCCAACAGGCAATTTGGATTCCACACCACCACAGGGAAGCCAATAGTACAATAAAACAATCACAGGAAGACTTTTGGTTTCCCAGTGCATATACAAGTTATATTTACACTTTACTGGAGCTTGTTAAGTGTGCAGTAAAGCAATGTTTTCGAAAACCAATGGATATACTTTAATAAAAAACATTTTATTGCTAAAAAATAAAATGCTAACCATCTTCTGAGTCTTCAGTGAGTCACAGTAGCTTCAAAGACCCCACTGACCTCAGATCCCAATGCTAAATCTAATAATGAAAAAGTACTAAATATTGTAAGAATTAAAAAAAAAAAAATGTGACATAGTGACACAAACTGAGCAAATGCTGCTGGAGAAGTGACCTGACAACCCTGAGCCCCACAGGGCTGCTGCAAACCTTCAATTAGTTAAGGATGCTATAATCTGTAAAAAGCGAGAAAACAAAGCATGATTACACAAGGTAAGCTTGTACCCGCTTTTATATTTGAACTTAAGTTAATTAAAATTAAATTCAATTAATTTAAAACTTCATTTTCTCACATTAGCCACTTTTCAAGGGCTCAATAGCCACCTGTGACTAACTGCTACCATTCCGGACTGCAAGACTGGGAAAGGAGTGTGAGTGTGCTTTGTTTGTTTGTTTGTTTTTCTTCTGAATTTATAGACGTGAAAAGATGTTTCTCTTTTAGGCATTTCCAATAAAGAGGCCAATTTCCTTCTTCGGCAAAATGCCCGGTGAAAATAATTGTGATGATCAGCCAGCATTTAAAAAGTTATAGTCATTACTAACTAAGAGTGCTGTCCTTGAAAAGACAGTTGTGTATTGATTCAGTCAAGCAGAATGCCCAAGCTTCTCTCCCACCAGATGAGCCTTGTTTGAGGTTCTGTTCCCTGAACTTCTGCTGTTGTCTGCTCAACCACCACTGAGTGTCACTGTGGGCTGAGAAGCTTGTACAAAATCAACAGCTGTGAGAACTGCCTGCAAGGAGAGGAGAAGGGAATGAAAATGCATGATGATATATTGAATTCTCCTGGATTTTTTTTTTGCTTCCCTTTTCACTTCTGACACTGGTACACTTCTAAATCCATATAAAGTACATGAGGAAAATTAAATCAGAGCACAAAGCCACAAAGGAGCAGCCCAGTAGATAAATATCTCCTATCTTTGAGGAACCTGAAGTTGCCATAATAGTCAATGCGGAGTTGATTAATGTCATGAAAATAAGATTTACTCTTGTAAGGCAGTATGGTTAGTATCAGAAATAAGGCCCTGCTGTTGATGCCTTTTCTCCTACTAAATGGCTAATATTTTTGCTTTCCTTTGATTTTCCAAGGATGGGAGTTTTTACTTTTGTTTTCGAAACAAATAATTTCTAAGCATCTTTAATGCACATTAAAGGGCACATATATCTATATTTTAATAACATGAAATGGAAGTTCAAGATTTATACTATAAGTGCAAAGAGGACCGCATATGTTTAATACCAGGGTATAAATGTATGACCATTAAATACAATGCTGGACTTGTTGCTAGCTTTGGTGAATACAGAATAAACATTTCATTGCTGGCTGTTATTGGGAGAAACAGGCAGACAGACACTAGTGTCAAAAGAAGTAAACATCTTCTAAATTCAGATTTGTAAGTAGTATTTCTTAATGTGAGTTTCTATTTTGGGTGCATAATCTTATATAAAAGAGTGTGCCTGATGGTTGCTGTAAGAAATACACAGGACTGTTCTTCCAAGGACAATTTGATTATAATGAACCAAAAGCATAAAATTAAAATGAAGATCTATGCAGGTACTTCAGACATTGAAAGTGAAAAGATCCAGTTATTTTGTTTTACCTAAACTTTTAATATAACTTCTAGCTGATTTTTGTGAAGTGCATGATAAATGCATTCCTTCTTCATTGACTATACTCTTTAATCCTTCCTTAAATAATAGCTTCACCAATGATTGATTGCATTTCTCTTTATTTCCTTTGAATCTCAGACATCTAAGACCATGGAGGAGTAAGGAAGCTATCAGTCCAAGTTAGTGAGAAAAGTTAGTGTTGAAACAGATAGGTCTACTTCACATGACAGATATCTGGATGTGAACATTTATAGCTGTATTATCTGGTTGAGAATTTTGCTTCATGTTCACAGTAAAAAAATGAGGAAAGATGAATGTCACAAAGGGGAAGTAGGGAATTTTGGTCATTTGGAAAGTTGAAAACACCTTCAATTACATCAACAAACTGATGAATACTTATTACATCCAAAGCAAACTGCACGGACATTAGTTAAATGATTCACAACACAATCATGTGAGTTACAGTTGGTTCAACCTATTTTATACAACAAATCAAGACCCAGAAACGTACTGTGATTAATCCAAGTCCTCACAGTTAGTGTTAGAGCCATAATTTATTCTTTTGTCTGATATCAAAGATTTTGCTATTAACCAATACTCAGTTCTAACTATTTATTTATGTAACTCCCCACGGGAATGCATTTGCCATAGTGATAATGCATGGGCGTGCTTAGTCCTTTAGTCCTGTCCTACTCTTTGCAACCCCATGGACTGTATGTAGCCTGTCAGACTGACTCCTGTGTGCATGAGATTTCCCAAGCCAAGAATACTGGTTTGGGTTGCCATTTCCCACCCCAGGAGATCTTCCTGACCCAGAGATGGAACCTGAGTCTCCTACATTGGCAGGTGGGTTCTTTATCACTGAGCCACCAGGGAAGCCCCGCAGTTGCCAAGCCAAGTCTGAGTCTTTGTAATCCTGTGGACTGCAGTATGCTAGGCTTCCCTGTTCTGTCCCTCACCACCTCCCAGAGTTTTCCCAAGTTCATGTCCATTCAATTGGTGATGCCATCCAGTGATAGTATCACTGCTTAAAGTAAGTATTTAAAACATGGGCTAATTAAAGGAAATGGAAATTTCTGTTAAAAAGTCTCAATTTTCTTATCTCCATATTTCACTCATCCTGAATGCTACCTTAAACTCATTTTACTTAGTTTCCTAAGATTTAATATTTTAATGTAGTATATGGAGACAATAATATCTACTGTCAAGTATTTTAATAATATCTACTGTTATAGAGTTAATAATATCTACTGTTTAAACACTGTGAAAATTAAACTCACAATATATAAAACAGCTACCGAAGTCTAGTCTTAGAGAGTTCTTAATAAGTGGCGGCTATAATTATCTTCTTAAACCATTTCTTTATGATGTACTGCTTGAGAACATAAATTGACCTAATACTAAGTACAGATACTTTAATTTAGGTCCCACTGATTCCTATCCATACATTTAAAATGTAATAAGTGCATTCTGCCACAAACATACCTGTATATCTATTATCTATCCATTCATCCATATCTCCACCCAAACAGTTTTTCTTTTCAGAAGATTTTATAGGGTATTTGGTTTGAAGATTTAATGGTTTGCCAAGAAAAGCAGGATTAGCTAACTTATTTTTGTTTTTATCTCCTGGGTGATTAAGAGAAAGCTAGAGTTGATCACCTTTAAAGGTATGAAGATTGAAAGAAACTAGAGAGCAAAGCAGTGTCTATAGGGTGATGTTGTGAAGTGCAGCGGGGGTGGCTCTGGGATGAAGTGCAATGATTGTTCCCACAAGGATTTAGTGTGTTACCATTTTAAAAAGAAGAAAATGGATGGCAAAGGATTAACAGTGAAATCCTTTGATGGGAAATGTTGATGTTCTCACAAAATATGCTATTTTACCTTGGTGCCCAAGGTTCTTGCAATGCAGAACACATGATAATATAAGTAAATGCCAGTGTGGAGCAAACATATACAGTACGTATGTTTTTCCTGCATGTACTGCACATGGCAGAGTGGTATGGAGAGCAGAAAGGAATACAGAAAGTGCTGAAGAGTTTTCAACAGACCTTGTCATTATTAATGCCTCTAGAAATGGTAGTTCCCACCCATCTAATACTCTGAATCACTTGTAAAATCAGTGACAGTGGCCCCATTTTTAGGTAACTAAAATTAAGATGAAAGAAATTATAAGATCTTCATAGGATCATATCCTTAACAAGTAGTAGAGTTTAATTAGCCCATTTATTTCTATAGCTTGCATTCTTTACATTATACTAATGGTCTTCAAATACATTTTTAGCTTAAGAACACTTTTTTTGTTCCAAATAAAATTTTTCACTGAAGCTTATGTATAAACCATATTAAAGCTGTGCTTCTCTGTTCGGCACAGGTGTGAGGGTCCCAGTGGCTACACACACAAACCCCCATTCCTTCCCACTTCACGACTCCCGCTGCATATCTGTGGGTATTCCTAGAGTTCTCTGGACCACAGTTTGAAAACCAGGGCTTCACGCCGCATGTACTCTCAAATAGACCACAAATCCTTGAGTTCTTTGTTTGAATAGCCATATGGCAGGAGATAATCAAATGTCTTTGCTATAGGATTTTACCTTCTAAAACAGTTTTTAAAGTGGAAAGAAATAGCAGAAATAATTAAGGCAACTTGCTTGATGGTATATAGAAATATAGTCAGTCTTGGGCTATCATAGGTACAGAGGCTTCTGGGTAGTTCCTTTTCAGCCAACGTATAATACAGTCAGCTAATGAGCTATTTCCCCTTTCTTTAGTAGCTGTTCTCTTTTACTCTAAGAACTATAACTAAACATCAGAGATACCTTTATAACTTTTTTAAAATGTTTGCCCACTTCCCTCACAGGCCTGTTGAATCATGGGGACATCTAATTAACTTTTCTGGATAATCTGATTTACAAAATGATACATACTTTTGCAAGTGGGTACAGAGCTATTCTGTGTGGAGAAGAGCTCTATTCGAGCCAGCTGTATCCCACTGCTCCTCTCTGATCTTCAGAGATTTCTTTGCAGGCTAGAGAAAGGGAGAACTCTGGATGCCCTTTGTATCCTGAACAAAGAAGAAAGCATGGACATCTTTACACAAGTTCCAAGTGTGAATCACGGGCTGCCCTTTCTCACCTTTGGCTTTTCCCCAGAGTGTTCAAGGCTGTTGCCCTAACAGAAGCTCTGTGGCCTCAGTCTATTTGGCACAGTGTCTCTCTGATTACCAGACATCTGAGAATGGACTGGGATTTGACTTATAGATACCTTTTAGACAAAATATATCTAAGCCAAGGGTTGACCAAATCAATGGCAAATAAGTATTCACTTATTATTAAAATCAAACACAGGTATACTCGAAAGGGATATCACTCTGATATTTTCATAGAGTCAACTCTTTTATCCCTAATGTCTATCTGAGAATAAGCAAATCAGTGATGGTCAAAGGGAAGAAAATAAGGAGACCAATATATTTATTGATAACACACACACACACAAACCTATAAAACATAGAAAAAGAGAGGAGATGGAGAACTAAACAGTAATGAATGCCTGCAATTCACCAGACCTTGTGCAGTACTAACTCCAAAATATGGAGAATGAACTATGCCAATATAAGTGCCACAAAACTTGGAACTATCACCTGTGCCCCCAGAGCATTCCGTCTATATAAGTATGGCAGCATCTATTATGCTGAAGCTTAACTGACATTCTGTCCACATTTCTGAGACTATCATGTAAGTTTTCTCAAAGTCTTGTATACCGATATTAACTGAAAACCTGTCATTGTGCATTCTTACCATAACATGAGGTCAGAAGGGAACTAGAGTTGTTTGATGAACTTTGTAGCTTACCCTTCCCTGAATCACCAAGTACAACTCCAGGTTGACAGTCATAACACTCACAGACATATCATATATTCCAAACTGTCGTCTCTATCCATATCAACAGTAGTGCATAATCACTTTTTATGGGTAACTATTAAATTCTTTTCTTCATTCCTTAATTAGTCTAAGTTTTTATCTACAAAGACAGGGTTTTTTGCCCTGATCAAAATATTTTGTAGAAAAACAAACAACATGAAATCCTCTTGGTTGAAGATCATTCCTCCATATCAAATTACACAAAAATATTTTAAAAATCCCAGTTACCAATAAACTAGTGTACGTTTTAAAATGTTCAGTTATGTATTTCACTCAGTAAGAATTTGCTGAATACATAATATTATGATTCTGCTAAGCTTTGGGAATATGAGTAAGAAGACAAAACCAAAAAGCTGCATAAGAGGCTTCTACTCCAGTAAAATAATGGTAACCAAATATTGTGATACATTTATATGACAGTTGCTTTTGGGACATAGAATAGAGGCAACTATATCAGAGTAATGAATCAGGAAAGGTGTTATAGAGATGAAATCTGAGTTAACATAAATTTTAAGTAGGAATTACATAGATGAAAGACAGTAAATAAGGATGTTCTAGATAAATAAAAGTGCCAATTATTTTAAATGACTAAAACCAGAAATCATCGTTTTGTAAAGATTACTCTATAACTGTGCATTTTTTAATATGCTATTTTAATCATGAAAGTATAATATGGAAACTGTCAAGCTGGAATCAGAAGTTATTAATATCCCATAAAAGCATATATTTTGAGCATTTCCTCCAGAAGTGACAATATGTTCTTCTGAAAAAGTAAAAGACTTTTGACTCTTCATAAGCATTTCTCAGATATTCAGAGAAATATGTGTAATTTAGGGCTAGGAGCAGAGTTTTGTTCTTTTGTGTGTGCATGTGTGTGCTTTGTTTTGTTTTGCAAGGATATTATATTGATGTGTAAGTTATCCAGGGTTTCTACAAGCAAAGGATGTGTTGAACAAAGAGACAATTTCTTCAAAGATATTATATGGATCTAATGCAAAAATAGCAATAACAGTATCATGGCCCAAGCTCTTAAAATTCAGAGAGACACTATAGGAAGTATGGGAATTCAGTAAAGAATAGGACTTTGTTGTTAGTTGCTTATTGATTACTGTTTGTGGAATTAGCATGAGATTCAGAGTGGGTACCCACTCCAGTATTCTTGCCTGGAGAATTCTGTGGACAGAGAAGCAAGGCAGGCTACAATCTTTGGTGTCACAGAGAGTCGGACATGACTGAGTGACCAACGTTTTCACTTTGGGACTGCGAAGGCCAGGACGCAGGATCTGATACTGCCCCTCACTCTCTGTGGGGTCTCAGACTTACAGCGTAAATCCCGTCAGACTCAATTTCTTCCTGGAATGGTGCTGGCATGTTGACATGGACCACAGATTTGTGAGGATTACATGTATTGGTCAATACTTGGTGGATCATAAGGTGCACTTCAAATTAGGTATCAAGGAATCAGTTCTAAGACTACAGTCAAGAAAGTAGTGGTTTTACAAGTGTTTTTTTGTGCTTGATTTAGCTAAAAGAGTTTTGAATAAGTGCCTTTACAAATTTTAAAAGTTAATCATATTAATAAAGATACAACCTCTGCCACCACAGCAGACTCTGAACGAGATCTCAAAACTTATCTCAAGAAAGTGTCATGGGCTAGTTTCTAGTACATTGTTTTATAAAAGACATGATTATAAACCTAGAGTTCTCTGAGTAGCAACTGGTGTTTGAGATGAGACTCAATTCTGTTCAGCTCTGTTGCTCAGTCATGTCCAACTTTACTCTTTGTGATCCCATGGACCGCAGCGTGCCAAGCCTCCCTGTCCACCACCAACTCCCAGAGTTTACCCAAACTCATGTCATGAGATGAGATTAGATTGAGTTTGACCCTCAGCTCTAACATGTCCTTCATAGACACTTAAGAAGGAGCAGCGATCCTCTACTTATCCAGATTAATGTCTGCAAATCAAGGTTTGAACATTTAGAAACAGTCTTTAAAGTTACATAGATGTGAGCTTAAATGTGGCCCTTCCATTTCCTAGCTATGTGGCTTGAGAGAAGTAATTTGAATTCTGTAAACTGTTGTTGTCTATTGCATGTGACTGGCGAGAAATGACTGAATATAGGTAAAATATTTACACTAATGTCTGGTGTTAGACAAAAAGTCAGAGCTCAAAAATTGTCTATTTTTATCAATATTACAATCAACCACAGTAACATTTAAGCTATTCCTATATGTCAGACATTGTATTACTTACTTTCTTGACTAATGTATTTATCACTCTCTCAGAGTGCAATGCAGTGGTTAAACATCCAGCTTTGGGTGTTTAATCACTGCATTGGGATCATCTTCCTCTTGTACCATTTACTTCACCAGTAACTTAACCTTTCTAAATTTCTGTTTCTTTATCTGCAAAATGGGAATACCATCAGAACTAGCTTCATGCCTCTGAAGGGCATGTGCAACAAACTGTTTTCTGCAATATTCTGAGATAGACTACTGCATGTAGATATTCTAAGTGGAAAATTACCAGTGGCAATAATTACATTGAAACCTATGTGATTTGGAGCTCATTTCACCTATGACTTGCTAATAAAATCAACTGAGGGATATAGGAATCATTTAGATTTGTTTGGTTTTCTGCTTAATTTTTTTCCCTCACCTTTGCAAAGATAAGCTTTGTCAGGTTTAGAAAACTTTGACATGCATTATTTATTCTCTCAGGGCAAATGTGGAAGGGAATGTGTATTATATTCACATGCATAAGGGTTGTGCCTTCATCAACAAAGAAATAAATAATAATTAATTTATACACTTTATTAATTTATATAATAATATTAACTCCACAATATTCACAAGCCAGATTTGTAGGTTCATGCATTCAGAAAAGGGTGATTTTCTAAAAGTGTTTTTTGTTTTAATGTCCTAAAGCTATGAATATTCAATATATAATTTGAAACAAAATATAAAGACTAAGAAGGAAACCAAAATCTACTGTAACTGCATCACCTAGAGCAAAGATACCCACATTATAAAGAGTTTATTACATGGTTGTGATCACATTCTTTCACTTTAATAAATAATTTTATAACCAAGTGTTTCTTGCATAGTCTTAAAATGTTTGTGATATGCTTTTAGTGGGATTGCCTAATCTCCCACTGAGAACATTTTATGCCAGTAATTTCAATTAATAATTATTTCCTCAGCATCTATGAAATTCACTGTGCTAAAACTGGGCTTAAAAGGATGAGAAAGGGCTGCTCCCTCCCCCAAAAGTTTTGTGTGAGAAAAAGACATGTAGAAAACAGAAGGGAATATACCATCAATTATTACCAATCATATCTATTAGGATAACAATATAAGCATGCTTCTTAACAAGCATTTATATACATTTTACATTCAGATTGTCACTTGAAACTCCAAAAGTGTTACAAGCAAGCACACCATTTTCTTGAACTTGCAGCTTTATGGTCAATGTCAATAATTGTTAATAATTTATCTGGATTTATTAATGAATATTCAATTACCCTAGGACCTTTAAACAATTCAACAATCCTGAATCTTCAATTTGTTCTACAATGTCAGGGTGATAATGGCCATAAATAATAGTCCCCTTCTTTTGGGGCACTCTAATCTTAATTACATGTTTGCTCCATGCATTCATCTAACTGGAATTTTATGATCCAAATGTGATTTATAGCTGTAAATTAAATAATTATCTGAAGTACTGCCAGGGCTACTGGGACTAGAGATGTGAAATCTGATCAATCTTGCGGAGCTTAATGTCTCCTAAGAATGGAAACCAGCTCAGGAATTCATAGCCTGTTTTATTGTCTCCTGAAGCCTGGTCATTTGAATCAGGAAAGTGAAAAAAAGAAGAAAATGTATTATCTGTCTCAAACGTGTGGCAGCCAAGTGGAAAGATTTAGAAAGTCATAAAAATTACTCTTTTAAAAAAAGAGTATGGAAACAATTTGATCTGGGTGGTTTGGAAGAAATGGACCAGAATAACTCTTGTCCAGCAGTTCATGAAAATACCTGTCTAGTATTGTACCTTTACATAATTGCAGCAGGCCACATGTTACTTCAGATATGCTAACAAACAAAAAATTTAGAATTTGAGGCACTTCCACTCCCACTGCTCTCTCATATGTGCTTGAATTATTATAGTCATGAAGATAAAAGTAATCAAGTACTTGAGACATATAAAGCAAGGATAAAGCAACCATTGCTTTATCTTATATATCAATGGGATATCTCTATCTCTATCTATCTATCTATCTATCTATCTATCTATCTATCTATCTATCTATCTATCTATACCAATGGGAACATTGAGGAAAGAGAAATGCCATTTTATTTAAGAGGTTAGAGATATCTTACTGTTTAGTTGTTACGTCATGTCCAACTCTTTGTGACTCCATGGACTGTAACCCACCAGACTCCTCTGCCCATGGGATTCTCTAGGCAAGAATGCAGGATGGGTTGCCATTTCCTTCTCCAGGGGATCTTCCTGACCCAGGGATCAAACCCTTGTTTCCTGCATTGGCAGGCAGATTCTTTACTGCTGAACCACCAGGAAGCTCCCCTGTAGCCTTAATCTTCTTTTCTGAGGATAAATAAAGGCTCAGAGTGATTGTGGCTTACCCCAGTTAACAGTAGCCAGACTGCACAATTGAATTCTGGATGCCATTTTCACTTGACTTTTTCTCCCCTTACTCATTGTGTTCACTCCAGTTCAGTTCGGTTCAGTCGCTCAGTCGTGTATGACTCTTTGCGATCCCATGAGCCGTAGCATGCCAGGCCTCCCTGTCCGTTACCAACTCCCAGAGTCCACCCAAACCCATGTCCATTGAGTCAGTGATGCCATCCAACCATCTCATCCTCTGTCGTCCTCTTCTCCTCCTGCACTCAGTCTTTCCCAGCATCAGGGTCTTTTCAAATGAGTCAGCTCTTCACATCAGGTGGCCAAAGTATTGGAGCTTCAGCTTCAACATCACTCTTTCGAAGAACAGCCAGGACTAATTTCCTTTAGGATGGACTGGTTGGATCTCCTTGCAGTCCAAGGGACTCTCAAGAGTCTTCTCCAACACCACAGTTCAAAAGCATCAATTCTTCGGCTCTCAGCTTTCTTCACCGTCCAACTCTCACATCCATACATGACTACTGGAAAAACCAAAGCCTTGACTAGACAGACTTTTGTTGGTAAAGTAATGTCTCTGCTTTTTAATATGCTATCTAGGTTGGTCATAACTTTCTTTTCAAGGAGTAAACGTCTTTTAATTTCATGGCTGCAATCACCATCTGCAGTGATTTTGGAGCCCCCAAAAATAAAGTCAGACACTGTATCCCCAACTATTTCCCATGAAGTGATGGGACCAGATGCCATGATTAAGTTTTCTGAATGTTGAAATTTAAGCCACTTTTTCACCCTCCTCTTTTATTCTCATCAAGAGGCTTTTTAGTTCGCTTCACTTTCTGCCATAAGGGTGGTGTTGTCTGCATATCTGAGGTTATTGATATTGTGCTTCTTCCAGCCCAGCGTTTCTCATGATGTACTCTGCATACAAGTTAAATAAGCAGGATGACAATATATAGCCTTGATGTACCCCTTTCCTGATTTGGAACCAGTCTGTTGTTTCATGTCCAGTTCTAACTGTTGCTTCCTGACCCTCACACAGGCTTCTTACGAGATAGGTTAGATGGTCTGGTATTCCCATGTTTTTCAGAATTTTCCACAGTTGGTTGTGATCACACAGTCAAAGGCTTTGGCATAGTCAATAAAGCAGAAATAGATGTTTTTCTGGAACTCTTTTGCTTTTTCGATGATCAAGCTGATGTTGGCAATTTGATCTCTGGTTCCTCTGCCTTTTCTAAAACCAGCTTGAACATCTGGAAGTTCACGGTTCGTGTATTGCTGAAACCTGGCTTGGAGAATTTTGAGCATCATTTTACTGGCGTGTGAGATGAGTACAATTGTGCGATAGTTTGAGCATTCTTTGGCATTGCCTTTCCTTGGGATTCATATGAAAACTAACATTTTCCAGTCCGGTGGCCCCTGCTGAGTTTTCCAAATTTGCTGACATATTGAGTGCAGCACTTTCACAGCATCATCTTTTAGGATTTGAAATAGCTCAACTGAAATTCCATCACCTCCACTAGCTTTGTTCGTAGTGATGCTTCCTAAGGCCCACTTGACTTCACATTCCAGGATGTCTGGCTCTAGGTGAGTGATCACACTATCATGATTACCTGGGTCATGGAGATCTTTTTTGTACAGTTCTTCTGCGTATTCTTGCCACCTCTTCTTAATACCTTCTGTTAGATCCATATGATTTCTGTCCTTTATCAAGCTCATCTTTGCATCAAATTTTGTCTTGGTATCTCTAATTTTCTTGAAGAAATCTCTAGTCTTTCCTATTCTATTTTCCTCTATTTCTTTGCATTAATCACTGAGGAAGACTTTCTTATGTCTCCTTGCTATTCTTTGGAACTCTGCATTCAAATGGATATATCTTTCCTTTTCTCCGTTGCTTTTCGCTTCTCTTCTTTTTACAGCTATTTGTAACTTACCCTCATTGTATAACCAACTAAAATCTTGATATTGGTTTTGCTTTTCTCTTTTAGATTTATTTCATGTGCATGGCCATGTGTAGAATAGATAGCTAGTAGGAATCTATTGTATAGCACAGGGAGCTCAACTTGGTGTTCTGTGGTGACCCAGCTGGGTGGGATGAAGGGTAGAATGGGGGAGGGAGGGAGTCTAAGAGGGAGGGGATATATATATATACACACACACACATATAGCTGATTCACTTCGTTGTCCAGGAGAAACTAATACAACATTGTAAAGCAACTATACTCCAATTAAAAAAATTTTTTTCTTCCTCCCCAAGTGTTTCCTTCCCTTTCAATCCCTATCCTTTAATCAAGAGAGAGGCTTGCTCCATATTGTTTTGCCTTTCAGCCTATAGTCACTTATTACTTTATATTTCTTGAAGTCCTATTAGAGTGTGGAAAGAACAATGAGTAAGATGCATCAGCATCCTCTGTTTGATGAAACCAACTACTAGGGCAAATACTAATAAGCATATAAACAAATATGTAAAATAATTGCACATGAGGGTAAAGGCTATTAAGGAAGCTATCTGATCACTGAGCTCTTGTGACTGAGGTAATACTATGTAGGAGGTAAGTTAGATACTGTAGTTAGGGAAGTCCCTGGCACAAGCTGGCCTTGTAGGAGATGGCAAGCAAGCTGCATCTTGAAGGATGAGGGAAAGGTCTGGCTATATAGTTTCATACTTTTGTTTTTACAAATTTACTGCACAAATTCTAGCACTCTTTTCAAATGACATGTATAGACATCCTCAGATGGGAGCCTTCTCTGTATCTTAACACCAAACCTGCCAACGTACACATTTGCAATGATCTTCCTCTTCTTCTGTCCTATTATCATGAAATTGGGTCCTGCTCTTCTCTAACATGTACCACAGATAAAGGATAACGTTGTCAATATATATAAAAAATCAAGTAATTGATGTATTCTGTATTACTACATCTAAGCTAATGCAATGTTGATCTCAGTTCCATTTCTCAATACATAGGCTCCAGAGAGTGAAATCCACCCTCCCCCCAATCCTTCTTGAGTTCTTATGGCTGGACTAATAAAAAAAAAATTGACACAAGGCAGATTAATGGGAGAAAAATAAATAAATTTTAATTCATGTGCATGGTATTTTCATAGAAATGGGACCTAAAAAGTGGCCAAATCAGGTAGCTTTCATACTTTGCAGATGAAGAAACAAATTTGTGTGACATTGACAAGACAAGGAAATTCGGGTTTTCAATGATCAATTAGTGAAGAATCTAAACAGAGTCTAGGCTTGAAGTAGTACATTAAAGAAGTTACGAGGTTTATTTCTACAAACTTCTCACCCTGAACTGCCCAACTCTGGTGATAGGATGTCCTTCTATCACCAAATGCTGGGGTGTGCCTTTCAAGTGAAAGTGAAACTGTTAGTGATTCAGCCATGTCCGACTCTTGGCCACCCCATGGAATATAGCCCTCCAGGCTCCTCTGTGGATTCTCCAGGCAGGAATACTGGAGCGGTAGCCATTCCTGTCTCTAGGGGATCTTCCCAACACTGGGATTGAACCAAAGTCTCCTGCATTATAGATGGGTTCTTTTCTGCCTAAGCCACCAGGGAAGCACCTTTCAAATGAGAGATTTATTCCTTGCTTTCAGGGAGACAGAAAGAAAGGTCACCCTGTCCCTCTTGCATGGGCCGTTGCTTAAGTAATTTTAATTCAAAATAATCAATATCCCTTTGTGGCATACTTTGGGGCAGCTCATCCTGAACCCAAACACATGCCTGCTGTGGGGATTACCTTCCACTTGTTCATGTATCCAAGAACATATACTAAGCGCTTACAACGTATCTGAGAGTGTGTAATAAGAGGCACTTGGAATCCAAAGGTGAGGAGGACAGACTGAAGTCTAATGCTCTAGGATCTTGCATCAGCAATGCTTGTCCATAAGGAGCTCTTTCCTCGTTTGCAAACGAGAGTGAGTTATTAATCATGAACTTTCTGCTTGCTGGTTTTAAAATGTGCATCATAGTCACTATAATCACTAGTGAGTGATTCTTGGACTCTAGCTTTCTCTTCCCTAAGCAAGAGGTAAAGAGCATTATTCCTCTCTCTGAGTGTTTTTTGTTGTGGTTTAGTCACCAAGTTGTATCTGACTCTTTTGTAACCGCATAGATTGTAGCCCACCAGGATCCTCTGTCCATAGGATACTCCAGGCAAGAATATTGGAATGAGTCGTCATTTCCTTCTCCTGGGGAGCTTCCCGACCCAGGGATTAAACCTTCATCTCCTGTACTGACAAGCAGGTTCTTTACCATTGAGCCACCAGGGAAGCCTCTCAGAGTTTTGGGAGAGGATGAAATGAGACCCATATATTGACTAGCTTCAACCTTGTATACAAAAGCAGTATAACACTGCTCTATAATGTAGTTCCATGCAGTGACTGTTGTTCTTGGTTCATACTCACTGAAAAGAATTGATCATCATTATTAGAAGCAAGTATATACTAAGCACTCACCACAACCAAGTTTCCTCTCCAGACTATCTTTATTGACTGTACTTCTCAGATTTGTCTGTGGAAACAGAATCATATTCTGTATTATTATATCACCCTAAGCTAGCTAGAGTGATCAGAGCTACTAGAATTACAGAGAAAGGGCATTTTCTGGATTTATATGTTTGTTTTATTATATTCTAGATAGACATATATTTTATTTCTTCTTTATGAATCATTTCTATAAAAGTATATTAGGAAGAACTACCCAATTTTTTTTTCTCTTTTCTGTTTTTTCCCCCTGCTTAAGTAGTGTATCTGAGGAGATATTGTTTTTGTCAAGAAGAGAAAAAATAAAGATTCTATCCAATAAAAGGAAACAAGATTACACTGAGATGCATGTCAGTAAAGCTTAAGCTCTATTGACAAGGATGTTATATCACTGTATAAAATTCTTGCTAACTGTCTCTTGGGATGACCTAAAAAGAAATCAAATGCAAAGTGACATGGAGAAGTAGTCTCCACATCTCCACTATATTATGAAGCCTGCAATATTTTTGCAGTATATTTCATCACCAACCCAAAAACTTTACCAGGACTCAAAGCTTTTTATAATTTAAACCTATTTTGAGCTGATCAACTAAAGATAGCAAACCTAGACCAAAATAAATAAATTTCATTCTCTGGAGCAAATTATTTCTTATAGGCTTTCCGTAAGGCTGTGTTCAGCACCTAAAGTAACACTAAAACAATGCATGACAAGCAGAATGTCCTCAGCTTGGATGAAATCCACCCAGAAATTTGGAACCAGTGTATTATTATCTGAAAATTACTGCTACGGTATAGCTAATTAACTTAAAAGGAAAAATTTTGCACTTTTGATTTGTGTATGGATTAGCATGAAAATATCTTAATTCAACTGGCTTACTAGATTTTTTTTGAAATGATTTGTTTTCTGGTTCTAATTTGTAGTAATTGTGATAAATGCCTATGGATGCCCTTGCTAATTAAAGCATGTGTTCAAGAATGCTCAGTTGTGTTTGACTCTATGTGATCCCATAGGTTTTAGCCGTCCCAGCTCTTCTGTCCATGGGATTGTCCAGGCAAGAACACTGGAGTAGGTTGCCATTTCCTACTTTAGGGGATCTTTCCAACTCAGGGATTGAACCTGCATTTCCTGCATTGGCAGATGGATACTTTACCACTGAGCCTGCTTACGCTCTTGCTGGTAATCAAAACATAACCAAGAACAGACTAACCAGAAATGACAAACTTTCTAAATATAGATTTTACCATCAAAGTGTGATTCATATCTCCTCTCCTCACTAGCCTAATTCTGGACTTTTAAAATCCCATTTATACTCTTTTTACAATTCCTAACTGGTTTCCTCTGTTGGGCTTTTGTCCGTTACTCCATCCTACACTGAACAACTGCATCAATCTTAATCAAGCACAGAACACAGTGTTAACTCCTTAGCAAGGTGTCAAGATCCTCAATAGTCTAGTCCTGATCCAGCCCATTAATCCCCTTCATTCAGCCATTCCTGGACTGCAAGATACTTACTCTATTCTTCATATATTCCTGTTTATGTGCCCTTGCTTGGATTGTCTATGGCAATATTGACATCATCTTCATCCCCGACTATTGGCATTTGAGTAGTCAGAGAGCTCTATGAATGTTAAGTACTCTTTATTTCATTTTTTAAAATATATTTATTTATTTTCTTTACATTATCGTGTTCGTTTTGCCATACATTGACATGAATCTACCATGGGTATACACGTGTTCCCCTTCCAGAACCCCCCTCCCACCTCCCTCCGGAATCCATCCCTCTGGGTCATCCCGGTGCACCAGCCCTGAGCACCCTGTGTCATGCATTAATCCTGGGCTGGTGATTCATTTCACATATGATAATTTACATGTTTCAATGCCGTTCTCCCATATCATCCCACCCTTGCCCTCTCCCACAGAGTCCAAAAGACTGTTCTATACATTGCATCTCTTTTGCTGTCTTGCATACAGGGTTATCGTTATTATCTTTCTAAATTCCTATATATGCATTAGTATACTGTATTATTGTTTTTCCTCTGGTTTACTTCACTCTAAAATCCATATGGTATATAAATCACTTTTAAACTTATTCTACCTTTTTCTCATCCCATATTCCTGGATGATAAACAATATACAAAAGTGTGTCCATCTTGCTAACTTGGATATCACGTGTGTTTTATATATTGGTTGTTGATATGTAGTAGAAGCAATAAAATCCTTTTACAATGTCAGACATATGTGCTTAGACATCTTCAATTTTTTTTATCCAGAATACCAATTCTCTTTCCATAATTTCCCTTTCACAAAAGTTTGACCCCATTGATTTATTTTTCCTCCTTCAAGTTTCAGTTGAGCTGATATTTCTTCAGGGAATTTTCCCCTAAAGGACTCTTAGGCAAGGTTGAGTAACTCATGATATCCATGGGTATATTTGTGTCATTGTACTTTTATTTTTATACTATGTTTTCTTATCATCTCTAGTTTGTAAATTCATTGAATTCAAGAATCTTTCATATAAGAATTTTATAAGGCTTACCACCAGATAAGAAATGCAGTCAATATTTATCAAAATGTTGGATTTAAAAATGTCTATTCATGATCATCATTTGTGATCTAGAACTACACTTTCATGAAGTCCTTCATATTTTTGTCCATTGAAAAAATGTTTTCCTTCCTCTGAATCTTCATATCATTTTTTCATTGAATTTATGATTTTCCTCCCTTCAATATCTGAATTTATTGAGAGGTTTACTTCTCCAGACTAAACTGTGAAATATTTTAGTAAGGGCTATGTTTAATTCTTTTTTGTACTCTTCTAGTGCCGGCATGGATTGTGAACCTGATGGTCTTTCAATGAATGTTGAATAAATGGATGGTTAGATGAGACATACTAATGTTTGAAATATATTCACTGGTATGGGCTACTTCTCCTGGAGTATTGGGCAGTCATCTAACCCAAATTCTACTTGATGATGAAATCCTTACATTTACAGTAACAGAGAAGCATCTTATAGAGTCCACTGTATGAATCGTGATGGAGAAGGAGGATCTGGCATAGAGCACTGGAGATGGAGCAGATGTTTATGTTGGCATGGTACTTTGTGGTTTACTGCAACCATTATTTAACTTGATTCTGACTAGAGGCTGCCAAGGCAAGCAAAATGAGGAGTCTTTGCTTACTGCTTTCTTTTTAGGGTTATCCTTATTAAATAATAACCCTATTCTAGGCATTGTGTTAAACGTGGGACACTAGAAAATTAGAAAATGGTCCTTGAGATATTCCTCTATTTTAATGATGAAAAAGTTGTGTTTGAGAGAAATTGTTTTACTAACCCTGGGTCACAAAGTAAGTGAATGGAGAGAGTTTAGCATGAGAATTTTCTGTTAATTAAGATATAAGTTTAAGAAATAATGGAGTCCTGCATTCCATTGTATTATCTTATTTAATTATTTTTTTTACCCAGAGGCAGGCAATCAGTAAGCGAAATCTTTATTGTAAATGTGAACATTTTCCAGTGATAATCAAGATTATATTAAGAGGCAAGAATGATTTTTTTTAGATTTGTTGCAGTCAGCTACCATTATAACATCTTGTAGACAATTTCAGGAATGTATGATGAAGACCAGTATCAAATTTGAGATGTACTGATGTTTAAAGGATGAATCTTAGATTTATAAACAGAAGGATTTCATAAAGAAACAACTCTTGAGTCTCAAAACTTAGGCTAGAAAGTAAAATCAGTACTTCTAGTTGTGTAAATAACATTTTATATAGAAATTATTTCTTACTGAATCATGTATTGACACATGATATGCATATTTTGCATTCTATTATAAAGTCACATTACATAATATATTATAATACATATATGATGTATATTTTTCCTTTAGTATTTTGTGGTTGTTGATATTCTGTTAAAAAATGAGTTGTATGTGTATCTTTTGACCATGAAGTAATAGCATGCAAGGAAAAAAAAACTCACTTGGGTGAAAATTTGCTATATGGAATTCACGAAGAGAATAAAGCATATGTGGATAATTGGGGAACAGTTCTAAGAAACATGGTGAACATCTGTCGGGAGCACAGATGTTAACGGCTATTTGAAGAAGACAGCATATTAATTCATCACAATTATTTCAAATGGTTGGAAGACTTCAGGTTGACAAGACACATTTGTTTTCTTTTACCTTTCTTTTTTTTTTATGTCAGCAGTTATTCCATGGAAGTATGCAAGCAATTCACTGTGGAAAAATGACAGGGTCATCATTTAGAACTCTAACTCTGGCATGTTGGTGATATAAATGATCTGAGACTGTCAGTCTGTCCCAGCCTGACTTAGCCAGTCCTGAAAGACTGTATATAAATATGAAGTAGCACAAAATATGAAGGAGAGACTGGCAAAAAAAATCACACTCACCTTATATAGCTTATTGTTGTTTTACATAAATTGATGCATTTTATCCTCACAACTTTCAAATGAGGTAGCTTGTGTTATTACTCCTACTTCATAAATAAAGAAACAGAAAGAGAGATGGGTAAGGGGAATAGGTTACACCAGGTGGAGCTGGGGATCAACTCAGCAGTCTGGTCTCAAGAGCTGTAACTTGAAGAACATAAATGTATATGCATGTGGGTTATGTACATTTGGTTGTGTGTATAAATCATATATAATTATAGTCGGTTTTCCTTTGCATATCTTAGTAAAGACTTTGATGAATATAAATAGCAGTCCATTCATTTATTCAGTCATTCACACATTGTTTGAGTCATATAAGACATTGTTGGTGAATGAATGCATCAGTAAATGAGTGAGTGAATTCATAGATGGCAGAATATAATAATTAAAAGTGTGAGTAAATGAAGTGAAAAAGGGAGTTGATTCACAAATCGATAAGTGTGTGAGTATAAGCTTTAGTCCCCTCCTCACCAAATAAAGAAAAAGAGAGGCCCCTAAATTCAGGAAGTTCCTAAGAAGTAATTTTGAAAGGCAAAAGATAGGAAATACCTACGTACAAGTGTTACAAGGAAAAAGTGGAGTGAAAAGATGTGTCATTCTAAAGTGGCATCCTAGTCTAACCATGTATTAGAATATTCTAGAAACCTTTGGAAAGAAGAAAAAGATCCATAGCCAGTGCTCCAGTCTAGAGAAATTGAATATAAGTCTTGGGAGCTAAATGCCAGGTGTATAAAATTGCCCCACATGACTCCAGTGTTTGCAGGCATTATCTGAGAACCACTGGTTGGACAAAGAGAGCTCTCTAGAGAGATTTTATCGAGGAGACAATTTTCTGGTTCAGTCTTAATAAGTCCAGAGGCTTTGCTAGGATAGATCCATTGAGAAGGGTATGGATAAATAATAGGGACCCAAAAGAGCAGCGGGGAGAGCCAGACATGGGAGGAAAGGCAAAGGAAAAAAATTGCTAAATACAGAGAAAGCTCTTGGCAGAATTACAGTTGACTCCGCTTCTGCAGCCTCTGAACCCCTGGGCCCTTTGTCTCCTTCTATCTGTCTTGACTCCTTTGGCAGTCAGGAATTAAAACCTTCAGTTGGGCTGTGGTGTCCTGGACTTATTTAGGATAATGGCCTTTATCGATTGTGGTTCTCTGCCTGCAGGCCTCATAGGATGTTTCAGCTTCAGCTTTGACTTCAGACTCATACTTCCCTAAATAGCTTCTAAATGGATTTTAAAATGCTCCATCTAAATTACTTAAAGGCTTACCTCAGCCACCCCATCAATTTCTAGAGAACAAGCTCTTGGCAACAATCAAGGTTTGTAGCACTTCGCCAGCCACGTAAACGCTCCAGTCCTTGCCCTGAGCAGTTTACCTCCATGAAGTAGGTGTGACTGGGTACTTAAAAATACATAAAATGCTATGATTTGGAATTGGACCCAGAAATGCTGACTTCTTCCTATCGTTAGAGCTGTTAACTACTTTACTGAGTGTTTCATGTCATTTTGGTCTGACAAGAGAGGGGCTATAAGATTTTGTGCTTCTTATGCTAAAAGAATCTGCATGGTACCTTTAAAATCATCCGAGAGGGTCTTTAGATGCTATGACTATTGTCCTTACTGAATAATATTGACAATAGCTAATAGTTCTTATAGCTGTGCTGTTGAGCATTTGCTCTGTGCTAGTCAATATCCTTAGCACTTCGTATGTATTCATTTATTAAAAGTCCTCAACAATCCTGTAAGAGTAGCAATTTGTAGTTTTTAGTTTATGGGTGGCAAACTCATATCACAGAGAGGTTACATAGCTTATCGAGGGGCTCTAGGCTTTCAGGGGCAGATCTGGGAGACAAATGCAAGTAACCTGGTTCCTGAGCTGGTGTGCTTAATATAAAACAGACATGATTCATGTCTCGATTCTCATGTCCTTAATGTTTTGACATGATAAGTAAATAATACCATTTTGAAGAGTGTTTACAAGATTTCCTGATACATAACAAATCAGTTCAGTCACTCAGTCATGTGTGACTCTTTGCCACCCCATGGAATGCTTCCCTGTCCATCACCAACTCCCAGAGCTTGCTCAAACTCATGTCCATTGAGTCAGTGATGCCATTTAACCATCTCATCCTCTATCATCCCATTCTCCTCCTGCCTTCAATCTTTCCCTGCATCAACGTCTTTTCCAAGGAGTAAGTTCTTTGCATCAGATGGCCAAAGTACTTGGAGTTTCAGCTTCAACATCAGTCCTTCCAATGAATGCTCAGGACTAGAATATACTGTCTAGGTTGGTCATAGCTTTTCTTCCAAGGAACAAATGTCTTTTAATTTCATGGCTGCATGAAATCACCATCTACAGTGATTTTGGAGCCCAAGAAAATAAAGTATGTCACTGTTTCTGTTGTTTCCCCATCTATTTGATGTGAAGTAATGGGACCAGATACCATGATTTTAGTATCTTAATGTTGAGTTTAATAGTCAATACATATCAGGAATTATGCTAGTTATAATACTCTCCAAATCTTTTTAAAGAGGAAGATGAAGTTAACATTAGAGAAATCTACCAGTGTTTTTGAGTTTTACAGTCATTATCTCATTTATGCCCACAAAACAACTTGAATTGCATCTATAGCCAGGTTCATTTTGTGGATATGAATTGAGAACTAGGAGCTATTAAGTGATTAGTTTCAAGTCATGCAGCTAAGAAGCAGTAGGACCTGCAGTATAACTCAGGGAGCTCAGCCTGGTTCTCTGTGGTGACCTAGATGGGTGGCATAGTGGTGGGTGGGAAGGAGGTCCCAAGGCAGGGGATGTGTGTATAGGTGACTGACTTTGTGGTGCAGCAGAAACTAATGCAGTATTGTAAAGCAGCTATTGGTTGTTCAGTTGTCAAGCTGTGCCAGTTTCTTTGTGATGCCATGGACTGTAGTCCACCAGGCTCCTCTGTCCATGGGATTTCCCAGGCAGGAATACTGGAGTGGATTGCCATTTCCTTCTCCAGGGGATCTTCTGACCCAGGGATAAAACCCACGTCTCCTGCATTGGCAGGTGCGTTCTTACCACTGAGCCACAAAGCAACCATACCACAATTTAAATTAACTTGGAAGAAAAAAAATTTTAAATGAAGTGATAGAAACAGAATTGGAACCAAGGCTAACTTGATTTTTCTTCCCCCCTAAGCAATGGCCTTCCTTTTGACAGCTCAGTGGTGAGTCCCCTCATTTAGACATGTACAGTTAAGAGGAATTTTTGATGCTTTATTCAAATATGTCATTACATCTACAGCACACAGCATAAGCTTTTATGAATACACATTAGAGGATCAATTAAAAGTATAAAGTTACCATTAACTAGTTAGACTTCTATATATTTAACCATGGACACAAAAGGAGCTACCTGTGAGTGTGATTTGGAAACTAGGGAATTTAAAAATAAAATATTACAAAGAAAATGAGGATGTTGATTCCCAAAGAAGATAGGCAGATAGATACGTTGCATAGAATATAAGCAGCCAGTGAAGTTTTATATATGGCTGGGGGGTGGGGAGTGTAGACATGAATGAGTGTGCTTGTTTAGACATAGCATCACCACCCAGTGTCTGAGTAGACACATATTTCCTGGCTGGCACTAGACCTGGTAATGCTTACTGACATATAGATTGATGTGTATATAGTCAACATATTCAATGAAAAATGTGTAAATAGCTTGATGAATAAGTGATTCTTTTTTATGCATCTTATATGAAAACTTACCTAAGGAACACCAAGTAATAACACTGTTTATTTAATACTTACAAACAGCTAACCACTGCCCTAGGTCCTTTATTATGTGACCGCTTTCAACTCCTACAGGAAACCTGTTTTTTTCCATTTTGCAACTAAAGAAACTTACACCCTGAAAGGTGATTGACTTTTTTAAGCTCACATAGGTAATGTTAGATATGAGATCCCATCTCATGTCACAGTTCTACTGTTTTCCATAGCCTCCAAAGAGATGAGAGATTTCAGGCTTCTCTGGTGCTCAGCGGTAAAGAACTTGCCTGCCAATGCAGGAGACTTAGGTTCGATCCCTAGGTTGGAAAGATCCCCTAGAGGAGGAAATGACAACCCGTCCCAGTGTTTTTGCCTGGAAATTTCCACAGACAGAGGAGACTGGCCAGTTACAGTCCATGGGGTCACAAAGTATAGGCATGACTGAGCACACACACATGTGAGAAAAAAAAAAAAAAAAAGAAATTTCAAATAAATCCTACAATTTGGAAAAGCAGCATAACTCTGTCTCTCCCCCACCCCACCCCTTTCTCTTTCCTCCTTCCTCCTTCTCCTTCCTCTGTCTCTTTCTTTCTGAATAGTATTTCATGAAACTCAAGAGTAATGACAAAGACTTACACTGTGTATTACAAAATGTTCTGCTGAGTTTTGCAGACATGACACACACAAGCCAGACTGCAATAATGTGCATCTTCACACCTCCTGATGTGCCTTCAGCCCTTTTTATTCCGATACGGTCTCTCCAATTGCAAGTAAGATGAAAGCAACATCATTGTCAAGATAATCCTAAAGAACTTTGGATATATTTGCTTTTTTAATTTTATTTATTTGTAAGCACTGGAACTTAGTATAACGTGCCTTGCAGTTGGCCTCAGAATTGTGCTACTCCAGGATGTCAATGCTACTTTGAAAATCAAGCCTGGTTTATTAGGAGACTTGACAAGATGGTTGTTGTGCTTGGCTTGTTTTGTGATTGGTCAGCTGCTTGCTTGTGTTTACTTTGATTTATTATTTGTGTACACTGGACACTTTTCTTTTGATTGTAATACATGTTCCCCATCCTATTCTTAGAAGGCTCTGATTATTAAATGAGGACAAGTCCCCCCAAAATTTGTATTTGTAAATTATTGTATCCACAGCCACAATATTTGGGAACCAACTCCAGGCAAAGCTTAATATTCTATACTACAAAATGTCACAAATGACTCCTTTCAACCATTCCCTCCTGTCTGCGTAATGGTGTCTTCTTCCATTACACAATAAGTGATAAAAACTAGGGGTTTCCAAGACTCAGAAACTTCCTTTCATACTTGCTCCTATAAAAGATGAGAGCAGTTACATACAAATGGCTTGATCATTTTTAAAGTGTCAGATCTTTGCTCTCTCAGGATCCTTTACTGCAGAAGAACATTCATATTTCTTCTAGTTCTAATAATAACACTAAAAATAAAATAAAATGAATAAGATTCCCTGTGTCTCCAGTCTATTGCCAACTTTAATTCATAACAGTCAGTATTAATTCAAGCTAAGGTCCCTAGGAAAGATAACAGATGCCTAGACTTTTTTTTTTCCCCTTCTACATTTGATTTTCTCATGTCCCATCAAGGTTGGCTAAATCTATTTAGTCCAGATTCCAGCCCCAGGCATCTCTAAATGTGTTTGTTTAATACTTTGTCATATTTCTTTTTGCATTCTTCATGGAGGTTAGAGAGTTTTATATTAAGCAACTGCAATAAAGTGTTTCCTGACAAGGAAAGGATTGATTCTGGGAACCTCCATCAAATACATAGAATTGATTTTTCTTATTTTGTACTGAAATCACAAAATGCTTGTTGAAAAGCATCTATATGCAGGATCTCCCCTTTAAGGATACTGGTATGAAAGGAATATTTACAGGATTTCCCTTCCTGTAGCTCATCGTGTGAGACAGAAAAAGTTGCACCAACCAGGGGATTGTCATGAATCTAGCATAGAAAGGACAGGAAGATGGTGCCAGAACCAGACATGAGAAATCACTAGAGCTCACATCACCAACCTATCTCATCTCAGAGAAGTTGTTTGTATTTCTCAAGCCTCAGTTTGTATCCCTGTAAAGTGGGCTTTCTAATATGTTATAAGTTATTGTGGAGGTTTACTATGGTAAAGAATATTTTCAAATATTTAAAAAAGATTCTCCTACAAATACAGAATGAAAATACAGGAATTCATTAAATTTATTAAATCATTAATGCAGAAACAAGAAACATAAAGCATGTATATCTTTCTATTTGTTTCATCTTCCATTTCTTTCATTAATATCTTACAGTTTAAAGTACTGGTCTTTAACATCTTGTTTAAATTTATTCCTAGATATTTTAATATTTTTGATGCAACTGAAAAAAGATTGTTTTCTTAATTTCTCCTCCTGATAGTTCATTATTAGTGTATAGAAACATGACAGAAATCTGCATATTGATTTTACTTATATCCTGTAACTTTACTGAATTTTTGTGTTAGTTTTTATAGTTTTATGGTGGAGTCTGTAGGGTTTTGATATAAAATATTATGCTGTCTGTAAACAATGACAGGCTTATTCCTTCCATTCTGAATTGCATGGCTTTTCTCTTTTCCTCTTTTCTGGTTGTTATGTCTAGGACTTCTAATATTATGTTGAATAAAAATGTTGAAAATGGTGATAGAACACATCTTCTCTTATTCCTGATCTTAGTTTTAAAGTTTCAACTTTTATTTAGAGTATTGTGTTGTGTGGGGTATCATTTAGATTATTATGTTATGTGGGGTTTTATTATGTGGGATTTTCTTAAATGACCTTTATTATGTTGAGATATGTTCCCTCTATTCCCACTTTGTTGAGAATTTTTATTATAAATGAATGTTGAATTTTATCAAATGCTTTTTATGCATCTATTTAGAAAACCATATTATTTGTATCCTTTATTTGTTAGTGTGATATATCACATTGATTGGTTTATGATATTAGTCCTTCCTTGCATTTTGGAATAAACCACACTTGATCATGATATATGATCCTATTTATGTATTGTCAAGCTTGGTTTTGTAATGTTTTGTTGAGGATTTTTGAATCTATTTTTATCAGGAATACTGGCCTGTTATTTCTTTTTTGTGGTATATTTGTCTGGTTTTGGTATTAAGGCAATGGTGGCCTCACAGAATAAGTTTGGGAATGTTCTTTTCATTTAGTTTTTTGAAATATTTTGAGAAGGATAGATATTTACTCTTCTCTAAATGTTTGATGGAATTTACCTGTCGAGCCATTTGGTACTGGACCTTTCTTTGAAACTCTCTGCTTCCTGGACTTGGATATGTCCAGGGTTCTTTTGCCAGATTAGGGAAACTTGCAGCCATTATTTCTTGAAGTAATTTTTCTGCCCTTTTCTCTTTCCTTTTTCCCTGGAATCCCTATAAAGTAAATGCTACTGCTCTTGATCTTGTTGCAGAGGTCTCTTACTATTGTTTATTTGTTTGCTTATTTGCTGTTCTGATTGGGTGGTTTTCACTGCCCTGTTTGCCAGATCACTGATCTGTTACTCTGCCTCCTCTAATCTGCTGTTGATTTCTTCTAGTGTATTTTTTGTATCAATAATTATTGTATTGTCCAGTTCTAATTGTTTAATATTTTACCTTTGTTGAATTTCTCACTGCATTCATATATTCTTCTCCAGAGGCCAGGGAGTGTCTTTATGATCATTGCTTTGAACTCTTTATCTGGTAAATTGCTTATTTCCATGTCATTTCCTCTTTTTTGAGGTTTTGTCTTGTTCTTTCATTTGGAAGGCATCTTTTTCCCTCCTTATTTTGTTTAACTCTCTCTGTCTCTTTCTCTCACTCTTTCTTCTTTTGCATGTTAGGTATATCAGGTACATCTCCCAGACCTGAAAGAATGACCATATGTAAAAAGTGGGATGCAGTGGTATGATACCCCATGGTAAATGGAGTCAGGTATTCTAAGAGTTTTCCCTTTGTGGGCTGCATGTGCCCGCCTGTTTTGTTGGGGTCGCATTTCTGTGGATTTGCTGATGGGTGGCTTTGACCCCAGCCCCTACTGGCCATGAGGGACAGTTGTGACCCTTGTGGATATGTTAGTACGTGGTCCTGACCCCCTGGAGCAAGACTCAGTTTGCAAGCTTCCTGTCAGGCGAGGTGGGGCTGGGGCCACTTTGGAAATGCCGGTCAGGGCAGGCAGGTTGAGTCCTCAGGGAAATGCTAGTTCGCTGTGCACAGTGTTAGCTAAATTAATGCAGAGTGACAGTGATGGGGCTTGTCAACACCGAAACTGCTAAGGGGGAAGGGAGCAAAAAAAGTGGCACCCACGAGCACTTCAGCCCCTGGATATATTTCCACCAGATTCTTGCCCCTTGAGCTATCACCCCGGAATTTAATGAATCTCCTTGCATGACCCATGTGCTTTTCAGGCTCTGACCCCTGTGCTGGGACTTGGAGTAAGAGAGTGTGAGGTCTTTGAGAGTGGAGTCTCAGTCTCCCATAGCTCTTCTGTCAATGATCTCAGTGAGGGCAGAAAAGGTGATTTGTTCCCTACAGTAGCCTTTCATCCTGTGACAGTATCTGATACAGAGAAGATGATAAGTATTTGAACAATTAAAATGCTCTGATTGCACAGAGGGAGTAGAAATCTGAATGAAGTAAGATGACAATATAGGTAGAGTGCGCAAAAAAAAAAAGATAAATGATGGAAGAATCTCTGGCTTATTATTCTGAATTTTGACATATTTAAAATGGAAAAAGGATAAGGGGCATAAAGTTCTATTTTGTCATCTGAAGTCATTAATTTGCCCCATCAATTTGTTTGCTTTCTCAATTTTTAACCATTTACCTACAGTCATTACATGTGAAGAAGTTTTAAGTAATAACATGACTTATCAATTCCAATGAGTCAAACTTCTTGTCAATGAGAGTTGATATTTCAATTAGGGAAATAAAATATATAACTCTGAAATGGTAAGACAGCAATTGCAATATAAAAATATAAAGCAAGATACAGAAATCTCACTGCAGATTTTATATACATCTGAAAAAAAATCAAGAAATTCAGATTAGTTTTTCTAGGCTGGTTGTTAGGAAGGTTTAGAGTCTATAACAAAAGTAAGATTTATTTGATAGCAAGGCCTGTCCTACTTCCACTAACTCATGCTAGGAAAAAAGTTAGATGCTGTATCCCAGCTATACAAGGTAATGGAGAAAAGCCAATCAAAGAATCATATTTTAAAGAAATAATATTTTTATTAGACATTAAAAATTCAAAATGTAAATCTTCTACCATAGTTCCTAACATAGTGAACATCAGTATTTGGGATTATTCTTCAGTTTAGCTCAGTTTAGTCACTCAGTTGTGTCCAACTCTCTGTGACCTCATGGACAGCATCATGCCAGGCTTCCCTGTCTATCACCAACTCCGGGAGTTTACTCAAACTCATTTCCATTGAGTCGATGATGCCATCCAGCCATCTCATCCTCTGTCATTCCCTTTTCCTCCCACCTTCAATCTTTCCCAGCATCCAGAGTTTTCCAATGAGTCAGTTCTTTGCATCAGGTGGCCAAAGTATTCTTCTTACTTATCATCTATTCTTAATGAGTTAAGTGAAATACTAATTTAACCAAATGATCATTATCTAACCTGTAAAGAGACATAAATACACTTTCAATTATCATATTAATGTGATTATGATTTATATTTCACCTATTAAACTCATAAAAAATAGAGTTAAAATAATTTTTTTTATTCCCAGTCACTAAATCCTTCTATACATGTCATTAAAATTAAGTATGGAAGGAAATTCACAACTGTAATAGAAACTGAGTTCAATTAGGGACTCATTATGATGGCACAGTGAAATTGATTTGCAACTGTATCTTTTTGAGCTTTCATTTTTAATGTTAATAATAAAATCATAAATTTGATGAGGAGAGTCATTAAAGTACTTCATAGGAAGGGTTATTCATTACTTTAAAAGTGTATTATCTGGAACTTATTCCCTTCTGCTACCGAGTTTTGTCATGTCCAAGAGATAAATGATGCTGAATATAAACTAGTTGGCTGACATCAGTTACCATGATCCACATACTCAGTAATTTATGTGCCATACTATTGTTCTTTTATGCCTTGAAAAAAAATTCTTCTAAAAAGCAAGTATTACCTTTTTGAAGATAAGTGCTGGCTATTGTATAGGCTGTTTCCTAAAGACAGAAAAAAGTCCAATGTGATCGCATGGTAAAAATTGACCTCAGGATGACTGTATACATTAGTGGTACATATGCATGAACAAACTAACATGAAATTCTGGTTAAATAATCAGTAAAGGGTCAAAACAGCCTGGGAGAGAGTCATGAAAAGAGGGCAAGCAAGAGATTCCAGGCATCATAAGATTTTCAGCCAGATTTCGGGACAGAACCTATGTGTATTCAGTCTATACTACTATTATGGATATGGTATGGTATAGGCATACTCACCATTTCACACAACAAAATGTGTTTGTTTATTTTTTTTTAATTTTTATTACCCAGAACTTAGTAGTTTACCAAGGCTCCTAATTATTATCTCATACTGTAGGCTAAGTCCAACATAGTGTGGCTAGATTCTTTACTTAAAGCTCACAAATCTGAAACCAGGGTATCAGCTGAACTGTTGTTTTCATCTGGGGCTCGTGACCCTCTTCCACACTCAGTGCCAATTAGTAGAAATCAATTTTTGTCCTGTTCTTGTCATATGAACTTTTGATCTTAATTCAACAATGTAGTCATGTTTCTCATATTTTGAAACTCTCTGACTTTTTCCTCTGTCGTCCTCCTTTGTCTTTTAAGGATTTTTATGATTGTATTGCACTCTCCCCAAAATCTAGACTACTCTCTTCATTTTAAAATTGGTTGGTTAGTACACATAACTATGGACATGCTTCCTTTCGCCATGAAAGGAAACACAAGTGTGGAAGGAAAATGAGGGGTCGAATATCAAGAAGCCAAGGTTCTGGCTCCTAGAACTAGAAATTAGAAACTGGAACTTCTCAGAGTCTGAGAGAAGTAAGTTTGGAGAACAGAGAAGGTGGATTTCATACAGTAAGAAATACTTTCTATAGTTCATTAAGCCACAGTATTGTCTTGATTGAACATAGTGCTGCTGCTGCTGCTAAGTCCTTCAGTCGTGTCCGACTCTGTGCGACCCCATAGACGGCAGCCCACCAGGCTCCCCCGTCCCTGGGATTCTCCAGGCAAGAACGAACACTGGGGTGGGTTGCCATTTCCTTCTCCAATGCATGAAAGTGAAAAGGGAAAGTGAAGTCGCTTAGCCCTGTCTGACTCTTCGCGACCCCATGGACTGCAGCCCACCAGGCTCCTCCGTCCATGGGATTTTCCAGGCAAGAGTACGGGAGTGGGATGCTGTCACCTTCTCCCCGAACATAGTGAGAGGCTCCCCAAATTTTCATAAAGTCTTGAATGACAGTTCTTTATAGGTGGAAAAACAAAAGGGAGGATTATATTTGGAGGCATTTTGAGGCTGATATTCATTCACTCTCAGTGGCAGGGTGCCTGGCTATTAGCTGTAGGGATCCTCAGTATGACATCAGTATGTGGCCGGGATTAAGCTTTTAGGTAGTAACCTGCTGCAATGCATGAGACCCTGGTTCGATCCTGAGTCGGGAAGATCCCCTGGAGAAAGGATTGGCTACCCACTCCAGTATTCTTGGGTTTCTCTGGTGGCTCAGTTGGTAAAGAATCCACCTGCAATGCAGGAGAACTGGATTTAATCCCTGGGTTGGAAAGTTCACTGGGAGGAGGGTATGGCAACCCACTCCAGTATTGTTGCCTGGAGAATCCCCAGGGACAGAGCTGTGGTGGGCTACAGGGCTACAGTCCATGGGGTGGCAAAGAGTCGAACATGACTGAGAACAGCACAATATATATTTTATCTCCCTCAAGAATTTGAAAATAATGTTAGTACTGATACTTTAGTTAATGCAGCTCATATCTATACGTTTATAAAAGTAAATGAAGGCTGCCTCTTTTCGTGCATAAAACACCTTTAAAAATGAGAAGAACTGTGGAGTTGTAGGTTTACCTATATTTCATTTAATCTGACAACTGCAAAATGAGTAAATAATCTCTGAATTCTGATTAAACTGTAAATGCCTTTGAATTATTATGATCATCATCTATTGAGATTGTTGACAATATACTTAGCACTAGATAAAACACTGGAGATATAACTTCTGCCCAAGAGTTTTTAAATCCACACTGTATTAAGTACATGCTGTGTGAAATGTAATTTATCTCAAGTTGACCAATCTTTTTCATTAAAATTCTATTTACAACACTGGGCAAACAGGTAATTACACTTTAAAATAAAGTAATCCAGTGTGCTTTATTATTGCACGTTGCGAGTGAAGATAGTCCCTTTCCATTGAGGAAAGATATTTTATAGGCTGCAATCTTAGTTTCATGCAGTCATTTTTGAAAGTATTTGCTTGTAGTAATATAAAAAATCAAGATGAGGTTGAATGTTTTAGCTTAAATCATGCTGATCAGAAAAATCTGTAAATTTTCATCATCATAATGACAGCACTATATATATATTTAGCAGAGGGAAGTGATTTTTATTTAGTGTCTCCTCTATATCAGGTACAAAGCTGTATGTTCTCTATATTGTAAGGAATCATAAAAAATAATATAAAATACAAATATCTTTATTTCTATAGAAGAAGAGAGTAAGATACAAAGAGTTCAATTCAAATGTCCAATTTTTCTCATAGGTGACTGGAATCTGACCCCTACTTGCCCATTCATACTTCTTTTCTACAAGAAGAGTCATTCATAAGCAATTTCATGAGCAGTCATGAGATTTCTCTCATACTACTTTGAAAATCCTGATCTCAGTCAGGATTTTTGTACCCATGTTTTGTATCCATGCAATTCATCAGATTTCCTATTTTGTTTGCTTAACTGTTGATAATCAAGATAATTGAGTACCAAGAAACTGGTAAGAATTCTGAATCACTGAAATGATTGAGATATTTTTAAAATTAATTTTATAATTCATCTTGTTAGGTTACCAATAGAGTTTTTGAAACAGACCTGTATATAACATGCATTAGTACTTCTGTGACCCTCATGCTGAATAGAGCTGGCCTTGTGACTCACAAAACTGAAAATGAGGCCGGGAAATGTAGTCTAACTAAAGGCCCCATGACGAAAAGAGTAAACCATTTGTAAGTAGCTAGCAGGCTCCATTACATTCTCTCCTTGTCTTTTGTTACCCATAAATAAAATTCATCCTTTTTTCACACAACCACCTTTTCTAGACAAACAAAACTTCTATTTCAGGTATGATTTCATTCAGAAGACTTTGCCCTTTCCTCACCTGGATTAGTTATTGCTTCTTTGAACTTTTATTGCATCTCATGCATACTGAAATCACAGAACTCTCAGACTATTTGAATCTCTCCCAAATAATAGAGCTTCATTTTTGTGTTTTGAAAATTTGGCATAGTATCTGGAACTATTAATTCAATGAGTACATTAAAGATTCTAAAGGCATCAGATTTTCCTTAAATAATCAAATAATATTATTCATTGAATTTTCCCATATTCATTTGTATTAAATCTAACATAAATAATTGCAAAATAATGCTGGGCAAAAACATTTTCAGATACCTTTAATAAAATGTACTTTAAAATATCTTTAATCTCTATTGATAATAAAGTTATAGAGGTTGTTATTACTACTGAATATAAAAATACTCCTGCTCATATTTTTAATTGAAGGAAATGCTAATTCAGGAAGAAATTAGTGAAAATAAACAATATTTTACACAAATTTGTAGACCTCCAAATTCTATCAATGTGTAGACCTTATGTTCAGCATGTATATATTAAATTCTAAACTATTTAGGGATATAGAGATTTTATATGATTCAAGTTTGTACTTTCCATAGTCTTTAAAGATTTTTTTTTAAGAATAAAATCATTGCTTATACTTTACACATTAGGAATATTCCCCCAAATATGTTTGGATTATTTCACAGTCCTCATAACAGCTGTCAGATAAGAAAACAAGTTTTACAGAGTTAATCAGTTAGCCTAAGACTACAGAATTAGAGAGAGGAAAATTGAGAACAGAAATCCAGGCATGTTTGAATTTAGCTATTAAGCACTGTGGCCAGTGATAACATGGGGTACATTCAAAATCATCTGAATTCAAATCCTATCTCTGTCATGTCAAAACTATAAACTTACTCAAATCATTTACTGTCACTGGGAATTAGTTTTTGAAAGTCAGTATGATATCAAGTCAACCACTTTTGTGAGATCACTTTACAATCCTTAATCATAAATTGTAGCAAAACTTAATTGAGAGACAATCTTACTCTATTTTTTTCCCTGAATGCAAGTCATAGCAAAAGCATTTTTAAAGCAAAATACCAAAAGGTAAGCTATTATGATTTAGAGAATCTTTCAGTATTTTTTTTCCTCTAACCATATTAAAAAGTCTTAAGTTTATATTTGGATAATCAAAATTTTTCCAGGAAAATTACATGAAGCATCGATTATGTTATAACCACCTCACTAGACAAAATAAAATTGTTTTATAGAATAACTCATTCCAATTCAATCTGAATTGAATTGGAATTCAGATATTATAATCCCTGTATTAGTAAGGTTTTGCTGTATAACAAAATCACCACATAATTTAGTGACTTAGACAGCAGCAATTTTTTTGCTCTTCCTGTAGTTTGGCAGTTTGTATAGTGAGGCTTCCTAAAATAAGGTTTCAAGTTGGCCAAGCTGCATTTATCTTATAACCAGATGATACTAGACTTTTAAAGGAATGAGTTTTAGATTTTTTAATTCCACAAAAATCAAGAGCATTATGTACAAATTATAATATTAAGTCAACCCCTCTGCCAATATCAATTTTTAAAGAAATCTATTTGGGGTTAAAGTAAAATAACATTAAACATCAGTGGAAAATGTATAGAATTATATTCAAATAAATTTTAAAAAATTAATATGCTAATTTATAATATTCTTAGAATTAAAATTACTTGCCCCTGTAATACTGGCCTCATAAACATCTGTGTGCAGTTGACATAACCAGCATTATTTTGTGGAATTTGTTTTGAGGCAATTGATACTAAGATGAGCGAGTGACTTTGTCACCACTTTCGGGTAGGCTCATTTTAAGCACTTTTGAAAATGTAAATATTGTGCCTGTATTAAGAAAATAATAGTTTGTAAATAGCTCACTAACTGGAATTTGATGAAAACCTGTATTGTGAAGAACATACATTCTCTTCTCTTAGAATCTTGGAGCCAATGATGAGTCACAAGAGGATGAAAAGACAGGAGTAGAAATTGAGTAGTAAAAATGCATATTGCTTATTACTTTTTAAGGGTAGAGTAATGCATTTTGGCAACAGACATGTAAAAGCATCCTCAGATGCAGGGGGAGCTAAAATTGTATGCCCTCATTTTCAGATTTCTTAGGCTTTGTACTTTCTCTGTGTTTTAGTGATTTCACCTTAGAAAATGTGATGAGATTCTCAGTGGTATTTTTGTCCTATCACTTGAACATTTTTTTTGTCCATTTTCTTTTATCTTTTTTACATGGCTTTGTTTCTGTTTGTTTATTTTTGTTTTTGCTTTACTTTTTATTTCTGGGATACTGTGTTGAATCTTTTCATTGTTGGTTTGCCACTTTTGTTTTCTGCCATGAAAATTAGATCATTGCAAAAATGTACATACCAGTCTTTATCTTTAAATATGCCTTTTTTTCCCCATGAAATAATCAATAATGGTATCCTAGAGATTTATGCATGGGCTGCAGAGATATTAAACTTAAACAATATATGTTTAAAAATCTTATACCTACTAGGAACTGAGATTCAGTATTCATTTTTGTGAGGTATGTGGCTAGGGCAGTGATGGAGTTGGTAATATTTAAGTAAGAATTTAGGGAATACCAACAGAAATTTACAGAATGCTCTAGATGCCTCTGGAGCAATCTAAATGTCTCTGCAAATTCTTTAATAATTGATCTAACCAAATATCATTTGAAATGAATATGGCTTCTAATGTCAATTATCAGGAAGACTTTGGCAGTAAAAATTCGAATTAGTCAAGTTGGGTAGTGAGGATTCAGCCACATAGGTTTAGGGATGAGGCATTCAGCATCTGGGAGAAATTTGGAAGGAAGAAATTAAAACAAAAATACTGGATGTCAAGATTAGTAGCTACGTTTAAAATGTCTCATTTGATTCTAAAACAGAGCAAAACCAAAATATTCACTTCTAGCTATAATGGAGTAGCTGTATCAGACAAGCACTCTTGAGGGGAGAAAAAAGACACAAACAGCTAGAATAGCTTGACAAATGCAAAACACGGGGTGTAGGATGTGGAGTCTAGAGTCCAGGAATTTGATACTGTTTGCCTTTGTATAGCTTTGACAAATCTGCTCCTTCACAAGCAGTGCATAGATGAGAGAATGAGAAGAAAGTGGTGGTTTATAACCTTCAGTGGAAAATGGGTAGGAGAAACAAAAGCTGGAGTTTGGGATTACCAAAGCAGTGAAACCTCAAGAGGAAAAATGAACTTTTTTTTTTTTTTTTAAAGCAATAGCTGGTAAGTGAACTTTACAGTTTTTCTATTTATGCATTGTCTGACTCCTATTTTCTGATTTCTCATGCATCTGGAGGATGAGAAGTCACTAAGAAATATTAGAAAAGATGCTAAGAAACTAAGTGTGATTTTGGTGATCTCGTATTGCTGGAGAGACAATAACGTGTTCAAAATTTGTCAAAGACTAGAGCCTCTAACAAACACATTGGCTTTCAATATAATTATTTCAGTTTTCTTTCAATGAAGGTGATATGTACAAGTTATGTTTAAGTCATTGCAAGAAGAAAAAAAAAGTCTCTGGAAGAATAATTTTTTACATGATGTCCAGTTATCAATTTTAAAAATATTTTAGTGCTAAGATAACATCTAATGGTCTCAAAGCAATAGAAAAAAATACAGAAAAGTGTCTAAAGGTGATATAAATACTGTAGATATCATATAAATCTTTACAATATGCATAGCCAAAAATAGGACAAATTGGAGAATCCCACCAGAGAAATAGACATCTATTTTAAAAATAATCAGGTGGACCCACTATAGCTGAAAAGGCCAATAAGTGAAATTAAGAACATAATAGATTGAATTGATAGTAGATTAGAGCAAAAAATAAAAGAAAGAAAATTAGTAAACTAAAAAACAGGTCTGTAAAAATATCAAGATTGAAGCATGGTGAAAATGTCTAACAAAACTATAGTTTGTATGCCTTGTGAGGTTAAAACAAAATTCCAAAAGCAATATTTGAAGAGGCACTGGTCAATAATTTTTCCAAACTGATGAAACTTTGAAGAATTCATTCATAGTTTCAAAATTAAAACAACAAAAGAAAAATAAACAAATCTTTACAACCTTTAAATGAATAACAAGAAATTAATGAATAGATACGTTAAAAAAAAAAAGACATACAAATCTTGAAAGCAACCAGACCACGAAGACACATCACATACAAAGGACTATAAATAAAGCTGACAGCTAATTTCTCTACAGAAACAATGAAAACATACCGAAAATATGTCACATTTGACATGTGGGAAGAAAATTTCAAAATCATGTTTTTCCTAACAAAATACTATATCTGATCCTTAGATGAGGAAATGAAAAGTGAGTTGTTTGTGTAGATACTATCAGGGTACTTATGAATTTTTGAAACTTGTTTGTTGATTTCATTTTTCATTCCTTTATTGGTCCATTCATTTAATGAATGAAGCTATCGATTAATGGAACATTTTATTGTTTCTACCATATGACAGGCATGGTCCTAGGATAAGTGATGAGAACACAAGGACAAAAATCTATTCTCATAAACTTTACAGTGTGGGAAATACATACAATAAAATATTAAATAAGCAAACAAGAAAGTCACATTTTCCATGCTATTAAAAATCAAGATAAAGTGGTGAGATAAAATGTAACTGGATAAGGCCAGTTAACCAAAGACTACTTTGAAGAGATGATGCCTGAACTGTTATCCAAAGCATGAGAACAGACCAGTGTCCCCAGCAAAGAAAATCATAAGCAATAAAGGATGAGAAAGCACAGTAAGAGTCAGATAGAAAATAGTGTGGCTAATGCATAATGAGTAGGGGAGAAGATGGTGTGAGATATATTTTAAAGTGTAAGCATCTCATGCCTGGCCTTAAAGCCTTAGTAGTGGTGGTGATTTAGTTGCTAAGTCATGTCTGACTCTTGTGACATCATGGACAGTAGCCTGCCAGGCTCCTCTGTCCATGGGATTTCCTAGGCAAGAATAAGCCGTTCCCTTCTACTGGAGATCTTCCCAACTCAGGGGTCAAACTGTATTGCACGTTGTCTCCTGCATTACAGGTGGATTCTTTATGGACTTCGCCATCAGGGAAGACTTTATACCTTAGTTAGAAAGTAAGATGGCAACAGTCTTAGTTCATTCAGGCTATTGTAACCGAATACCTCCGTCTGGGTGTCTTATAAAAACAAAAATTTATTTCTCACAATTCTGGTGGCTGGAAGTCTGAGTTCAGGATCCTGGCATTAGTCTGGTGAAGGCTCTCTTCTGTGTCATGGAATTCTTGTATTTGCCAGAGGTAGAAGCAGGCAAGGGAATTTTCTCAGCCAGCAAACATTAATCCCATATCAGGAGAGCTCTATCCTCATGACCTGATCACCTCCAAAAGGCCCCTTTACTTAATACATTATCTTTGGGGTTTGATTATAACATGCAAATTCAGTAGGGATAGGCGGCATAAACATTTAGACCAGATCAGCGTGGAAACTGCTTGTGGGCTGTGACTGGTTGTGCTTGACTCACTTACTGGATGGATGAGATTAATCCTGCCCTTAGAAGGCATCGTTTCCTCCAGCTCTAAGTTAATAAAGGGCTTCCCTCTTAGCTCAGTCAGTAAGGAGTCTGACTACAGTGCAGGAGACCTGGTTTCCATCCCTGGGTTGGGAAGATCCCCTGGAGAAGGAAATGGCAACCCACTTCAGTATTCTTGCCTGGAGAAACTCATTGACAGAGGAGCCTGGCAGGCTACAACCTATGAGGTCATGAGAGTCAGGCGCAACTGAACGACTAAGCACACAACACACAAGTTAATAAAGTTAATGTTTCTCAACTTTGACAGTTAGAATTTCCTGGCAAGCTTTTAAAAGTTCAGATGCTCAGGATTTACCTAAAACCAATTACATCATAATCCCTGAAATTGGAGCATAGGCATTTGTATTTCTGAATTTCCCTGGGTGATTCCCATATTGTAACCAAGGTCAGGAACCACTAGTCAAAAGTTGACAATATTCAGAAGGCCTTTGGGATACTGCAATTCAGTACGGACTTTCTTCTAGAAACCACCCACATACAAAGACCAAAACTAAAAAGACTGCCCTGGGTGATCCCCTATAGTTCTTAATTCAAAGATTCATTTTTTAAAAAATGATTTCCCAGTTTGGGGATTGACATATATACATGCTTGTGTGCTTTGTCGCTCAGTTGTGTCTGACTCTGCGTCTCCATGGACTGTAGCCCACTAGGCTCCTCTGTCCATGGGATTCTCCAGGAAGCAATACTGGAGTGAGTTGCCATGCCCTTCTCCAGGGCATCTTTCCATCCCAGGGACTGAACCCTGGTCTCCTGCATCGCAGGCAGGTTCCTTACTGTCTGAACCACCAGGGAAGCCCTGACATATATACACTCCTATGTGTAAAATAGCAAATGAAAACCTTTTGTATAGCCCAGGGACTTCTATTTAGTCCTCTTTGGTGATCTAAGTAGGAAGAAAATCCAAAAAAGAGGTTATCTATGCATACATATTCAGTCTGTCTGCCCTCTGATGGAGAAGGATAAGAAGCTTATGGAAGCTTCCTCTTGGGAGAGACTGAGGGGGAAACTGGGTCTTGTTCTGATGGGCGGGGGGCCATGCTCAGTAAATCTTTAATCCAATTTTCTGTTGATGGGCGGGGCTGTATTCCCTCCCTGTTATTTGACCTGAAGCCAATCTATGGTGGAGGAAATGAAGATAATGGTGACCTCCTTGCACACACTGACACTCAGTGCACTTGACCCTGCAGCAGGCCACCGCCGACCCCGCCTCAACCAGAGACTCCTGGACACTCATGAGCAAGTCTGCATCAATTTCTTGTGGGGTCACTGCTCCTTTCTCCTGGGTCCTGGTGTGTACAAGTTTGTTTGTGCCCTCCAAGGGTCTATTTCCCCAGTCCCTTGTAAGTTCTGGAGGCTCTATGGTGGGATTAATGGCAACCTCTTCCAAGAGGGTTTATGCCACTCCCAGGTCTGCTGTACCCAAAGCTCCTGCCTCTGCCACAGGCCATTGCTGACCCGAACCATCAGGAGACACTCAAACACAGTTCTGTCTCAGTCTCTGTGGGGTCTCTGGGTCCTGGTGCACACAAGATATGTTTGAGCCCTTTGAGAGTCTCTGGCAGGTATGAAGTTTGATTATAAATGCAATTTCACCACTCCTACTATCTTGCTATACCCATTTGAATGCAGAGTTCCAAAGAACAGCAAGGAGAGATTAAAAAAGCCTTCCTCAGTGATCAATACAAAGAAATAGAGAAAAACAATAGAATGAGAAGGTCTAGAGATCTCTTCAAGAAGATTAGAGATACTAAGGGAACGTTTCATGTAGATGGGCCCAACAAAGGACAGAAACGGTATGGACCTAACACAAGAAGAGGATATTAAGAAGAGGTGGCAAGAATACATAGAAGAACTATACAAAAAAGATGTTCATGACCCAGGTAATCATGATGGTGTGATCACTCACCTAGAGCCAGACATCCTGGAATGCGAAGTCAAGTGAGCCTTAGGGAGCATCACTATGAACAAAGCTAGTGGAAGCGAGGTGATGAAATTCCATTTGAGCTATTTCAACTGGATGTTGAAATATGATGCTATAGATGATGCTATGAAGGTGCTGCCCTCAATATGCCAGCAAATTTGGAAGACTCATCAATGGCCACAGGACTGGAAAAGGTCAATTTTCATTCCAATCCCAAAGAAAGGCAATGCCAAAGAATGCTCAAACTGCCAAACAATTACACTCATCTCACATACTAGTAAAGTAATGCTCAAAATTCTCCAAGCCAGGCTTCAGCAATACATGAACCATGAACTTCCGGATGTTCAAAATGAATGTAGAAAAGGCAGAGGAATCAGAGATCAAACTGCCAAAATCTGTTGGATTATCAAAAAAGCAAGAGTGTTCCAGAAAAAATCTGCTTTATTGACTATGCCAAAGCCTTTGACTGTGTGTATCACAATAAACTGTGGAAAATTCTGAAAGAGATGGGAATACCAGACATCTTATCTGCCTTATGAGAAATCTGTATGCAGGTCAAGAAGCAACAGTTACAACTGGACATGGAACTACAGACTGGTTCCAAATCAGGAAAATATTATGTCAAGGCTGTATATTGTCACCCTGCCTATTTAACTTCTATGCAGAGTACATCATGAGAAATTCTGGACTGGATGAAGCACAAGCTGGAGTTAAGTTTCCCGGGAGAAATATCAATAACCTCAGATATACAGATGACACCACCCTTATGGCAGAAAGTGAAGAGGAACTAAGAAGCCTCTTGCTGAAAGTGAAAGAGGAGAGTGAAAAAGTTGGCTTAAAACTCAACATTCAGAAAACTAAGATCATGGCATCTGATCCCATACCTTCATGGCAAATAGATGGGAAACAGTGAGAGACTTTGTTTTTTGGACTCCAAAATCATTGCAGATGGTGACTGCAGCCATGAAATTAAAAGACTCTTGCCCATTGGAAGAAAAGTTATGACCAACCTAGATAGCATATTGAAAAACTGAGACATTACTTTGCCAACAAAGGTCCGTCTAATTCAAGATCTGGTTTTTCCAATAGTCATGTATGGATGCAAGAGTTGGACTATAAAGGAAGCTGAGTGATGACGAATTGATGCTTTTGAACTGTGGTGTTGGAGAAGACTCTTGAGGGTCCCTTGGACAGCAAGGAGATTCAAGCAGTCCATCCTAAAGGAAATCAATTCTGAATATTCACTGGAAGGACTGATGCTGAAGCTGAAACCCCAATACTCTAGCCACCTGATGCGAAGAACTGATTCATTGGAAAAGACCCTGATGCTGGGAAAGATTGAAGGCAGGAGGAGAAGGGGACTACAGAGGATGGTTGGGTGGCATCACCAACTCCATGGACATGAGTTTGAGTAAACTCTGGGAATTGGTGATGGACAGGGAGGCCTGGCATTCTTCAGTCCATGGGTTGCAAAGAACTGAAGTGATGTATACATATAGGTGATTCATTTTACTGTACAGTAGAAAGTAGCACAACATTGTAAACAATTATACTTCTATGAAAATTAAAAGAAAAAGACAAATCACGGGACTCCCTGGTTGTCCAGTGGTTAAGAATCTGCCCTGCAATGCAGAAGTTTTGATTTCAATCCTCGTTAGGGAACTAAGATTCTACATGCTGTGGAGCAACTAAGCCTGTTTGGTGCAGCTACTGAACCCATGCTTCACAACTAGAGAGTCCTTGTGACAAACACAGATCCCAAGTGCCTGAACTAAGACCTGGCATAGCCAAACAAACAAACAAAAAGACAACTGATTTCCCAGATGTCTATTCCAAGGTCAAAAAAGAAAACATATTAATTTCACAAATAACAACTCTAGAAATTTCCAATGTCAGCCTCACACTGAATTTTAAGAATAATATGCCTGTGCAAATAAAAGGAGTAGCTGAGACTTCAAAGGGACTAAGGTGGGATCAGCAAGCATGGGGCTATTATCAAGGGAGTTAAAACAAAATGTCTGAGAATTATCAGCTGAGCAATTTCATTTCTACCTGATACTCAAATACCATGTTTTCTTTGAAGAACTATTCATTGTGGTTAAATGGAACTTTAATTGTAATTTAGAAACCTAAAACCACCTTGTATTTATTTATTCAATCACTAACTCATCTTACCATTAATTTGATAACATATTTGGTGATAACAATGAAACAGAGAAAAGTGTACCCTTGGAAAAGAAAAATAGAATCCTGAAATGTCTCACTTTTTTTTTTTTCTATTACAACATTAGGCGAAAAAAATCACTTAAGGGGTAAAAAGTATATATAGATAGAATGAGAACTTTTGCATTCAGGTTTGACAGGGTAATTTACAAATCTTTTGTATAGCTTGGATAAAGACAGATAGCTAAATTACAGGATGAGTCACAACTAGCCAGAAATTGGCCTATCATTCTTGCAAGGAAAAATTATTGGGCATTTTATGACATTTTTGTCCAAATTCTTCTCCCCCTTTACAAGGATGAGATGTGGAGGACTACAAATTCAGGCATACATTGAAAAGATGGAGGGAGAGGTGATGGTGGCTTGGACCAGAAAGGAGAAAGATGGACAGATGTGAAGTATATTTTAAAAAATGAATTGATGACCTTGTGACTAATTGAATGTATAGGGAAAGGGAAAAATCAAAAATGATTTTCAAGGATCTATCTAGAGCATCTGGAGTACACTGGCTATCAGGGTTAAGCTGTAAGACCAATTCCAGAACCTACCACTGATGCATTGAGTATAGAGAACTTCTCACCAAGTTAGGAAATGATTTAAAAAAAACAAAAGCAAAGCTATGTGCTTCTTTTTGATACTCTGCCTTTCTCACTAAATTGTGTGAACTGAAGGCAATGATATATATGAGAGAAACTCATGGATGTTTCTTAGTTGTGGCTTCCCTGATGGCTCAGTGGGTAAACAATCTGCCTGCAATGCAGGAGACACAGGAGACATGGGTTCGATCCCTGGATTGGGAAGACCCCTTGGAGGAGGAAATGGAAACCCAGTCCAGTTATTCTTGCCTAGAAAATCCTATGGACAGAGGAGCCTGGTGGGCTACAATCCATGGGGTCTCAAAGAGCCAGACATAACTGAGCGAGTAACACACACACATATGAATGTAACACATTATTAGTAGCCGACAGTTGGGAAGGATCTGCTTTGTTTGGATCAGACCTGTCTGGTGAGTAGAAATATGAAGACTGAGTTTCCCTCCCATCTTGGTCAGTTGAGATACTATAAAAAATATCGCAAACTGGCTGACTTATGATTCAGAAGGCCACGACCAGGGTACTGACATATTCAGGATCTCATGGGAGTCTGTTTGCTTGTTCATGGATAGTCTCCTTCACCTCGTGTCTTCACTTGTTGCAAGGGACTAGGTGATTCTCTGGGCTTCCCTGGCGGCTCAGATGACAGTCTGCCTGCAGTGCAGGAGACCCAGGTTTGATCCCTGGGTCAGGAAGATCTCCTGGAGAAAGGAATGGCTACCCACTCCAGTATTCTTGCCTGGAGAATCCCATGAACAGAGGAATCTGGCCGGCTACACTCAGTAGAGTCAGACAAAACTGAGTAACAATTTCACTTTTACAGAAAACTCTCTATGGCCCTTTTATAAGACACAAATCCCACTTATTAGGGCCCCACCTGTAGGTCCAGTCCTTTCCCAAAGGCCCTAAATACCATCTTATAGAGGGATAGATTTCAACATATGAATTTGAGCAGAGGCACAAACATTCAGTCTTTGTCACCTCCTAAGAAATGAGAACTGAAAATTGGCTCAGGATTTGACTTTAGTTCCAGATAAGACCATGCTGTGAACTTGAAATAGCTGTTTTGCTGTAGATTTGTGGATGTAGGAGGGATCAGAAATGTTCACATCAACCCTAATAGATATTGAGTTATGAGTAGTAAAATCAATTTCCGACACCAAAGGCTAGTGGAACAGGGCATGCCCAGGAATAACTAATATTCTAAGTAAGGTTGATCCTACAAGCTGAAAGTCTTAAGTTTTTGCAGAAGATTGGAATTAAGAAGGACTGGTAGATAAACAAGGTCACACAAATCAATCCTAGCAAAGGGAGACTGTTTTGAACAAAAAGAGAATAAAATATTCTGAAAACTTGGTAGTCATCAGAACTGTAACATGGAAAACTACTAGCTTTGGAATTCACACTGAATGCTCATTAGGGAAATTATGATAAACTCACATTTAAAAAGTAAATCATCTTAGCGCCTTTATTGATAAAGAGAAGGTTAAAACAAAATTACACAGGGTTTCTCTCACTGAAGTTTTGGGGCTTGATTTTGTAAGCCATATAAGAATGTTTTCACTATTCAAAGTAAATAGCACTGGGTTTATAGAGAGGACAATTTGTTTTATCTTGGGGTAGCAAATATAAAATTGAACTATGAGAACAAAAGGCATCAGCACTGGGAGGTGTCCATTTTCTAAATGCAGTCTATTTGTATGTTGAAAAATGTTAGAGCATTTGCATGATAATTCACATCTTTAATGCTCACTCTCTGTTGGCAGATAGGGAAGGCATGATCAGGCAGAACTGTCTGTCTTAAAGAAGCTCAGTGTTCTGTTAGGAACAATTATAACACAATGAGAGGAGTAAGTGGGAGTAAAATTAGCAACATACTGGGCATCCAAAAGATGTTCTTGACTGCCTGAGGGAGTTGAGAAAAACTTTACCAAAGAGTAGGATCCATAGCATAGTTCAACAGGGAAGGAAAGAAAGGGTATTCTGGGTTCCTATAGAGGCATCAAATGGTAGAGAACAAGTTTAGAAAGGAATGAGGAGCTTGGTGAGAAAGGAGAGAGGATCTGGGTCACATTTAAAGGGTCTTATAAAGGAGTTTAAACTTGATACTATAGAGAATGAGAAACAATGATATATAAATGACAAGTGTTTTTGGAAGAATATCTGGTGATGCTGAGTAGGTTGGATCAGAGTTTCAAAGAGATGGCTTAGAAATTGTCAGAAAAGTTCAGCTAAGACAGGGTAAAGGTCTAAATCCAGGCAAGAGCAATAACACAGAGAGAACGCAGTCTATAAGACTATTACCAATACTGAATTGAAGAAAAATGTGATTTATAAACATTTACATAGACCACAACCTCTCCTCATTCATAATTATAGATTCAGTAGCTTTTACTGAAAGACCAGAGTTCCACCAAGAACTTACACTGTATTTTATTAAGGCTATCAAGTCTTTGATGTGTAGTATTTTATTCAGAAATTTCATATACATGTAGGGTGTTGCTCTCACCCCTAATTCCATTTTTTTCTGTAATATTAGAGGAAAATCCTTCATATTAAGACTGTATGGCATTACTTTTCTTTATAATCTAGTTGAACAATTCTGAATGACTAAAATAGGCTTACAGACCGAGCAGCAGGAGTTTATAAATGAAAATTCATGGTAGACAAGCTGAGTTCCTTCCTTTGATAAATTCTTAAAATTAATGAATATGAGGAAAATGTGATATATTTAGTCATTAGCAAAACATCTGATACTATGTCTGATGATATTTTACTTGCAAATTTGTTTTAAATGAGCTTAGATGAGAAGAAAATCAGTCAGATTAGAACTGAGGAAAGGCTTATAAACAAAAAGTAACAAATGCTAGGGCTGGTCTTATTTAACATTTTTATTAAAGATCTAGAATGGTGGAGAAAATGGCATATTAATAGAAATGCCAAATGACACTAAATTTACAAGATGGCAAAGTATGCAGATTTCAAACTGTGAGGAGAAAGAAAATTGACCCAAATATAACAAGGATTTAAATATGAGCAGAAAGAAAAATTAGAACTTTTCTTTTAATAATCATAGTCACAAAAACATGTAAATTGGGGAAAATGGCAAGGTTAGTGGATGAAAACTGTTAGAAAAACATGAATTCTGGTTGCAGTTTGAGTAATGCTTAGTTCACATGTCCAACTCTGTAACGTCTGTTTTCCCAAGTATTCATAGTTCTTTAAAGTGAAGTGAAGTGAAAGTTACTTACTTTGCATCCCTAAACTTCTTTCTTTGGTTTCCCTACCTATTTTATTCTCCTGTGAGTTACAGAGGCTAACTTTTACTGAAGACTTGCAACTGAGATCATTAACCTTTTAAAGAGGATACAGCTTATCCCCATAGAGCCATTCACTGTCTGAATTGAAGACATCAGCTTGTATTATCACCCTGCATCAAAAAGTGACTCACTGAAAGGCCCTCTACAATCCCCCTGTTTGTTTATAGAGAAGTAGAGTGGATGTCATCATACACTGTGGAGGGGCTGGCAAATGAAATATTATCTATAATGTTACACTCATTACACTTCAGGAACCTATTGGTCATGTAGTCATGTAAATTATGACACAATGTTTTGAATGAAATTTTATTTTATTCTCTGTACTTGTCAAAAGCTATTTGTAGACAGGCTCATTGATATCTATACTAGCCCTGGGAAGAAGGCAAAGTAGGTACTACTATCCTCATATTGTATTTTTTTTAGATTAAATAAAATGGTTAGTGACTTGACCAGGGCTATAACAGACAGTTAATATCAAAGTCTTAACTAAATTTCTGCTTGTCTAATGTATCAATATTTCTATTCCACTTCATCATGTTACATATTGTTTAGAATAATTGAAGTGACTTTACAAAGTCATGTTTTTAAGCCCTGGATAATCTGACCAAGTACAGGTAAATTCTTTCAAATACTGAGATGTAAGCAGTTTATAGATCGGTTATGTGTGTGTGTGCGCTCAGTCTCTCAGTCACGTCCAACTCTTTGCAACCCCATGGAATATAGCCTGCCAGGTTCCTCTGTCCATGGAACTTTTCAGGCAAGAATACTGGAGTGGTCTATCATTTCCTCCTCCAGGGGATCTTCCCAACCCAGTGATTGAACCCATGTTTCTTGTATCTCCTGCATTGGCAGGTGGAATCTTTGCCACCGTGCCACCCAGAAAGCCCCTGATTACAATATTTGTAATGTATTATGGATAGGACTATCAGGAGAAATTAGTACTTCAAATATATGAATGATAATGAGGAATTCCAATACAAATTCCACATAGATAGCAGGCTTTCTTTATGAAATGCAGAAATGATTGGGACAGTCTATTAAAACAGACCCCTGAAAGATTCCTATTGACTCTACTACATCATAGCTTTCAAAGTTCAAATCCATGGATCCAGTGTTGTTCTGTTACTGGTCCAGGCTCACTCTGCTCACCAAATGATAGGCTAATAAATCTGAGAGACGTGGTTTTGAGGCAAGGAATATGACTTTGGAGAGCCAGCACACTGAAAAAATGACATATTAATGTCTCAAAATAACCATTTGTCAGGGCCTGTTTGCCAGATTCTTTTATAGATCAGAGATGGCAGGGGGCAGTGAAGAAGCAAAATAAAAAGACCATTTAATCCTTGCAAATATCTTCTAGAACGGCAAGCCTCAGGCAGGGGGATGTGTTAGTTTCACTTCCTTAACAGTCATTTCAGGGGTGGTGTGAGATGAAAACTCTCCTGTCATATCAATAAACAAAGATGCCCCAGCTGTCTTCCATTCCAGCCCCCCAGAGGGGAATTTCTGAGCCGTGCTGCTAAGCAGTAGACAAGGGGCTCCATTTCCTGCACAGAGAACTCGAGAATGTCACAGCCCCTCCCAGGTGAGCAGGGTCAGGCTGTGAGCCAAACAATGCAGCTTCAGCTGACCATGGCTATTAAGAATAGCCCAGAACAGTTTGATAATGGACAGAAAAAAACCCAACTAATAGGAACACTAATACTAGCAGGAATCAAGTAGCCAAACCACAGTACAAAAGTGGGAAGATGGTGGTAGTATAGATTACACTTTGAAAACGTCTCCAGCAAAGGGTGGCAATATGTATTCTTGACAGAAGTCATCAATATCTAATTTGGTCAGTTCTTGTCTTTCTCAGTAACACTTGTCTCTCCGCCCCTCAGCAGCGGCCACCTCATTTCTATCTCTATCAGAAAAAATCTGTAATATCCCAAACCATCACATCAGGCCTACACAATTTCTGATTTACTCCAGACCTGTGATAGGAAGAATGATCATGACAAGAATGTGAATGTAACTGTCAGTCAATAATATCTTCAGAGTATGTGTGTGCTCAGTCGTGTCCGACTCTTTGTGACCACATGGAGCCTGCAAGGCTCCTCCGTCCATGGGACTCTTCAGGCAAGAATCCTGGAGTGGGGTGCCATGCCCTTCTCCAGTATTCACCAGTACCTATTTGCTTTGATATAGACAGTTAATGTTTGCTCTGTTTTAACCAAATTATTAGATAAATACTTCAAATCCACCTTTACCATCATCCCATCCTGGAAGACTGTTAATCCTAAACTTCCATCATGCCTGAGATATTCTTCAAGGCTTGTCATTTTTCTGCCTACATTGATTATCCAAAGGATTTGCTTTATTGTTACTCTCTATCATTTTGAGGTTCGTATCTTACCTTCTTCTGTCCATTTATCTTCTCAGAGTGACAAGAAACTTCAGACTTTTTGTCTACATCTGCATTTGCTTCTCCTTCAGAAACTGATTTCTAATCTGTGTCCCTGACTGCATGTTCAGTTATTACAGAAAAGAGCTTCCATGAATTATAAACTTATCCCAGTCCTATAGCCTACAGCCCAGGAAGGTCCACAGACTAATTCAGAATGGTTTCCATTCCAATATAAAATTGTGTTTTTAATCTCATCATATCTTTCTTTATGGTCATTATTTGCTTGCACTTTATTTTCTAATAATACATGACCTTTTAGTAGTTACAGAAGTGTAGTATATTTGCTTTCCAGTTATTTGCATATAATATTTTCCTGAATATCCCTGCTGGCAATATTTCAATCCACTTATTATTTTTTTATTCCTCCAAGTCTTTTATTTACTCACTTTCATAATGTTAATGGTATTATCAATTGTAAAATGTCTAGAATGTAGCCAAGAAGGAAGAAAGAAATACCAATTGACTTTAGATACTGTATCTGCCAGACGCATCATATGGGTAAAATGCCCTTCCATAGCCCATCACTTTCAGAAAGGTCTCTCATATCTATACTTAGATATGGCTCTGATTCTAATCAGCAGATTCTATTATAGGCCTTTAAGTTTAAAAAAAAAAGTGAGAGACAGAAGAGAGAAAAAAAAAAACTGCTGATGAAGGCCATAAAAATAAATGAGGCTTATTGCCTCTTGACATCTTTAGCACTTTCTGTGGCTTCCTTAGTGAGCAGCAGTGGCAGACAATAGCTTTAAGACTGTGTGTAAGATAATGAGAAAAATAAATGCATCCTCAGATGCAGCCAACAGGAACTGCTGTTAACATTCATTATCCAGGGTCTTGAATGCTCCCAAGATGATGTTATTAATTTGCAGAATGAGCTAAGAGGTGTGAAAGAAAGCTGATGTTTGCTTATAACCTTCTTGACCATCACTTTGAATATTAACCAAGGAGGTCAAATGTAGTATTACTTGGATACTGTATTTCTTTTTATAGTAGTGATGCCAGAAGGCAGCATTGTGTCAGCATATACCCTCATAACCACTGAAAAAAGAAGAATGAAAAATATACATTGATGTATATTTGTATTCAACTTCAGCCAGCAATTCTGGCCCATGTCCATTGCAAAATTTCTATATAACTCTTACAGGCTCTAATATTTCAGTTTTCCAAGTAGTTAACCGAATGCATTCTTGTTTCAGGCACCTTAGAAAAATGTTTTCATTGTGCTGATTGATACATGATTGGCTATGCCATTTAAAGTCTTGCAAAAAAAAAAAAGACAACTTGAAACATAAAACAAAACTTTTTTTTTCCAGTAATTTCTCTAGGTCTTGGCATATCTTTAAGTCTCCAAAAGCTATCTTTTATAGTTCTTGTCATGTGTTTCATACCCTATAATTATTTAAAATAGACACTTTTGCCTTACTAAAAGTTCTTTCTGATATAATGCAAAATAATTTAAGTTTCAGACATATCTAGTTACCCTCATTTGTGTTTCATGAATTTATTTATGATGTATGTTAGATGTCAGATGTAGAAGACTGTGATCCTATTAGAGGGCCTGTAAACTCATTTATATGGGTAGAATAGAAAGAACAGGATAAACCATGAATAGTTAAGGCTTTTCTGAAAGTGTAGTCTAGGACCATGGCAGGTCCTCATCATCTTTTTGGGGAATCTATGAGCTTCAAAACTATTTTCATAATAATACTAAGATAATATTTGCCCTTTTCACACTTGTTCTCTCATAACTGTAAACTGAATGCTTTCCAGGGGCTATATTGCATGTGATATTAAAAAAAATTAAATATAGCAACAGTTATGAGAATTCAGCTGTATTTTTTGAAGGTACAGGCTTCCCTGGTAGCTCAGATGGTAAAGAATCCACCTGCAATGCAGGAGACACTGGTTCGATTCCTGGGTTAGGAAGATCCCCTGGAAAGGCATAGTCTACCCCTTCCAGTATTTTTGCCTGAGAATTCCATGGACAGAGGAGCCTGGCAGGCTACAGTCCATGGCGTCACGAAGAGTAGGACACAACTGAACAACTTTCACTTTCACTTTGTGCCGCTAAAGAAATTTATAAAAATATAAACCAATGACATTCATCATACTAAATTTAGTTTTTGAAATATAAGTTATTTTATAATATATATTGTTCATATAAATATTATTATTTTAATGATTTAAAGATTATTTTATATAATTACAGATTTTAACTTTTAATATGGAAATATCAATAGCTATAAATCATGTAAGCAGAAAATACCAGATTGAAGATCCATTGCTAATATGTTTTAAAACCTTGAACAAGTCCCTAGATATTTCTAAGCTCAATATCTATAGTAATGATAGTAATAAGTCATAATAACAACAATTATTATTACTCTTCCTGATCTTCTGCTCTGCTTATTAAATAACTGTTGTATGGTTCAAATGATATATGTGAAAACTTTACATATAAACATTTAAGTGATAGGAATAATAATAGTGATATTGTAACATAATAAATAGTCCTCTTGAGTATTCGCCTTAGAAAAGTGAAAAATTCAGTATGAAATCCTAAATATTTATTTCATATGTGAAACTGATACCCAGAAATGATATAAAATGAACTAAGCTTAAATGATTAGATACAATTTAAATTGAAAAAAATCCAGAATATTCTTGGAGTCTTCTGTTTGTAAGAAAACCTACCTCCCATGATTGACTATGAAATGTTTTTTCTCAATGAAAGTCACTGTGTTCATTGAACAAAATTAAAGATGCTCAGTGGAATTGTTTACATCAATTTCATTGACATTGATGACCTCACTCAAAAAAAATCAATGACTGTGACCTCTAAGTAAGAATATGCCCAGAGTTACCCCATTAAATTTATATTAATGTAGCTATAGAACAAAATTATTCTGTATATTCATTAAATGGAAGCATAGAAAATTAGAAAAAGCTAATATAGCAAAAGCTTTACTAAAAATTCAAAGTGAGTTGAAATTCAAATCATGAGTTCTAACTTTATTCAGTTGATTTCTTTGATATTTGACTATTTTTAAAGTTTTATTTGTTAAGGTGGAAAACACTTCTGGAAGTTAGATTTCTTCTTGAGCAAGTAGATAAATGAAAATGGCATCATTTACCAATTTAACAAACAAAGGCAAATCCTTCTGTAAATATTTTTGTGTCACTATAGTATTCCAGAAACACCTCTTACTTTTGTATCTAGATGAGGTTTTTTGTGTGTTTTTAACAACAGGGAAGGAATGAGTGGCTGAGTCAGGGAAAAAAAGTAGTTCAATCAGGAAGGGGAAGAAAGGACATGTAGGACTTTTCAGTGAAAAGGAGTTTTGTGATGTGGGAATGACATTCACTTTAAGAACACTTTCCATGGTAATGATAGAACACTGAGTCAAAGAAACACACTGGGAATGATAATAAAAAGAAGAAAAAAAAAGAACTATGAATATTGTACTCAAGGACTTGAATTTTAAGTTTCTTAAGTGTTCATTGCTCACTTTTCTACAACTTTCCAACATTATATTGAAAATACCTCAGTTAAGAGATTTGACTTTAAAACATTGGTGATAATGAAACTATAGAAATCCATGAGAAAATGGGAAGACAAAAGAGATGAAGAAATACACACTGAATGAACTTACTAAGCACTACTGGGAAAAGAAGATTGTATTATCCCTATCTTACAGTAGAAGAAACTAACATGCTTTATATAAACTGATTTACCTAGCTTTGATCTATTTTTATTTTTTGATAGCCCAATATCAACTCAAGTATTAGTAAATAGGATAATGCATTAACTACTGACAATAAAAGTATATATGTGAAATTAGTAGATTTCCTTATGCCAACAATGCTAGTTATAAATAAAAGAAAATAACTCTATATACAATTGTGAAAAACTAAAATACTTGGGAATGAATTAAATAAATGGGATATATATGAATAAAATTATTAAAAAATTAGGGGAACACAGATCAATGAAAGTTGATTGAATAGTTGTATAAGCGATGTTCCTAAGTGAAAATATGCAATATTAAACAATATCTTAATTTTTTTTAAACCTGTTGTGATTCAAGAGCCTCTGTAGGATTTTCAGCAGAACTGAACAAAATTATTTTAGCTTTATATTAAAAAGTAACCATTTGATTACCACTAAATGTTAAAATAAGATACAATAACAGAACAGTGGTGACATCAAACTTTAAAGTGCCTAATTAATTCCTCAGTCTTTAGTTTAGTTGACCTATCAAGAGAATTTGATATCATTGATCCCTTTCTTCTCGTCAAAGCACATCCTTCATTTCCGGGAAAGTGTTTTGTTTTTTCTACCATTGCCTGCTCTGTTACAATCTCTTTGGCTGGTTCTCCTCAATTTTCATGTACTTAATAAGATATTAGAATATCCCAGAGCTCACCTCCTAGACTTCTCCCTTTTTTCTCTGTCCTCATTGTCTTTGACCTAATTTTGTCCTAAGGATTTATGACAACTCCCAAATGTGTACTTCCTGCCTGAAACTCCTTAATCTTCAGACACACATATACAACTGCCTCTCTGTCTTTCCCACCTTGATCTTTAATAGATTCAGCTTTAACATGTCCCCAAATAGACCCTCTCCCAAGTGGTGCAGTGGTAAAAATAATCCACTTGCCAATGCAAGAAACACAGATTCAATCCCTGGATCAAGAAGATCCCCTGGAGTAGGAAATGGCAACCCACTGCAATATTCTTGCCTGGAAAATGCCTTGGACGGAGGAGCCTGGAGAGCTACAGTGCATGAGGTTGTGAAGAGTTGAACTCAACTGAGCAACTGAGCAAATTGTTTCAAAATCTATTTTGTTTTGTTTTTTTCCATTTTTCCATAGAATCAGCAGGTAGCTCTCTATCCTTCCAGGTGCTCAGGACAAAAATCTTCAGTTCATTCTTGACTTGAATATTATTTTCTTAAATACCACATTCGCTTCTTCAGTAAAATCTATCAATTCTATCTTCAAAATATATTTAAAAATGTAACCTATTCCAAGTACTTTCATAGCTACCACTATGGTCCAAGACAGCAAGCATTTCCAGTGAGTTACTTCAATAACATCCTAACTTGTTTCTTTGCTTTTATCACTGGCTGCCCATTGTCTGTTTTCTACACAGCAATCAGAAATATTTTGTTAGACTTCTGTGCAAGGCCTTCTAATGACTTCCTATCTCACATACAAGAGCTGAGCTAGGTTCCTGACAACTGCTGACAAGCTCTTTTGTATATCATTTCTTACAACCCTCCGCTTAGGTCAAGGGGCTCTTTTCTGTTTCTGGGACATTCTTGTTTAAGGACTTTCATACTTGTTATTTACCTTGACTACAATGTGCTCTTCCGCATGTCCAAATGATTCATGCTCTCATATATTTTGAAATTTTAATAAAATAGTTTTTTGAGAGATTCCAATTTTAAATTTCACCCTCCATATAATGTTCTTTTATGTATGTATGCATTGTTTAGAATCCTATTACTCCCACTAGAATGTGAGTACTGTGAAGGCAAGAATTACTGCTTTTTTTCTCCCTATTGCTGTATCTTTAGCTCCTAAAATACAGCATGCAATAAGGAGGACATAATTTTGCCTAGAGAAGGAACCTGGAGATTAATGACACCAGGATTATGAATGATGATGAGGATGATAATGACAACAATGATGATGATAGAGGTGGATGTTTGCTGTTCATTTATTAAGTTTCAGTTATTGTGCTAAATACTTCATATACTTTGCTTCATTTAACCCTCACAAGAGTCAGAGAGAGGCCACAAGACAAGTTGCCTGGAAGACAGGTAAAGGAAGAAAGGGCTTACACAAAGAGCAAGGGATCAACTGTATCATATGCTTGTAAATAAATTATAGGCTGACAAATAGATTTGTAACCTTGAAGTTAGTGACTTAGATCTCCATTTCATAATGAGAAACTCAAGCTTGCAGAAGCAGAAACAGAAGCAGAAGATATTAAGAAGTGGCAAGAACACACAGAACTATATAAAAATGATCTTCATGACCCAGATAACCACGATGGTGTGATCATTCACCTAGAGCCAGACATCCTGGAATGTGAAGTCAAGTGGGCCTTAGGAAGCATCACTATGAATAAAGCTAGTGGAGGTGATGGAATTCCAGGGGAGCTATTTCAAATCCTAAGAAATGATGTTGTGAAAGTGCTGCACTCAATATTCCAGCAAATTTGGAAAACTCAGCAGTGGCCAAGCACTGGAAAAGGTCAGTTTTCATTCCAGTCCCAAAGAAAGTGAGTGTCAAAGAATGCTCAAACTACTGCACAATTGCACTCATCTCACACATTAGTAAAGTAATGCTCAAAATTCTCCAAGCCAGGCTTCAACAGCATGTGAACTGTGAAATTCCAGATGTTGAAGCTGGATTTAGACAAGGCAGAGGAACCAGAGATCAAATTCCCAACATGTGCTGGGTCATCAAAAAAGCAAGAGAGTTCCAGAAAAACATCTACTTCTGTTTTATTGACTATGCCAACATCTTTGACTGTGTGGATCACAAAACACTGTGGAAAATTCTGGAAGAGATAGGAATACCAGACCACCTGACCTGCCTCCTGAGAAAGCTGTATGCAGGTCAAGTAGCAATAGTTAGAACCAGACATGGAGAAACAGACTGGCTCCAAATTGGGAAAAGAGTATGTCAAGGTTGTATTTTGTCACCCTGCTTATTTAACTTATATGCAGTGTACATCATGTGGAATGCCAGGCTGGATGAAGCACAAGCTGGAATCAAGATTGTTGGGAGAAATATCAACCTCAGATATGCAGATGACACCACCCTTATGGCAGAATGTGAAAAAGAACTAAAGAGCCTTTTGATGAAAGTGAAAGAGGAGAGTGAAAAAGTGGGCTTAACACTCAACATTCAAAAAACTAATATTATGGCATCTAGTCTCATCACATCATTGCAAATAGATGGGGAAACAATGGAAACAGTGAGAGACTTTATTTTGGGGGGAACTCCAAAATCACTGCAGATGGTGATTGCAGCCATGAAATTAAAAGACACTCACTCCTTGGAAGAAAAGCCATGACCAACCTAGACAGCATATTATAAAACAGAGACATTACTTTGCCGACCAGGGTCTGTCTAGTCAAAGCTATGGTTTTTCCAGTAGTGATGTACAGATGTGAGAGTTGGACTGTAAAGAAAACTGAGCACTGAAGAACTGATGCTTTTGAACTGTGGTGTTGGGGAAGACTCTTGAGAGTCCCTTGGACTGAAAGTAGATCAAACCAGTCAAACCTAAAGGAAATCAGTCCTGAATGTTCATTGAGAATACTGATGCTGAAGCTGAAACTCCAATACCTTTGACCACCTGATGCAAACAACTGACTCATTGGAAAGGACCCTGATGCTGGGAAAGACTGAAGGTGGGAGGAGAAGGGGACAACAGAGGATGAGATGGTTTGATGGCATCATCGACTCAATGGACTTGAGTTTGAGCAAGCTCTGGGAGTTGGTGATGGACAGGGAGGCCTGATGTGCTGCCGTCTATGGGGCTGCAAACAGCTGGACATGACTGAGTGACTGAACTGAACTGAGCTTACAAACATTAAGCTGTATCTCAATTAGAAAGGTACAGAATTAGTCTGGAAATTCAATACTCCTGAGTCCAAATCTGAACTTATCACAAGTCATCTTCAATTAATAAATTATCTCCTGATATAAGATCACTGTGGCACAAGCCCAAGCCCTTCTTGCCTTGGTAGTAGTATGATTTTGGTTTCTAAGCTCAGTTCTACCCCTTGCCAGATGCTAGAGATATTGATACATTATAACCTTCCAAGCAACATTCCAGATTAGGTAACATTTTCTCTGTGTCACAGATGAACAAAGGGAGACAGACGTGTTAATCTACTTGTATTTCATCTTCTATGGGGCTTCCCTGATAGCTTAGTTCAAAAAGAATCTGCCTGCAATGAAGGAGACCCTGGTTTTATCCCTAGGTCTGGAAGATCCACTGGAGATGGGATAGGCTGCCTACTCCAGTATTCTTGGGCTTCCTTTGTAACTCAGCTGGTAAAGAATCTGCCTACAATGCAGGAGACCTGGGTTCTATCTCTGGGTTGGGATGATCCCCTGGGGAAGGGAAAGGCTACCAACTCCAGTATTCTGACCTGGAGACTCCCATGGACTGTACAGTCCATGGGGTTGCAAAGAGTTGGACATGACTGAGTGACTTTCACTTCATTTTCTATAGCTAGTAGATGATTAACTCTATTAAAATCCAAATGAGATCGACTCAAAACCTTCTATATCTCAAATTTTATATTATTTTTACTGGAAATTATTATTATTATTTTATATAAAGTGTTAGAATTATAGGACTCAAACCAGTAATCCAGGAAGAAAATGATCTACAGATACTAGGATCCTGAGTATTTGGTCTTATGCTTAACCTATTTACTCATGTATTCTGTTTGACCTCTAAAAATGCTTGAATCCCTGGATTAGATACTCCTTTGGAAAAAAAGTTATGACCAACCTAGACAGCATATTAAAATCAGCCATTACTCTGCCAACAAAGTTCCATCTGGTCAAAGCTAAGGTTTTTCCAGTAGTCATGTATGAGTGTGAGAGTTGGACTATAAAGAAAGCTGAACACCAAGGACCTGATGCTTTTGAACTGTGGTGTTAGAGAAGACTCTTGAGAGTCTCTTGGACTGCAAGGAGATCCAACCAGTCCATCCTAAAGGGAATCAGTCCTGAATATTCATTGGAAGGTCTGGTGCTAAAATTGCAACTCCAGTCCTTTGGCCACTGGATGGGAAGAACTGACTCATTTGAAAAGACCCTGATGCTGGGAAAGATTGAAGGTGGTAGAAGAAGGGGACAACAGAGGATGAGATGGTTAGATGGTATCACCGATTCAATGGGCATGAGTTTGAGTAAACTCCAGGAGTTGGTGATGTACAGGGAGGCCTGGCATGCTGCAGTCCATGGGGTCTCAGAGAGTTGGACACGCTGAGTGACTGACCTGAAGCAAACTGGGTTGGATGGCTTGTAAGGACTTTTCTGGTGCTATAGTATCTCAATGTTCCTTGGCAAGGATACATACCCCTTGGTTCACAGAAGAGGGATCTGAATTGTACCCAAAAAGAAAGTGAGGCAGGACCACACAGTAAGTCTGGGATTAGTGCCTCATTACCTGGGTCTGTCCTCTAAGAAGAAAGATTTCATGATGCTAAGGCTTTCACTCTTAATTTCCTTCATAATTCTTCTCTCAATTAAAATCTCCAGAGGTATGTCTGGAACTTTTCTAAATCTCTCTGAAATTGGCCAAAGCATTCTGTTCCCTGGGAGATTCTCCTAAATCCTCACAGTAAACTGCTTGGTTCATTATGTGCAGCAGAGGATATATTTTATCCCCTTGGTTTTTACAGAGATCTGCAAGTGCGAGTTGGAATCATGATTTTCCAAAGGGCAGCCTTAAGCGTTTAAAGTACATTACACAGAATTGTTACTTTCTGCATTTTTGCTAGGTAGAGAAACAGGCAGAAGATAATTTCCCCAATCTAAGTCTTCTATCCTATTTCACAGGAGGATTCCTACGGTCAGGAAAAATGGAGTTGGCTCCCATATGCAATAAAGGTATATGTGGGCACAAATCTTTCTGTGAATGGCCGTGATTATTCACAGAATCCCCATATGGACAAATGCCAGAATTATATCCACTTCTGCTATTGAATTTTCAACATTCTGCTATTGAATTTTCACTAAATTTAAATCTTGAAAATGGTTGAGTTCAGGTAGACTATAAAGTCTTTCAAAGAAAATAACTGAAATCCAGGTGTTTTACCTAATTTCTCTTTCTCTCTCTCTGCTTATGCCTCTGTTCCTCCTTAGAAATCAAAAAAGACACCACTTATTTAATTACTTTTGAATTAAGTGTTAATTGAACTCCAATAAATGCTGTGGTCTAGGACTCTATAAATAAGTTTCAAGATGACTTTCCAGAGAGTAATTCAAACAAACAACACTTCCATGAATAAAATGCAGACAAATTCAAAACATATGCTACTAAGCATGCTACTCAAGCTCTTAGAGATGCCCCAGGGAAAATTGATCCCCAGTTGCTGGCAGCAGTATTGTGCACTTTGATGGATTTTTCTTCATTCCTTATTTCAGTCTTTTAATCCTTCATTCCAGTTCTTGAGGCCACTTCCCAAAATAAACACCTACTTTAGAGACAGAGTCTTAAGTAAGTGCTACTTTCTCAGGCTATCAAGGCTAAGTCATAAATTCAGATCTGTTTCTAAAGCTGTTTTTCTTGATCATAGTGTCAGGTGGAAAGCACTGCCTAGAGTACAGAAAAGTAAGTCCATCTCAGATATGTAATTTGTATCTGCATAGTTTTAATTTAGTAGCTTTCTGGTCTTTGAGACCCAGCATGACTGTATCATTAACTTTCATGAACCACCCCCTCCCCAACCCTGGCCCTAACTTCTGCTCCCAGATTCTTTCACATGCCTGGAGAATATTAAATGTCAAACTTCAAAACTGCTGGGCTATGCTCCAGGCCAGTATATCTCCATGTATTCACTTTTTGATGTAATAACTAGGCCTCCAATTGGACCTAGGCAAATATTTGCATTATATTGCAAAGACATTAGCAGAGAAGTTGAAAGAAAATATAGTTGTGGTATTTAGTATCACTGCCTTATTCATGTAATGGCAGGCAGCAAAGAGTGAGCCCCTAAAGTATTAAGTGCTCTCTATATCTTATAGGCATCCCTGGAGATTACTCAGGGACCAACTAGTGTGCAAGAGACAGCAGGGATGGACTGCCCCATCCCACAGTAGGTTCATCTTCAAAAGCTTCATGTACTGGAGTTATAAACTGTATTTGTGGGAGGGGGGAAAAGATTTTAATATTTAAAAATATTAGAAACTGGCATAAGTGAAAACTCAGAATGTTTATGTATAGGCAATGCTATTGTGCAATCAGTGGAGAGAGCTCTGTGAATGTGGATGCCCCAGCCTGGTTTTACCCTGATAAAATGAAGCATATCTCGCAGTAAGCAGTGGCAAGCAACCTGATTCATGAGAAGTGAAGTTGCTCAGTCATGTATGATTCTCTGTGATCCCTGAAGGAAATTACTTATTTTCATTGAATATTAGTTTCCTTGTGTATAAAATGGAAAAATATAATAGTAACTGCATTTCTAGGATGTTATGAGGATAACATTCAGTCAGTCAAGATACATAGATAGAGAGATCTGTGTGTGTGTGTGTGTGTGTGTGTGTGTGTGTGTGTGTGTGTGCGTGCGTGCGTGCTGTGTGCATGTACTATGTGCTATGCTTAGTCACTCAGTCCTGTCTGACTCTTTGCAACCCCATGGACTGTAGCCCACTAGACTCCTCTGTCCATGGGGATTCTCCGGGCAAGAATAACAGAGTGGGTTGTGATGCCCTCCTCCAGGAGATCATCCCAACTGAGGGATCAAATCCAGGTCTTATGCGTTGCAGGCAGATTCTTTACCATTTGAGACACCAGGGAAGCCCATTTATAGAAGACATGGTTTTTTCAGTAGGCATGTACCAATGTGAGAGTTGGACTGTAAAGAAAGCTGAGCGCCAAAGAAGTGACGCTTTTGAACTACGATGTTGGAGAAGACTGTTGAGAGTCCCTTGGACTACAAGGAGATCCAACCAGTCAATCCTAAAGGAAATCTATACTGAATATTCCCTGGAAGGATTAATGCTGAAGCTGAAGCTCTAATACTTTGGCCACCTGATGTGAAGAGCAGACTCAGAAAAGACCCTGATGCTGGGAAAGATTGAAGGCATGAGGAGAAGGGGACAGCAGAGAGCGAAATGGTTGAATGGCATCACGGATTCAATGGACATGAGTTTCGGCAATCTCTGGGAGATGGTGAAGGACAGGAAAGCCTGGTGTGCTGCAGTCCATGGGGTTGCAAAGAGTCGAACACGACTGAGTGACTGAACAACACAAAAGTTTTAGATCTTGTAAACTAATGAATAAATTATGTAAATAATAATTATAATAACTGCTACTTATTGAGCCACAAATAAGTGTCAAATCAATAAAAGTAGTATTTTATTCATCACTTGGCATAGTGTTTGACATACATATATGTAGGTATATATGTATATATTCATAATTTGTTCATTAATTTACAAGATATAAAACTTTTCAGTAATACACGATGAGAAAAGCATATCTTCATCTTTTGTTTGCGTCTCACTTGTTCAGTTTCCACATTATTTATATTTTCTGTGTGCATCTAGATCATGCATATATATTTAAAACCTACACATACATATTTGTCAGGCAGTATACTTATTCCTGGAAATTTAAGAATGAGCAAGGTGATCATGGCCCAGCCTCATGGAGTATATAGCTTTGTGTGAGTGGATTAGCCATTTAAATATTCTGCTGTAATATGATAAACAGGGTACTGGGAGTACAGAGGAGGTGATGCTTAATCAGGAATGCTTCCTGGAGGAGCAAGTTCTAAAGATGAGCAAGGTCAGAGAAATGGATTTCAGACAGAAGAAGATAGGCAAAAGCATTTGCAGTGAGTGGCAGAGATTTCTTGGCAGAAGAGATGTGGGAGGATAAAGGGTTGGATGTGAAGGCTCATAAATCATGTTCAGGAGTCTTGAGAATATTGGGAAACTAGTACAGATTTTCAAAGCAGAGAAGTGGCATAGGAAGTGTACATTTTACAAAGACTGTTGGCTGTGGTGTAGAGAACAGATTTGAAGTGAAAAAGGATAGCTATAGGAGGCATTTTTGTAAACCAAATTACGGCATTAGGAAACTGCTAATATCAGAGAAGAGGAAAAGGATTCAAAATATGCTAAGATGGAAGAAATATTAAGATTAGGAAATTTAGAGACTGAACTGCAAGAAAAGGAAAAGAAAGATAATGTCAAGAAAATAATTAATTTTGCCACTCTCCAGCTCAAAAATTTTAATGGTCATTGTTTTTTGAGGAAAAAAACAAAAACGAAAAACTTAGTGTTTCTTTGTTATCTTCCCCCAACATTAACATTCAGCCTTGTATTCCATAGGGTTCACCAAAAATTTCATTGGGGATTTTTCTATATGATGAGATGGAAAAGCCCAAGCAAACTTTTTGGTAGTCCTAATACATCCCATCCCCGTATCACTTTCTCAAAAGTTTTAAATTTCACTATGAATTTTTCTGCCTATGTTCCATGATTTAGCTTAACCACCATTATCACTAAACTACCTTCCATATATCAAAATTCCTTCCACTCTCCAAGAAACATATCTCAAATGTTCCTTCTTAGGTGAATTATTCTTTCATCTATTCACAGTATTCTCATAGCAATATGTACGTCTTTCACAGGAGAAGACCATATTTCAGTCATTTCTGTTCCCTTCCTAGAACCTTATACAAATCTTTGTCTGAACAGATTTGGTATTCAGGAAGTGTTTGGAAACTGAGATGAATAATACACAGAGCATCTTATTTCTTTGCTGATAGCTGACAGAAACACAGGCATAAGATAACCCTGAAGGAAAGATAGAACCATCAATTCAGACACATTTGGAAGGAGTAAGAAGAGGGGTACTTTTGATTTAAATATTAACAATACGTGTAAAATTTAAAAAAGAACACTGAAGCACAAAGGTACATTCTGTTAATTTCATGTGCAGGTATTAATTGCACAGCATGTGCCATGTTATGGGTATTAACATTAAACCTGCTTTATCATTTTTACTTTCAATCAAAGATTATTTGTAGAAAGACCATTCTTATACCACATCATCTCTGTAGTTCTGTTTTCACAGTTTATTATTATATAGAGAGACTTGATACAGTTGAACATTTCTTTCAAAAATGAAATTCTTTGATGTGAAAAAAGCAGTGCTAAGAACTGGACTTCTGACAAAACATTTTTTTCCTTTCAAATACAAAACTGAAAATAAATTATATATATCCTTTGACTTAATCTTTTCATAGGAATATAGTTGAGTAACTATAAGCACGATATATAGAGTCATAGCAATACCAGATTGTGACTTTTTTCTCCAATAAATCCCTTCTCCATTCCTGACAAGCATTTCTCTCCTGCTGATAACTTAGAGAAAACATTAGGTTTATGCATATGATAAATTAACTGGATTGCAACATTTAGAAAGTTCATAGTTAATAAAGTTGATTTCATATACAGCATAATTTTTACTGGAGGATAATATACAGCATTATCGTTTAATATATAGTAAGGACACATAAAATGTATATCCATTATATTCAATTTAAGATTGATTCTTTTTTTAAATTATTCTTAAGATTGATTCAATTTCACTCATAATTTAAGTGAAAAAATACTGATGGAACATTACTTCCAAGTTCATCCATAGCTAAGAGGGCTGTCTAAAATTAAAGCTGCGAACACGAGCTTCTGTGTTCAGAATAATGGACTTATATTCAGCAAAACCTATACAAGACTGACCTGTTTGTAGCCATTGATTGTAGGTCCTTGTCTCACCTTATTCTTTTTTTTATTTTATTTTATTTTTTTTTTAATTATTGTTTTAGCCATACATTGTTATGATATCACCATGGGTTTACATATGCTTCCCCTCCGGGTCCCCCCTCCCTCCTCCCTCCCCCCCGGGAAATCTCGCTGCACCAGTCCCGAGCATCAATCCTGGGCTGGCGATTGATTAGACACATGACAATTAACATGCTTCAATGCCCTTCTCCCATATCATCCCACCCTTACCCTCATCCACAAAGTCCACAAGTCTATTCTATACATCTGCGTTCCTTTTGTTGTCTCCCATGTTGGGTTCTCATTATTCTTATATGCCAAAAGCTATGTAGCAAAAATGTCATTGCAAACCTAAACATGCTGTAAAAATTAATGTTTAACTGCTTCTAATTTTGGAACAGGGCATTGTCTCCACTTGCAAAGAATAGCATTTTAAATTATTCTAAGTCTGTCTAGGAGTTGTTAACGTTTTGATGCTTTGAGTTTCATGATGTCAGGGGTCATGTCTTACTTATTTTTACTCATTAAAGAGATGATTATTGAGGGTCTGCTATGTGTCAAGTCCACACTCAGGGACCACAGTCCAAATTTGGCAGGGAAGGGAAGTCTGTGCTCTCAATATATTTATACTGTGACACTCACTCTCTTTGGAAGAGAGCTTACCTGGTAGCTCAGTTGTTAAAGAATTCGCCTGCCAAAGCAGAAGACATGAGTTTGAACCCTGGGTTGGGAAGATCCCCTCTAGAAGGAAATGGCAACCCACTCTAGTATTCTTTGGGCTACAGTCCATGGGGTCACAAGAGTTGGACATGACCTAGCTACTAAACTACCCCCACTCCTTGGAAGAAAATATTCAACGAGCAGAGAAACAAACATAGCAACAAGATTTAAGATAGTGATGAGCATTCAAAAGATTAAAATGGTATATATCATACACAGGTATGGAACATTTAGATGTGAGAATGAAGACAGAGAAGTAAGATTAATGATCAATGAAGTCAAGGAACATTGACATTGTAGCTGGGACATGGATGATAGAAAAACTCACGAGTTAGCCATGTCAAGATCCCGGGATAGAGTCTTCCAGGCAAGGAAACACAAAAAAGATAATAAATTGGGAAATTGCATGATATCTTAGAGAAACTGCAAGAAGGCTAATATGTCTTGGGTTTGCTGTTTGCAGTAGTTTTATTCTTGTGAAAATTGTTGTATAAGTTGAAAGACATAGACATTAAAGAAGAGAGTGAAAAAGTTGGCTTAAAGCTCAACATTCAGAAAACTAAGATCACGGCATCTGGTCCCATCACTTCATGGTAAATAGATGGGGAAGCAGTGGAAACAGTGGCTGACTTTATTTTTGCGGGCTCCAAAATCACTGCAGATGGTGATTGCAGCCATGAAATTAAAAGACGCTTACTCCTTGGAAGAAAAGTTATGACCAACCCAGACAGCACATTGAAAAGCAGAGACATTACTTTGTCAACAAAGGTCTGTCTAGTCAAGGCTATGATTTTTCCAGTAGTCATGTATGGATGTAGAACTGGACTATAAAGAAAGATGAGCACAGAAGAACTGATGCTTTTGAACTGTGGTGTTAGAGAAGACTCTTGAGAGTCCCTTGGGCTGCAAGGAGATCCAACCAGTCCATCCTAAAGGAAATCAGTCCTGAATATTCATTGTAAGAACTGATGTTGAAGCTGAGACTCCAGTACTCCGGCCACCTGATGCAAAGATCTGACTCATTTGAAAAGACCTTGATACTGGGAAAGGAGGGCAGGAGGAGAAGGGGACAACAGAGGATGGCATCACTGACTCAATGGACATGTGTCTGGGTGGACTCCAGGAGTTGGTGATGGACAGAGAGGCCTGGCGTGCTGCGGTTCATGGGGTTGCAAAGAGTCGGACACGACTGAGTGACTGAACAGCAACAACAAGAGTAACTTCTAAGTTGAGCTTCTCTGATGGCTCAGAGGCTCACTGAACTGAAATGTGTTCTTCTCCTCTTTTTAGCTTGTTGATGTAACTGTAATATATAGTACAATTAATTTATGAGATATATCTAGTTAAGAATATTATAGTCGTTGAGGATGGGTATGTAGTTGAAGTGTTACTGATCTGTGAACTCAATTCTAATTTATATCTATAAAATGTTTAATATACATTTATACTTTGATTTATACATGATCACCTAGTTGCTTACCGATATATTCATTTGATAGATGAGAAATCTACAGCCTAAAAGCTAATCATTTGGCTTAAACAAGTCAGCATGCAGTTGTAGAAGCACTTTTAAATCTGGACAGATGGACTGTTTTTTTTTTAATTGATTTTATTGAAGTATAGTTGGTTTACCATGTTGTGTTAATTTCTGCTGTACAGCAAAATAGCTCAGTTACACACACATATGCATTCTTTTTTTATATTCTTTTCCATTATGGTTTATCACAGGATATTGAATATAGTTCTCTGTGGTATATAATAGGACCTTGTTGTTTATCCATTCTCTATATAATAGTTTTCATCTGCTAACCCCAAAGTCCCACTCCATGCTTTTTTCCCACCTCCCCTTGGTAACCACAATTCTGTTCTCTGTGCCTAAGAGTCTGGACAGATGAAATCCAATCCAGTTATACCTCATGTATGTAATGTGGCTTTGAGCAATTCCTTTTACCTGTTTCATCTTAATTTATTAAAGTTCTGTAGTATTAAAATAAATAGCACATAGAGCTTATCTTTTATTTATTCCTTATAATAAACATTTTATCTAAGATAAAATCCTTTAGTAATAATAACAGCTAATATTAACTAACACACGCATACCCTGAACAATTCTATTCTCAAAACGTTATAAATATTAATTCATTTCATCTTTATAATAACTGATTCAAATACTATTTCTAAAAAATAAAATGACATAGTAGAATAAATTGAATTCTTCTCAGCCAACATGTATTGCAATAATGTTCCACCATGATTCAGTGTAAGATGTGTAAGAATCTGTAAAAATTACTTCCTGCTCCTGTCACTCCATGCCCATGAATTGTATTCCCGGCATCTCTGTGGTCGAGCTCTCAACACAGCAGTTAGTAAAAGCTTTCTTCCCTGCCCTGCAACTCTTATCAATTCTGCTTCTCAGTCTCTGCTCTTGTCTCCTGCCACTGTGGAGATCAGATTCAAACTCTGTGTCCTTGACATCAAAGTCAGAACACAGAAGATGTGTAGGTTTTCCTCTTGTCTTCGAGTTTATCTTTCCTTATCACCAAGACCTGCTTATAAATGTGCCTGATTATTAAGTGAGCAAGATTAGTCATTCTTCCCACAGCTGTTTCAGGGACTGCTATTAAAATGTTGTTCCAGCTTTGCAATGGGCTACATTCAAAGTTGGAATTAGAATGTGGTTTTTGCATTGAACTTAAGGTCTGTGGTCAACAGCATGGACCTCACCTGGAAGCTTGTTAGAAATGCAGAAACCCAGGCCCTATCAGGGTTCTTGAATCTGAGTTTGCATTTTAACATGAATTCCCAGTGATTCTTTTCATATTAAAGATTGGGAAGTGCCAGACTAGAGATCCACAAGGCTGGAATTCTGGACTCAATCTCACAGACACTAGGATGTTAGGAAAAGCCTGTCATGGACTGAATTCTACCATCCTGGCAGGAGATGACCATAACCTGTGCTGCTTGAATACTTACCTCATTTTTAATGTATATTAATTCATTTTATTCTGACCGAAATCCTACAGGGCATTTGATATTATAACCACCTTTTAATAATAAAGATGACAAAGCAGAGACCCCGGAGGTTCAGTGACTTCCCTGAGGTCACACAATAGATAGATAATAGGCTTGGATCAAAACCAGGAAGATTGGTTCCAAGCCCTAGTTCTTAATTATTATCCTGTGCTGCCTCTTTTTCAATAACCTGTTTCACCTTCATTTACTGGCACAGTTCCTGGCCCTTCATGGGCAGGCATTCAATAATTGAAAATGAATGAGGCCCTAAATTCAGCAAATGAACACAGGGTCTCCTCTGCCGCAGGTAAACCTACCACTCCATGCTAGTCTGTGAAGAAGCTGCCTGAGCGATAAGAAATCAGGAAACTCATCAATGCCTACATTTTTCTTTCATTTTTTTGCATCTCTGTTCTTCATATCCTTCTATCCACCCTGAAGCAGGCAGCCTATAGTTCTCTTGAGCTGAAGTTGCTTCCTGTACTTTCAAGAAACACTGAAATGAATTGAATGAATACTAGATAGCTTTATACTAGATATTTTTTATGTTATTTGAAATAATATAACATACTAAGGGAGACATTATTATTTCCATTTCACAGACCATAAGGTTGCATCCAGAAAAGTTAAAATCAGAGAAGAGTAGAGAGTCATGCTTTAATTCTAGTTCTTTCTGATTCTAGAATTAGCATTCTTTTCTATCAATATGGATTGATACTTGTGCTTTTCCTTGCTATTTGATGGGATCAATCTTGAAAGTCATATTTCTAAGAGATGGTGGTATTTTTGTTTTTATTTTTGAATTTTTCCTTACCTAAGTCCATTGCACTGACAGTTCTCAAACTTCAAGTGTTAAGGGTAACCTGGGGAGATTGTTCAAACACTGCTTACTGGACCCATCCCCAGAGTTTCGGGATTAGCAGGTCTGTGGTGGATAATTTTCATCACTGACAAACTTCAGGAGATGCTGATACTGCTTGCCTGGAGACCACACTTTGAAAGCCACTGCAGGCATTAAGCCTTCCCAACTCTTCATGTGCCCTTAAGTATTTTTCATTCCCACTCTGAAATAGATTTCAAAGTGGTGCCCTTAGGAGAAGCACTAGGCAACAGTGGATCTGAATCCATTTTTCACCCAGACATAAAGTGATCAGATAGGGATATGAGACATGTCATAGACGATATACAAGGGACTGGGTTCTGAAAAGATGCCCCTGTCAATTTATTAACATTTGTGGCTTATAGAAACAAGCAGACTATGTTTAGCACTAACAAAATACACAACTGAATTCACATGCTTTGTACAATTCTATCGGATTTCTAGCTCTTAATATTTTCCTCCTCTGGAATGTTTTAGACTTATAATTTGTACTTATTTTAGGAGGTGAACAGTGAAGAGCTGTCTATTGTTCTATACTTGGATGGCTAATCATCGTGGCTCCTCCCTCATAGCATATGCCAGTGAAATAGAGTTAGGATTTGTATTGACTGAGTGAGCGTCTGGCTACTAAGACAAGGAACCCATCAATCTAGGTTTAGAGGAGTCAGATGCACCCTTTCTGCCATCATGTACCCATTAACATATCCCGTGCTGGGATGGAGGGATGTGTACACATGGCTTTATAAAACTATTTCCCCCAATTCCAGGTGCCAAGAAACTGTTTGGGGAAATTTCCAAGGGTATTTACTAGTCATAGAAAAGTAAAATCCCTCCCCAGGAGAACAACCCTTAACATTCTTCATTTAAGTTACTGTAACAATGTATGTGTGCCTAGTAGCTCAGTTGTGTCCAACTCTTTGTGACCCATGGACTGTAACCCCCCAGCCGCCTCTGTCCATGGGATTCTCCAGGCAAGAATGTCGGAGTGGGTTGCCATTTCCTCCTCCTCCAGGAGATCTTTCCTGACCCCGGGATTGAACTTGGGTCTCCTCCATTGCAGGCAGATTCTTTACCACCTGAGCTACCAGGGAAACCCCATAACAACGTCTCCTATCATTCTCCCTCTCCTGCTGTGGAAGAAAAAGAATCATTTTATGGACCCAACGTAAGAAGCCACTGTCTCTCTTGTTAGATAATAATAGTATCAGTTAACAGTATTGAATAAAGCAAATTCCTGTGCTTATGGAATTCTTGATGGGTGATTTTTATGTCTTATATCATGTAATACCCACACATGTCCTGTACAGTGGGTATGATTATCTTTATTTTAAACAGTGACAATAGAGGCTCTAAAATGTTAAATAGTTTAATCAGGTTTCACTATTAATAAGTGGTTAGGTGAAGTTCCAAGCTCAGGTATTTTTCATTTCAAATAACTCTCTTAACCAACACATTTTACTCTGAAAGCTATAATAGTTTTGCTACTTTTCAGGTGATAGACCGCAAAAGGAGAGTTCATAGCATGTTGAGAAGTCTTTAACTTTCGAAAATTAACAGATATGTTATGAAAAATTTATTTTCTACCCTCAGGATTCATTTAGCAAATATTATGACTATGTAGCTACGTCTCTAGATAAAAAGAAAAATACCACCAAACTTAGTAATTTAAAAGAAAAAAAAAATAGCTCTTCATTGTCTCTGATGACTAAAGTTGGCTGTGCTTGGCTGGAAAGCTCTGTTTTCTGCGCTGCTGGCTGGATCTGTAGTCGCCTGGGAGACCTCCTCATAGGGCTGACACTTAGCGCTGACTGTCGTTTGCAGCTGTTAGCTGACACTTAGCGCTGACTGTCATTTGCAGCTGTTAACTAGAGCGCCTCAGTTCTCCAGGTGACCTCCTGCAAGGTTTGTGCTTTCTAGATCCTGGAAGCCGATCATGCAAGAGAGCAACAAAAAGGTACACTGCAAATTTCTGAAAAGCCCATTTACAGTTCACTCTAAGAAGTTACACAGAGTCGCTTTTGTCTCATCCTGCCAAGCACAGCTAATCTCAGGCAAGGCTAGAGTAAAAATGGGGAATGGCAGCAAATTTGGTCCAATTTGAATCCACTACAGTCCGCCCTTTGGTCAGAAACTCATCACATTTCCCCAGATATGTAAAAATATACTAGCCCCTTCTTTCAAGACCACTAAGTTGTATCTTGCTGCAGCATCAAGTTCAGGCTTAAGGTACACAGTTTCAAAAGTTTCAATAGCATGTCCAGGGGTGGTTGGCTTCATGTGTTTTTTTGTTTGTTTGTTTGCTTTTTGTGGTCTAAGAAGAAGTTATCTACTCTAACAAACAAGTCAGTTGGGAGATAGTGATGGAATGACTCTAGCAGACACTCTCAATCAAAGGATAGAACAAAGCACAAGCTCTAAATGCTCTGTTCCCCAGCAGGGAGCGTATGCTTATTAGGAACCTAGTTTTATCTATTTGTGTAGTTTTTGGGGGCTCTTAGCTCTGCCCCGGATTCCTGCGTCCTTTTCTATAAGAAAGGGTCCATGTTGGTATTAGAGCTGCAAAGTTTTGTTAGGATGTTTTCTGCCCATAGAAATATTTAGCCCTCACATCATCTTTTCCTTTTTAATTGCTTTTTTTCCCTTTAAAATTCAAGCCAGTTTGCTTCCACCAGTGGCTGTCCTAACAACTTTGTATATGTTCTATAATTAATCATAAATTAATAAGGGATAACTCATTGTTGCTTAAATTTCCTGAGAGGAAGGAAGAAATCTAACTTGATTCTCAGGATATGACAGATATCATGTCAAGTGATTAACACACATTTTGTGCAGTTCTGATAACAGTCATGGAAGTTGCAGGTCCACATGTATATGGATGAGAAAATCGAAATGTAGAAAAGATAATTGGTAATTTTCATATAGTTTATATGTAGCACATGTAAGATTGAAAACCAGAAGTGTCTAGACCCAAAGTCTAAGTATTTTCTACTATAGAATATTATCTTTATTTCTAAAAATTTTTGTTTACTTTTAATCGTTTGCTTATTCATAACCTGTTTTGAAAATAAAGTTGAGGGATCAGAGCAGCTGTACAATGGATATTTTTAAGACCATGTTATTTAGGCAATTTTTATTTAGCAAACCCTTGCCTAAAATTTAAATTTAAAGTGACTGAATTATTTTAAATTGATAAACATGAAAGCATTGGGGACTACAGTTATTGAGGAAAATGATGGACATCCTTGCTACCTGGTTATAATCAGTGCTAAATTGACTGCATAGTCCTGATTAGATTTATAAGTTTTAGTTAGAAAAGTTCGCAAATAACAATAAACACAATTTTCAATGAAATACCATCATAATAATAAATAATTCTATGCTTAAATGATTTATTAAGGAGACATCTCAGACAACCTTAATTGATTTCTTCAGTTCAGGAATCCTTAGAGCCTTCAAGATGCCAATAGTTTTGATTTTCTAAAGGGCATAGAATATAGTACTAGAGATACATTTGATCTGAGCAATTTTTGTGAGCAGTGTTATAGGAGCAGTAAAAGTTTGGTATACATTTTTAGAAACTATGCCCTAGAAAAATCTAGAGCATTGTGTAAATGCAGAGAATATGTGAAGAATGTAGCTAATTACTATGTTTTTATAGATAAACCCATGTTATTCCTGGAAGTATAAAATCATTCATTTTATTACATGTGCTCTAGCTATGAGAATGTGTTACCTGATTATGTATTTTGTTTTAGTCTTATTTAGACTTCAAAAATATTTATGTTGTTTTGAAAGATAACATATTTTTAAGATTCATCATTCAAAACTAGAGCTCTTATTCAGTTTATACTCTTCATGTGTTCATTTGGATTATTTCTGGTCATAATCTAATCTGATCATCCATGAACCAATAGATTGATATATATTGATATATCACTACTTGATAAATATTTAACTATCACTCCATTTAAAATAAGACAATTATTTTTAACTGACATGTATTCCATCACCTCTACCCTGTCCACTAATGCTTCTCTCAGACTCTAGAAGTAATCTTTTTTTTTTAATTGTTTTTATTGGAGGATACTTGCTTTACAGAATTTTGTTATTTTCTGTCAAGCCTCAACATGAATCAACTATAAGTATACCTATATCCCTTCTGTTTTGAACCTCCTTCCCATCTCCCTCCCATCCCACCCCTCTAGGTTGATGCAGAGCCCCTGTTTGAGTTTCTATGAACCATACAGCAAATTCCCATTGGCTATCTATTTTACGTGTACCATTTTTTCTAGATTCTGTATATATGTGTTAGAATATAGTATTTATCTTTCTCTTTCTGACTCACTTCACTCTGTATAATAGGTTCTAGCTTCATCCACCTCATTAGAACTGAATCAAATGCATTCCTTTTCATGGCTGAGTAATATTCTATTCTGTATACATACTACAACCTCTTTATTCATTCATCTGTTGATGGACATCTAGGTTGCTTCCGTGTTCTAGCTAATGTACATAGTGCTTCAATGAACAATGGGATACATGTTTCTTTTTCAATTTTGGTTTCCTCAGGGTATATGCTTAGTCAAGTCATACTGTCTTGATGACTGTGGCTTTGTAATATAACCTGAAGTCAGGAAGGTTTAGAAGTAATCTTTTTTATGTTTACTCCTTGTATAACTTTTCCTTAAGTAGATAAAATTAAATATGGATCTATATTAGTATTGTTGACCCTTTTAATTATAAAAGCACACTGTATATCCCATACTATACTTTTATTTTTTACTTGACAATCCTTGAGTTTTGGGTTCCTCTCCCCCATTAACGGGGCTTCCCTTGTGGCTCAGCTAGTAAAGAATCCACCTGTAAGGCAGGAGACCTGGGTTCAATCCCTGAGTTGGGAAAATTCTCTGGATAAGGGAAAGGCTACCCACTCCAGTATTCTGGCCTGGAGAATTCCATGGACTGTATAGTTCATGAGGTAACAGAGTTGGACACAACTGAGCAACTTTCACTTTCCCCCATTAACATATACAAAGATTTTTTTTCTTTTCATTTTTTGAGATAAGCTTAATGTTACACTGTATGAATGTCCCTTGGCTTATTTAACTAGTCCTCTGTTGATGAGCATTTGTTTTGTGCCTGTTATTTTGTTATTTCAAACCAGTAGTGTAATACATAGTTTGTCCATATGTCAAATGTGCATGGGTATTTTTTTAAGATCCCAAGAGGTGGGATTTCTTGGTGAAATATTAAAAGCATTTGCAATTTTGACAGATATTTACAAAACTGATTTTTCCAGTTTTCAGTTTTTTGTCTAACTTGGATTTTCACCAATACGATAGGTGAAAAATGTTTTCTCAGTGTGACTGTACTTAGCATTTCTCTCAAAATAAGTGAAGTGAGTTGTTTTTTAAACATGCTTAAGGACTGTTGCCTTTCCTCTGCTTCTCAGTTCTATTATTTATATTAGCTGTTCTTAAGGAAATTACTTAGCTTCCATCCAAACAAGGGAAAAATGGAACATCTATAGGAAAAGACAACACTGTAAAATATTTTATTATACACTAATAAGTGTAGGTTAAAATAAAAATAATAATATACATGTAATGCAACAAAGATAAAATTTATCATTTATATTAAAATGTTAAATGGAAATGGAAAAGAAACTATAGACTGGATCAAAACACAAAACCAAATAAATACTGTATCAGAATATACAGTTGAGACAACATAATTCTAAAAGTCTGGAAATAAAAGTGATTAAGGAAAATGATTTATGATGTATCTAAAATAAATATATACCAAATATTTTTTTAACTAACTAACTAATGAGGAAGCCAATAAGATATTATAATTCCTTCAAAGTAGATTTCAAAAGCACACACACACACTCACATATAGGAGCAATCAGGAATATTGAAATGAATTTATATATAGATGAAAAGCTGGTCATTATCTATAAGAAAATAATCCATTACATCTTCACTGATTTTTTTTTTGCTTTCTATATACAAGAATCATTTGCCTTGTGATCAGTCTGTAAAATATTTCAGAGGTAATGACTGGTGTGAATAACAGGAAGGAATATACTAGATGGGACATCCAGTAATATTTTTGCCTATTTTACCAGCAAAAGTATAAACAAATGCAAACAAAGAGAAAAGAAAAACAGAGATTACAAAATAGTATTAGGAAAGTGAGGTCAGGAATAAAAATACATAAGGAAGAAAACACCTATATAGGGGGTATTTTCTCATTCTAAAGCACATATCACAATTGGCAACAAAAACAGAATAGTCACCAATTTCTCCATGACAAAAATCTTAGCCAGAGCTTTAAGGAAATGGGAAAAATAGGAGATACAAAAAAAGAAAAATAGATAAAACATTCTAAAAATAAAAGACTTAATTTACCTCTCTCAGTGCAGGTCAGATATAAATGTTTGGTTTGACTGTTTTTGTAGAAAAGACTTCCAGTACATCATAGTTTCCTCTCCTTTCGCTTTCTGGAACTACTTCAGCTTTAGTTCAGTTCAGTTGCTCAGTCGTGTCCCACTCTTAGGGACCACATGACTGCAGCACACCAGGCCTCCCTGTTCATCACCAACTCCCGGAGTCTACTCAAACTCATGTCCATCGAGTCGGTGATGCCATCTAACCATCTCATCCTCTGTTATCCCCTTCTCCTCCTGGCTTCAATCTTTCCTGGCATCAGAATCTTTTCAAATGAGTCAGTTCTTCACATCATGTGGTCAAAGTATTGGAGCTTCAGCTTCAGCATCAGTCCTTCCAATGAACATTTAGGACTGATTTCCTTTAGGATGGACTGGTTGGATCTCCTATCTGTCCAAGGAACCCTCACAAGTCTTCTCCAACACCACAGTTCAAAAGCATCACTTCTTTGGCACTCAGCTTTCTTTATAGTCCCACTCTCACATCCATATATGACTACTGGAAAAACCATAACTTTGACTAGATGGACCTTTGTTGACAAAGTAATGTCTCTGTTTTTTCATATGCTGTCTAGGTTGGTCAAAACTTTTCTTCCAAGGAGCAAGCATCTTTTAATTTCATGGCTGCAGTCACCATCTGCAGGGACTCTGGAGCCCAAAAATCTTTGTGACTGTTAACTCAGATCATGAACTCCTTATTGCCAAATTCAGACTTAAATTGTAGAAAATAGGGAAAACCACTAAACCGTTCAGGTATGACCTAAATCACATCCCTTATGATTATACAGTGGAAGTGAGAAATAGGTTCAAGGGATTAGATCTGTTAGACAGAGTGCCTGAAGAACTAGGGACAGAGGTTCAGCTTCAGTGCTCATCATCAGTTCATGCCACCCCTGTTGACTCTTGTCCTGAAAAGGAAGCAACAACAACAACAAACCTGCAATTTTCTGGAGGAAAGTCTAACAGATACAAAGCATTAGCGACTAGCACCTCATAGTTCATACCTCCTCATAAAATCATAGAATTAAGGGGGCTTGTTGAAAGAGAGCTTCAGAAATGATTTTGAAGAAATTTAAGCACCAATTGTTTTATATTATCATCAAATTCTACTTTGGCCAGTCTTTTTTTTTTCTTTTTCATTATTAATATAACAGAGAATTTAGGGGGTTTTACACAAGAAGGCTTCAGAATAAATAGAAAGACAAATTTGTGAATTGATTACTTCATATATGTGTCTCTTCTCATTGTCTTATCTTGCCATCCAAAGTCAAGTTGCACATTGATAATTCTTTTCAGATTGGCTATTACCAGATCATCGACAACCAACTATTGTATTTGGCATAGTATCAAAATATCATTAAAGTATTAACAACGCATCTCTTATTAAAGTATTTTAAGAATAGCATTTCTCGAGCTAGAGTAGGAAACTGAGTTTCTGATTATTGAGTCAAAAATGTGACATTTTTAGGTGAATGGGTCTTGGGTTGGTACATTGAATAAAACCTTTCTGTGAGAATTTTCAGAGTATGGACACCTGGCTTTGGAATCGCTGGCATACTTGTTAAAATAAATATTTAAAGGAATTTAAACTCTGGAGGTAGCCCAAACTTTGTAATTTTAGCAAGCTTTCCAGGAGTTCTTGACTCATCCTCACAGCAGACTGTTGATGTAGAAGTGTCTATCCCCTCCTGTGGTAAATTGCATTCCTGACCCCGATTCTCCATCTTTGTCTGTATCTCGCGGCTAGTGATTTTACAGTCCTGCAGCTGTGTGTGCCGTGTGATATCTCACCAACGGCATTTGCTTCAACCAACGGGATATTAGAAGTATGGTGCAGACAAAGCACTGGTAAAACAGTTGCTGATCATGGGCTTCTACCATCACCAGACATGCCTGTCCTAGCCTGCTCCTTCCAGAAGGGGGATAAGTGACTTTCAGAAGGCATTTGCTACAGAAAAGTCCAGGCCAGAGGAGCTGACACCAGCCACCCTGCAGATGTTAGAAGATAAATGATTCTCATGTTAAGCGTGAGTTTTGGAGTGATTTGTTACCCAGCATTTTCTGAACACAGTTAACTGATACACTTATACTGTCACGGAATTCTCCAGGGAAGCATACCAGGGAGGGTAACCATTCCCTTCTCCAGGGAATCTTCCCAATCCAGGGACTGAACTCAGGTCTCCTGCATTGCAGGCAGATTCTTTATTGTCTGAGACCCCAGGGAAGCTCATTATTCCATACATTACATATCAGAAGTGGAAAGAAAATAAAAGTTGATGGCAAACAGTAAAACGTTTGAAAGAGAGGGTCTATCACAGCCACCAAATCAGATGTCCCTGGAGTCCCATTCCACTCTGCCACTACTTTGTTATCTGACAAGTTACTGCACTTCTAAGGCTCAATTTCATGAAATGTTAATTTATTATAATAATAATTATTTTGCAGGATTTTTATAAATGTTAAATACAAGGATACAAAGTTCATCTTGTATTATTTCCATCTGTTTTTCTTCTCCATAATGTAGTTACTGTCTGATAATGAGAAAGACACAAAGAATTGGACTTGCCTAATCATTTTTCTGCTAATAATTTACTAAATGAAAAAGAGAAAATTGTCTTGAAAAAATATGAGATGCTTGTTGAATTTTACTTTTTAAATATGGTGAAATGCTAAAGGCAGGAATGTTAATCAGTTTATCATGGACTGTTAAACTGAGTGTATAGAATATTTTAACTCCTTATTTAACAAATGTTTAGTAGGAACGTCCTTTCTATCTTCCTTAAGCTTTATAAAATGTGTTCATTAATCATTTCTATAATATCAAACTTGGACTGCTGAGCATATAATGGACATAGTTCTCACATTTATTAGAGAATCTTAATGTTGTATAATTTATTTTCAAAATAGGTTAGTCTCCAAATAGATAATTAATTGTAATTTTCATTTTGTACCCACTAGGATTTTTCATTAACATGAATTACAAATCATGGGTAGAGAAAAGGCTTTTCCCACAGCTTTCTCTAATTCATCTTTAGGAAAAATGTTATCATACAAGAAGGATTCTTCAGTTTCAGCAAAATCAGACTGAAGTTCCCCTATCAAGTATATATCAGTTGCCAAATATGTTATAACCATGTGTTAATGCAAGAGAGATTGTGAGAAATAGTGAATGAATAATAGGGACTTTGAAAGCAGTAGAACAAGATTTAGATTGTGGTTTGACCATTTATTACTGTGTAATTAGAGTCCTTGGTTTTTCTGTTTATAAAATTTCAGTACTCAAAATTATATCACAGAATTTATGATTTGATATAATATGCATATATAAGACTTGGCACTTACAAGTTATTCCATAAATTAGTGTTATTTTAGGAGACTTCTAACACAGTTTTAAAGTATTAAGTTTCAAGGCTATTCCATCTTCAGGAATGTGTGACAGAATGTATTAGCTGAGAAGATAATAAATTTGATAATAAATCATGGTGTACTGTCACATATATGTTCTCTGAAGTATAAGAACATGATTAAAGGTTCAAAAGCTATAAAATCATCTGGTTTGGTTCAAATTCAAGCTTGACTACATACAAGTTATAAAGCTTTGAGTAGTGTGATTAACTCCCTTGTGCCTTACTTATTTATAAAGTGGGATGAGTGTTATTTATGATTATTATTGTGATTCACGGGTTCAGTCCCTTGGTTGGGAAGATCCCCTGGAGCAGGAAATGGCAATCTGCTCCAGTATCCTTGCCTGGAGAATTCCATGGACAGAGGAGCCTGGTGGGCTATAGTCCATAGGACCATAGAGTTAGACTTGACTGAGCAGCTGAACACACATTGTGATTTTAAAATTCTGTAACACGTGTAAGTCAGTTATCATTCTCTGATACATGAGAAAAACATGAACAGTAATTTTGTTAAGGTTATTATCACTTTTAGATGTAGTAGTGTTTTAATCTGGTTTCTGAGGCTAACTCTCTAAATTAATCAGTTCAGTCACTCAGTTGTGTCTGACTCTTTGCGACCCCATAAATGTTAGCACGCCAGGCCTCCCTGTCCATCACCAACTCCTGGAGTTTACTCAAACTCATGTCCATTAAGTCAGTGATGCAGCCAACCATCTCATCCTCTGTCGTCCCCTTCTCCTCCTCCTCCAATCTTTCCCAGCATCAGGGTCTTTTCAAATGAGTCAGTTCTTCGCATCAGGTGGCTAAATTAATGGACCCCACCAATTCATTTAACATTTCTGGTTCTATCATAAAATGGACTCTGGATGATCACTGAGAATAGTACTTGCAGAGGTCTCTGACGGGTGCCTGACAAACTGTAGGTGCTATCTTATTTTTTGGTCACACTTCTCATTTTCCTACAACAGGGATGTGATTTAGGTGTTTCTAAATAAGAAATACCAAAATAAACTGGTCAGTTTGAGCAGATATATTGGAATAAGTGAGATAAGAATGTTTTTCAAAGTTAGAAGTGGGACAAATATGATGGGTAAAGTTCACAGAGTAAGAATGGGAAGCTTAGAGGCACAGAAAAAAGAAATTTATTGGGGGTAAAAGTATATCTTGTTGGATTGAAAGTATGTAAGGCTTCCTGGCTGAGAAGGTTGGCAGGGTGACTGATAAACACAAGTCCAGGCTATTGGCAATGGTAGGTGAGGGCAAGGAGATAATGAGAAGAAACAGAGCACTTAAGAAAGCATTGGCTTCCTCGTGTATTCTATTTAGGAGTTTTCTGAAAAAGTAAATCTAGAGTTGCTAACCTCCAAGGGTTATATGACTTGTCTGACATCTGAAATGTCTTAAGCTTGTCATATTAGGTGAGCCATTGACCTCTCCAACTCTCATTTTACTGACCTGAAAAGTGGCAATAATGTTGCCTGCTTCCATTAATGAGTTATTGAATGACAGAGCTGAATTGAGTTAGTAGATACGAAAGTGCTTTGAAAGTGGCAATTGTCGTATAAATATCAAGCACGGTTATTATAAATGAACGCAGTGTTAGTGGCTCTGACTGTGCATAGTAAATGAAAGGAGTGAAGTTATTAACTGAGAAGAAACAGGAGCTGCAACTTTTCTCATTGTGGCTAACGCGGAATTTATGTTGTTTAATGCTGCAGTTAATTGATTGGGGTTGGATCTGGTGAGTAATTAAGTTTAGTAACAGTCTGCCAATACAATTTTCTATCTCCTGTCACATTAAATCACTTACAATGAACTCAGATTCAGGGAGAATATAAACTATTGTCTGACCTACTGCTATGTAGGAACAAATACACTGAAACTGCTGGGAATGAATGAGAGAAGCAGATGTTGAAATCTGGCAAAAAGAGGGGGAGGAGGGGAGAAATATGGAGCACAGTTCATAAAGTCAAGATGTCAATAACCTTTCTTTACTTGTGTAGAAGGAAGCTATTCACAATTTCCCAGATGCAAAATGCAAAAGACAACTCTCTCTCTTTCTCTATCCTTCTCTGTCTCCCCGTTCCCTTCTCCAGGGGATCTTCCTAACCCAGGGATTGAACCCAGGTCTCCTGCATTGCAGACAGATTCTTCACCATCTGAACCACAAGGGAAGCCCAACCAAAAGCACTGAAATGGGTGGCCATGCCTTCCTCCAGGGGATCTTCCTGACCCAGGGATCAAACTCATGTCTCTCTTTTTTTAAAAAATGTATCTCCTGTGAACTGAAGGATAATTGCTTTACAGGATTGTGTTGTTTTTACCAACATCAGCATGATTCAGTCATGATACCCGTGGCTCTTGAGTCTCCTGCACTGGCAGGCAAGTTCTTTACCACTAGCACCACTTGGGAAGCCTTCTCTCACCATCTCCCTCTATATTTCTTCTTGGAGTTCTATAAATCTCTGTAGTTATAGAGATAGAGTTTCTAGTTTTATAGATTTATAGAGTTCTATAAATCTCTGTAGTTCTTTTCTGATTCTTGTCAGATCTGGGTGTTGATAAAATCTAGTATGATACCATGAAAAGAATCTCAGGTGTGGAAAGAGACATACTGGGGGTTTGAATTCTCCCTCCATCATTAGCTGGGTGAGTATCTGAGGTTCCATTTCCTCCTCTGTAAGGCTACAGCACGAACTTCTACCTTAAAATGTCTAGGCAGGGAAACCATCCAGCACAGTAGCTAACTGTTTGCAGCAGATCAATGAATAGTGGGGTTTTTTGCCACATTCTCCCCTTCTTCCAGGTTTGGACTACACCTTCCCTGTGTTTGGTTGTTGTCCTACATGTTGCTGTTCCAGTGATTTCTCTGCCTTTCATTTGTGCACAGGGACATTTCTCCCACCCATGAAGGAACTTGCTTCTGACCTTCTAAATATGGGTGTTACTAGCTCAGTCATATCTGACTCTTTAGCAACCCCATGGACTGTAGCCAACAAGGCTCCTTTGTTCATGGGATTCTCCAGGCAAGAATACTGGAGTGGGTAGCCATTCCCTTCTCCAGGGATCTTTCCAACCCAAAGATTGAACTTGGGTCTTCTGCATTGCAGGCAAATTCTTTACTGTCTGAGCTACCAGCCCTCTCTGTATAAAAGCCTGTCTAAATATAAAACTTGCTTGCAAATCACTTGGCCTAGTATACTGACTTCAGAAGTCATGTTGTAATATCGGATCAATAATGAGAAAGTTAGTCTAGCTCTTGATGAAGAATGATCAGTAAATTTATAAAGAAATCTCAAGTTGTAATCAAATGAGTGTGATACTCAGTCACTTTTATAATAAAATAAATGCCAAATAAAATAATAATGAGACACCTTTATTTTTCTTGACACACTGGCAAATATTAACACATTTGAGAAAAGGCAGTGCCGACAAGGTTGTGAATAAATAAGCACTCAGAATCACTGTTGGCACGATTGTGATTTGCTTCAACACCTTTGGAGCAGGGGGATGAGGTGTGACAATGTGATTGGAAAGAGGCCTAGGGCTGTGTACTGAAGCCATGCTTGCCGGCCAGATATGACATTTTTACTTATATTATATATTTATGTGATGATGTAGGGAACACTGGAGAAAAAGGACTTGTAACTGGTTGAACAGCAGATTTATTTATTTTTTTTAAATAAACCAGTAGTCTGTGTTAATTTGGAGTAACTGAGAGTAGGGGATGGGTAAGGGAGATTTTGAAATTTTGTAATGATCTACCAGCAATACAGGCTTGCCTGATGGCTCAGTGGTAAAGAATCCACATGCCGATGCTGGACACACAAGTTCAATCCCTGGGTCAGGAAGATACCCTGGAGAAAAAAATCGCAACCCCCTCGAGTATTCTTGCCTGGGAAATCCCATGGACAGAGGAGCCTGGTTGGCTGCAGTTCACAGGATCACAAAAGTCAGACATGATTCAGTGACTACATAAACCAGTAAATCTATTTTAGGTCTGAGGACAAATTATCAGTTTTTATCAAAATTTAAAATGCATAGGCTTTTTAACCCAGTAGCTCCATTTTTGCACTCTGTCCTACAGATAAGCACATCATGATGTTCTGAAAATGCATATAAAAGATGCTTGTGGCAACATTATTTGTGACAGTGAAGAAATCAGATGCTAACTGCCTCATAACTGGGACTGATTCACAACACCTAATTACGGAACACTTGAATTTCTTTTAGAGTAAAAGTGGATCTATATATTCTATAAGCATCTCTAAGCTAAAGTGAACATACATACCAACCCACAAAACAAAAACAAAGTTTAGAACACAATATATAATGCCTATTATTTTAATAGCATCGTATGTAGATAGATATTTGTATATTTATTCAACTATTAATTGTCCACTATGTGCTACAGGAAGGAAAAGGGATGGGGAAAGAAAATGCTTTGAAGAAAACTATTAACAGAAGATTGAGGCAGAGAATCTAAAGGGGAAGGGATACTTAATTTTCACTGCATACCATTTTATACCATATCATTTTATCATATATATTTTAAAAGATCATTTAATAAACAATTTAAAAACATCAGTTTAGAGACATATGAATCAATAAAATCAAGGCAAAATTCAACAAGTAGTAATGTTTTAGTTTCTAGCATCCAAATTCTTCCTGCCAATAACCCATTTAACACAAATATGTATTGATATTATGCTGTGTAAACATTTCTTATATTAGGCTTGTGTGTGCGTAGCCTGTCAGGCTCCTCTGTTCATGGAGTTTTCCAGGAAGAACACTGGAGTGGGTTGCCATTTCCTTCTCTAGGGTATTTTCCCGACCCAGGGATTGAACCCACATCTCTTGTGTCTCCTGCATTGTCAGGCTGAGTCTTTACCACTGAACCACCTGTTGAAGCCTGCATTAGGCTCAGTTCCATTTAAAAGAATAATAATAATAGGATTTGTCTTTTTTAGTCCACGAACTTGCAAATAATAGACTTACCAAGACTGATTTAAAGTCAATAAAACATATGAAACAAACACAGGGTTCAAGGAAGTTACAGTTAATAAGCAATCATTTAATACTCTTGTTGATTGATTAAGTTAGTGTACAGATATAATTCAGGGTCAGTCTCTCTTGTTTCCATACTAATATACATCAGTTCTTTCCATGTGCACTGTGAGAATCATGGAAGCCTGGTAATTTATGTTTTTTTAATGTATTTTTATTAAATACAGATGGAGAATATAGATATCTAATTAAATCTGAAATCTGATTTTCCTTAAAGAAGGAGCAACATGCCCATAGATGTTTTTGTATTCCCATTTCAACATGCAGAGTTGCTTTCAATCAAATACATTTATTTCACCAGAAAATGCCCATAGTTGCTTAGTTATACCCTGGTTCTTTCCCAGCAATTTTTTTTCTAAGACAGCTGTTGTTTTCATGTAAACTGACTATAAATAGGAAATATGGTATACAAATATTTAAATGCAGTTAATTAGGAAAGATTTCATTTTTAGCATAATCTATATTTATAAATGCATATGTACATAGAAGCAGCTTTTGCATAATCATTTTTAAAGAGTTCACTTGAAATAAATTAAGAGAATAAAAGATAAAGAATTAAAGATGATATGTTTACATGGTAAATACATGACACAATTATTTATATATGGTTTCCTTCTCTGAGAGAGAGAGAGAGTGTGTGTGTATGTTGTATTTAAAAGTTTAGTTCCACATGGGGTTAAGAAAAGTATCTTGTGCTAAGGAATTTAGAATCACAAATCATACCCCACAGTTGACTAGATATCTCTCTTCTGATTTATTATGGCATCCTGAGTGACTCTGAGAAATTAAATAACCTTGGAAAGGTTACTCTTAAAAGTATGTAAAAGCAAGAGTTCTTAGAGTCAAATATGAATTCAAAAAATGGAACAAAATTGTAAAATCAAGAATATTAAAGTATGGGATGATCTGTTTGGAAGAGTCAGATATGCATCACTTATATGATTTTAAATTTATAATAGTCATTTGTCAGAAATGATGTAGATATTTTCCTGCAGCAGAGTGAGGAGGAAGAAGGGGTTGTCCTCAAGTATACCAAGTATTTTCCAAATGGAACTGAGCATGAGTCTAAGGTATACACATAGCCTTGCTTACTAGACAAGGTGTAAGGCAACATTTAAATTATATATTTAGGAGTCGATGTCTGGGCTCCAGTTCCAATTCCTGCCTCAGTAACTCTGAGGTTGGATCAAAGCATTGGTATTTCTAGCAACTCCCCAGGTCATTCTGACACAGCAGGTTCTAACTATTGCTCTCAGATATAGCATGGCATGTTTAGAATGAACGTGTGCTGAATAATTAAATAAGTTAATCGTATTTCTTCATTAAAACTATCATCTTTCCATTTTTCTATATTAATTGCTGAGTATCTTTAGGTGACACATGCTCCATACCCGTTCATGCAAGTATATACACTAGTAACTTACTCCTATTAATATATTGGGGCTTCCCTGGTGTCTCAGATGGTAAAGAATCTACCTGCAATGAAAGAGACCTAGCTTCGATCCCTGGATTGGGAAGATCCCCTGGAGGGGACCATGGTGACCCACTCCAGTCTTCTTGCCTGGAGAATAGAATCCCCATGGACAGAGGAGCCTGACGGGCTACAGTCCATGGGGTCGCAAAGAGTTGGACGTGACTGAGCGACTAGGCGTATTAATATATTGAAATATACATTTATGTTACTTACCTCCCCTAGGAGGTTTCTGACTCTATGAATTTCACAGTGGCTCCCATGGGCAACTGTATGAATTATAATCTGTAGCTTAATAAAATTGGAAATTTCTTTCATCTGCCCAGAGATTTCTCATTTACCATAAACGTGCAGTTGAATCTTGAAGAATGCAGAGTTTAAAGGCACTGATCCTCCGTGCGATGGAAAATCCTGTATCACTTATAGCCAGCCCTCTGTATCTGTGCTTCCTCCCTATCTGAAGTTTCACATCCACAGATTCGACCAACCACAGTTCATATAATACTGTCATATTTACAACTGAAAAAGAATTACTTATAAGTGGGCCCTTGCAGTTCAAACACATGTTGTTTAAGGGTCAACTCTATTAAGTGCCTTCTCTGTGTCAGACACTATATGAAGTATTAGAAGTTTCTAAGTACTGATACTTCCATAAAATATTGTGGTTGTTTATTACATCATGGCTCACATCACCCTATCATTGGCCACTACTTAAATGTAAATTTCTCTGATCATCTGTTCTATACTATAAATTCACCCTTTTATTTCTCTCTAATTCCTCTACCCTGATCTAAATTCCTTATCTTCCCTTAAAGCAATGGACCCCTATATTCCTCTGTTACACGTGCTCAAATGCTCAGTCTCCAACTTTTTGCAAGCTCATCGGCTGTAGACCATGAGGCTCCTCTGTCCATGGCATTCTCCAGGCAAGAATACTGGAGCAGATTGTCGTTTCCTCCTCCAGGGACTCTCCCCAGTCCAGGGATGGAAACAATGTCTATTGTGTCTCCTGCATTGGCAGGCATGTTCTTCACCACTAGCACCACCTGGGAAGCCCCTATTATGTATGCCATACGAATGATCCATTTCAAAACCACTACAATCCTCTATCTTTTCAAATTTTTCACTGAATATTTTCCATATTTTAACTTTTTTTCCCCTTTCTTTGAAACTGACTTACCCTGCAATTCTTTTCAAATTCAGAAGTGAGTTCCATATCATCCATACCTTTCACTGCTATTCCAAATAACCATTCCTTCATAGGTGTGTAAAAAGTTTGGCTTCACTGAGACTCTGGCTACATCACCATCTATCACATTCTTGTTGATAGCTCCTGGTCATACTCCTTATTGACTAATTTGAAGATCCTTGCTTTTCATCTCTACACTAATTCCTACCATCGTTTTGTGTTTTCATTCTCTTGTGTGTCGTCTTTTTAACATTCTGACACTTATCATGGCATTTGCCAGATTAAATCATAATTTCTTATTGGCTTATTGGTAAGGTCATGCAAGTAATGACCTTCCTTTGAAAATGACCTTTATCTTCCAACCACCTAGTAGATACTGTTTAGTGGTATTTTACATTTGTTGAATAAACAGTTAACTGGAGGAGTAGATAGTATTGTGACAATGTGGCAAGATTATTGAATAAAAGGTTTCTGTGTGTTTATTTATAGTAGGGGGAAATTCAAGATGTAGAAAAAGAGAAAGTAACCAAAACAGAGGGAGAAAACTGCAAGGGAGGAGAGATTTCACTGAAGAAGCCATTGAAGTAGTCGGTAGGATGTCAGGACCTCCAAATAAGTAAGGTTCATAAAAATGGTGGTAAAGGAGAATATAGAAAAAAGTAATAGAACAAATAATTTCTTCCCACAGAGGTACATGAGAAGTAAATACAATACTTTGGAATAATGTTTGCAAGTTCTAAAAAAGAGAAATGGAACTGAGCAAAACATTGTCAACAAAGGAGTTTATAGCCTCATTACTTATCAAAAATTATCCCAATCATAGTGGCATGAATGAAAATAATATTTGTTATCAATTACAGTTTTCATGAGGCAGTTTGAATAGTTGTGATTGTAGTCCAAGGCTGTAGTCATTTGAAGGTTTTATTAGGGTTGGTGGATCCACTTCCCAGGTGATGCCCTCACATGGTTGACAGTTTGGTTCTGGTTGTTGCTAAGGACAGGAACTATACTTATCTTTATTTTTAGGTGGGAGAACAAAGACGGGGACAAATTAAATAACTTGTCCAAGATCTTAGCTCTAGCATCTGGCTGAGTCAGGATTTGATCCAGACAATCTTTAGATAGTTCCTTTCTTGATCACTGGCCTAGGTCATGTTTATTATTGATCGAATAGATTAATAACTTAGCCTGGAACAGAAACGTACAGAAATAACTAATTTATAAGATAGATTTCATTATATTCTTTTCATGCACTTATTTACAGATGTGTCAGGCTATAGATAAGCTGCTGTGGAAGCAGCAAGACATTGACCTATGAGTAAGAAAGACATATAAAGGAATAACTTTACCAAGTGGGTGCTCAGTGAGTTAAAGAGCAAGCAGACTATTATTGTGAAAACTTAGACTTTAAGAATCAGAATAGGCTCACTATAAGAGACAATGTGTGTGTGTGTGTGTGTGTGTGTGTGTGTGTTAGTCACTCAGTCGTGTCTGACTCTGCGATCCCACGGACAGAAGCCCACTAGGCTTCTCTGTCCATGAAATTCTCCAGACAAGAATACCGGAGTGGCTAGCCTTGCCCTTCTCCAGGGGATCTTCATGACCCAGGGACTGAACCTGGGTCTCCTGCATTGCAGAAAGATTCTTCATCATCTAAGCCACATGTGAAGCCCATAAGAGGTAAAAGCTAGTTTGATTTGTACAAGATGACAATAGGTGCTCACCTAATAAAGATTCTGAGGAAAACATCCCAGGCAGGGCATAAGCAGAAACACCAAAATATAAGAAAATACATTTTATGTCCAGTGGCTTCAAGTTGCTGGAATGTAAAGTAAAAGCCAAGAACTTTAAGAGATAAAGGTTCTTTAAAAGATAAAAGAGCTTGCCAGGATCTCAAAGTTCTCATGTCTGAGTTGAAATCAATAAAATATAGAACGCCTTTTGGGCAGGGTGGGAATGAACTGTGTTTTGAATGACTACACTTTGGGAAAGAGCTCTCCTATTGGAGGCTGTTCCAGTCAGTGAAAACAGTAGCAACAGAGTTAGAAATGGTTATTATATTTTCAGAGAACAATGAGATGGTGGTATCATGACATCATAAAGTTATATCATTCATATTTACTGGGAAGAGGTCAAATTATAAGAGGTAATTTAGTATAAGAATGCTGAGATTCTTAACTGGTGAACAGAGAAAACGAGAGAAATACAGTCCCTTGAACTGTAACTTCAGTGTTACCAAAACCTCAGTTCAATTTATGTAGTCCTACTACATGATGAAAATTACACCAACATTGGCAATAGGAATAACTGACGCTGCATGCCATGTGCCAAGTGCCTGGTACTTTACATGGGTAAGCTAAAAAGCAATACTTTGTAGTCTTTGTAAATTGTTCTTACTATAAGGAGCTTGGCAACACAGAAAAGGTAGGGTGAGGAGAGAAATGTAGCTGGTTTAAAATGCTTCTGTCATCATGAATATTATGTTGATGAAAGTGCAACTAATTTTAGATCCTGCCAGCTGGTGACTCAGCAACTCCATGGCTGAGTTTCAGTTGAGACATGGATGCGCAAGTAATTTCTTATATGGGTGTTTAGACCTCAAAGGCAAATCATCACTGATGAAGTCTAGAAGGAGAGACACAGGAGCCTGTACTCAGCATATTGCTCTTTAACTGAAAATATCATAGCTCCATCAATTGGAAGCCTTTCGTTTCCATTCAGTGCAATGATTTCAAAGGTCAGTGAGCTGCTGTGATTGCAGGCTTTGTCAAATATCAAGATCTTGACTTAAAGATAGATTTTAATGTATTAAGATAGATCATGCTATTCTTCATTTGCAAGAAATTGGTCCAGTGTCCACAGAAAATCTAATTTAGATAATCCTTTTTTTTTTCACTTTAAATATCTATTTTGTGAAAATTACTGCAAAAAGGTGTGTAGCCAGGACCCTGGAAGGTAATCCAGATTAGAGTCAGCATTTAAGTTTTATAATCACCTAAATAATGGAATTACCTTGACCACAATCTCAGGGAAATTAGCATAACCTGAGGGGTGTTTAGTAAATAACTCAAACTCCCCTGCCTGGGGACAGCAGAATTGATAGTTTCCTTTTATTTTCTTTCTATAATTTCCAGCAGTTTTCCTTTTATTATAAATGGGATAATCCCTTTTCCTTAAACAAACAAACAAAAAAGAGATGACATTAAGCAATTTCTTGGTTTTGTTTTGTTTTTATGTTCCTTTATCCTAACAAAAATTATTTTCAAGAGTTTCTTACAAATTTGAGCTAATGACTTATTAATTTATTCAAAAGCAAATTTTCTCATTTATTGCAGTTTCCAAAGGAGAATAATAACTTCAAGGTAAATTAATTGCTTCAAATTATTAAAGCTTTCAACTTCTCCTTAGTGAATATTAAATATTCCAGATTTTGTGAAGAGGTGTTGATAATTTGACTCCAAGTACTTTTCTGTAGAAAAGTATAATAGAACTGTCAGGAACCCAATTAAAAGTGGTAAAAATATGTTTCAACATTTTTGAAGTATTCTACTCTACAGAAGCACTCAAAATATGATAATCCTTCATTTTAAACAAATCTATGTCTTTAAGACTTTGTTAGTGTTGCTATGACAGTAGTCATTTGCCACTGAGAAGGTAAATATATTACATAAAAATAAACTGTATATTTACTTTCAGGTCCAATTGAAGCCTACAACTTGAATATTTGTGGTCCTATGTTTCTCTGCTTTGTTCTGTCTTTGTTGGTAAAAGAATGTGGTCTTATAGAATCCTATTCTCTCTCTCTTGGTTACTTAAAGTTGCAAGCCTGGTAATATGCCCCACACAGTGTTAGGCTAAATTCCTACCAGGTTTCATCCCTGTAGCGGTCTTGGTCTTCTAGTGGTCTTAGTCACCTTCCAAAAAACAGTAGGTTAATTCAAAGAAAATACCACGACATGACACAGCATAGAGCTGCATGGTGCTTACAGTATTTATTTTATTTTATGCATGTATGCTCATTCATGCTTTGTGACCCCTTGGACTGTAGCCCACCAGGCTCCTCCATCCATGGGATTTTCCAGGTAAGAATGTTGGAGAGGTTTGCCATGACCTGCCCCAGGGAATCTTCCTGACCCAGGGATCGGACCCACGTCTCCTATGTCTCTTGCACTGATAGATTCTTCCCCACTGCATCATCTACATTATCTTATTTAATTCTTATAAGAATAATATTAGTTTGCTTTCACTGGATTCTTTTTAAAAATTTTAATAGTACTTTCTCCATGCCTATATTAACTTCCTATGTGAAAAAAAGGAAGTAAAGAGATTAACTTTTCTAAGACCACAAAACTTGGTTAGCTTTAGCTTACCTGTTCTGGCTCCAAATCCTATGGAGCCTACATCTAGTTCCAAAACTATTTACATTTTAATTAAGAATAGAAACAGTGTTTCATAATTACCTGAGCAATGTGCCTAATAGCACTAATCTCTTGAAAAATGTCAGTTTTTATAGGTTTCTGTTCTGCCTTTCAATTCCATTTCCTTCTCCTTTTTTTTTTTTTTTTTTAGTTTAGCATGTAATCACTTACTTTTAAAAAATCAGGAAACTTTTTAAACTATTTCCAAAGAAACTAGAAACTTGTTTAAAAAATACAAAAAAAAAATATCATGGAGTACTATCAGAATGTCATTACTAAAAATAGTCTTTTACATCTAACTTCTTAAAAAACACAGTTAACTCAACATCGGCAGAGTTCTCTGAACTCATTTTACATTGAAGTTTTTCATCTGAAAACAGCCAGTTGTATAATAGGGCAAACTAAATAGAATTTGGTTGTTTTTCCCTGTAAGTACTTTATTGAAAGGTCATTTTTATAGCATGTAAGATTTCTGCAGTTTTACACGGATACTCAATGCTAGCTCTTCAACAAAAGTAAAACCTATGAGAGCAAACTTAGCACAAACACTACATATGGGAAAAAGAAGGTGTCTTTAAAGTTACAAAGGTGGAGAGGGCTTCCCTGGTATCTCAATGGTAAAGAATCTGCCTGCCAGTGGATTTTATCCCTGGTTGGGCAGATCCTACATGTCATGGAGCAACTAAACCCCTGGGTCACAACCACTGAGCCTGTGCTCTGGAGCCTGGGCACTGCAGTGACTGAGTCCCTGTGCCACAGTTACTGTACTCCACAGCAGAAGAGGCCACCACCAGGAGAAGCCACCACAATGAAGAGCAGCCTCTGCGCACTGCAGCTCGAGAAAAACCTGCATAGCGATGAAGACCCAGCATAGCCAAAAATAAATACATACATAAAATTTAAAATAAAATAAAACTGTCACCTTTAAAAAAATTGAATAAATCCAAGGAACCAATATGTTTTAGATAGATGGATCAAAAAATAAAATAATAGATTTGGTTAAGGAAAAAAATCAATAGATTATTTATAAGGCTTTAGAATTCTCTAAAGGGATAGGTGGGATCAATGTTACATTATTATAACCTTGTTATAAGGAAGCTAGATTTTTAGTGTAAAATAGGTTTGTCAGCTGAAAATTTGGTATATGCTGGGGGAAAGAAATTAACACTATCAAAAGAAAAGTAGTATATATATATATGTATATATATATATACACATATATGGATTTAGCTGAAATATAATCCAAATTTTATGATATCCTAGTAAGGCCCAAAGGTGGAATTAACATGTAGAGAGAGGAGGAGGAATACATTCATTGGCCTCCTGGGGACAAAATGATGCCTTAGAGCTTCAGCAAATGACATATTATGCTACAGATTCAGCTCACTAATAGCTTCTGACATATCTTTTCCAGAATTAGTTCTAGGACTCATTCTTATGTTCAGCTGTGATAACGCATCTAGAGGCTTATTAAAATCTACCACTGGAATGAATGGCTACAAACTTTGCTTGTAAATCAGTAAGCTTCTGAATGTCTCAGAAATAAACACATCAAATATAGTTTGTGGTTTGGTCCATCAGTATCGGTGTGAATAATTGACTCATGATCTCAAGCAAGTATGTTCAGGAGGTATTTTTCCCTAAAACTTTAAATTCTTCTTCATTATGAGTTAGCCTTTTAAAAATGGTATTTTTGTATTCAACCACATCTTGACCCTACAAGAGACTCAGTATTTTATGCATGACTTTCCGTGTAAAATTCCTTTAATTTGGTTTTGCATTTGGGGAAAAAAATGTTTCTTATGGAAATAAGATAACATCATTTACCTTGCTCAACTGATAGATTGTTTTAATGTGTTCAGGAATATTTAGCATATGGTATGTTAAAAGCAAGGATAATAATAATGAATGAGTTAGTAACTCTGAAATTCAAACTTAATATGTAAGATATTTGTTCAAATTTTTAAAATAAAATGATTCTAATACAAAGAATTTGCTGACAAACACACAAGGAGTGAACATGAATACACACACACATTATCCATGCCTTTATATGCACAAAGTTCAGTATACGGTTTTCTATGCAAGTTGCTTTTAAGTATCTCTTGACTACAATAATACCAAAACAAGTATCAGCATTAATGTACTTCAAAATTATTTGCCAGCCCTAAGGCCTAGATAAAAAAAAAAAATTCCTTAGCAATACCCCCATACTTGGAATATAGTGTGTTCTCAAAAAACTATTTGTATAATGATGAATAAATGAAAGCATGAAAATTAGATGGAATAAAAGACTCATGGCAATTAAAATCTATAGAAGTAATATATATTAAAACTGTTAGCTCTTAGTTTTTCTTTTCAAATTACATCATGGCTCATATAAATGATGAAAAAATAAACAGCTTTGAGAAGAAAATTTTAAACTATAATACCAAATTTTGGGAATATGAAAATATTCATAATAGACAACTTGGATATTAAAGATAATTAAAAGTGAAACACATTTTCATATAACAGCCTATGTATCAATATTTCAGTGCTTTTCATTTTTTGTTCTGTGCATATCTTTGTATTACACCTCCGTATATAATTATATCTACATTGAAAGTGATAACAATGTTCTTTTCTGCAGAATTATTATCTTTCTGTTTTGCAGTGTTCTGTGAAAGTGCTCTAGGGTAGCTATTTAAAATTTTATTTTAAAATGCACTTTATCCATTTTTAAAATTAGCATACAAAAATGCCACCATATTCAAATGTGTCAGACTATTTTAGGAAGACCTTGGAAATTTTTTCTACTCTCAAGCTATAATTTACATTCTTTTATGTGCAACTAATTGGAAACTTTAAAGATATGGATGAGTGTCTTAAATAAATGGAAGCTGAACATGGCTCACTACACAGAGTTCAAGATAAGGTCATTTTTACAGCACCTATATATCACCCCAACATGTCAGGTCAAATTTTGAACAGAGCTTGCTCTCTTCAGAGTTAAATAATATGTCTTGTAGTGAGAAATGTATATCTTATATGATCATATCACATTTTATAGAGTTCTAGTATTAGGTATAAATTTTGTTTTTTTCCCTTGACTTTAATATCTATAAGCTATATAAGCCATATCGTTTCTACTTAAAATCACAGTTTTACTACTCTTCATTCAAAGTTTTGAATAAGTTCAATTTAATCTACAAGATGACTTTACTGAAAATTTACTAAAAAATAGTTTTACAATTTAAAATTGTAGAAGAATAACAATTTTATAATATAATCTAAATAACAAATTGTTTTGATGTAGAAGCTTGCATATAATTACAAAAGCCATCTAGCACACCTGAGTTCATGGAAAAGTATTAGTACTATAATTGCATGATTTTAAAATTAAAAATGCAAGAATATTAACAGAAATTTAGTGACATATATTACACATTATATTTCTATATAAAGTTTCAATGGAAAAGTGTCCCAAGAAATGTTGAAAACTACAGACATGAAGTAAAATTAATTTAAAAAAATGTTTCCATGGCATGTAAAATTATTAAAATATTTGTGATGATATTCTATGCCATTGTATACAATTGCCATCACATAGATAGCCAATTTAATGCTGTCACATATTTAATTTGTCCTCTATTTTGGCTATTATAAAGAATGCTTTGATCAAACATAATTATTTTTAAGTATCATAAGCCATTTCATTTTAAACAATTTTCCAGAGGAACGTATTATTTTCATAACCATTTCTGACACATACGTAAGCTTCAATACTTAAGACATTGTTACAATAGTTTCTCTAGCATAATTTGAACTATAGCTGTTCTGAAAATAAAAGATTGTATATAAATGTTGTTTCCCTTTGCACATGTATGCCTGGAAAATTCCATGAACAGAGAATCTGGCAGGCTACAGCCCATGGGGTCATAAAGAGTCGGACATGACTGAGCAACTAACACTAGATTATTAGTAAAATTTAACTTTTTCATGTTTGTATTAGTTGCTTCTACTTCCTCTCTTATGGATTGCTCATTCGTGTCCTTCACTAGTGTTTAAAATGCCTTTTTACTTTACACACATGTGCACAGGGCCAGCTTTCTCTTGCCCACTCTGTTCTGTGACATGGGTACACAGTGATGAGTAAGACCTGGAGGACCCCTACCTACCACCACACTGTCCTATTTATCATTGTGCAGGCAGATTTTTTTTACCGAGTTTCTTTGAATTTAATTTCCCTTGCCATGTGTCATAAAATAGAAAAGCTCTTGTGTCAAATATGTTGAACTGTTTCTTTAGGATTTATTTTTTCCCACTCTTTTAATACTTGAAAAATGATTCTCACATATTGAGAGGAGGTAAGTTAATTTTTCCTATTTTAAAGTTCTCAACTTCCATATCTAACTTTTTAAACAATCTATTTGAATGTATTTAGTAGGAAATATCTTTAACTCTTAATGATAGTTATCTACAGCTGCGCAATTATGACTAACTTCTCCCTTCATGCTTATGTTTTTCTGTATACTGTACCAATTGTTTAAAACACTAACAATATATAGAAGAGAAAGTCCAGCCCTTCCCCCAAAGGGGATATATATGCTTTCAGAAATTTCCTCTGAATATATACTATACTGTCTAACATTTTTCAATTAATTTTTTTTTCACATAAAATATACCAAATTGTAGACATCTTTATCTGTCAGTTAATAGACTAACCTCATTCTTTCAAACAACAGCATTGAATTCCAATATTTGAATCAAAGAAACACTTTGAGTTTAACAAATACTTCTCATGTGAAGATAGCCTCTCCTTTTGTTTAAATCTGCACTACTCAGTATAGCAGCCAGTAACCACTTTTGATTTTTAAAATTTAATTTGAATTAAATTAAAAATACAATTTCTCAACTATACCAATTATATTTTAAGTGCTCTACTAGCTACGTGGAGCTAGTGGCTGCCTTATTGAGCAGTCCAGATCACAGAGGATTCCATTGCCACAGAAAAGTCTATTGGATTTAAGAGAAAATAGGGCTAGATCTAACTCGCTGCTGCTGTTAAGTCATTTCAGTCATATCCAACTCTGTGTGACCCCATAGACAGCAGCCTACCAGGCTCCCCCATCCCTGGGATTCTCCAGGCAAGAACACTGGAGTGGGTTGCCATTTCCGTCTCCAATGCATGAAAGTGAAAATTGAAAGTGAAGTTGCTCAGTCCTGTCCGACTCTTAGCGACCCCATGGACTGCAGCCTACCAGGCTCTTCCGTCCATGGGATTTGCCAGGCAAGAGTACGGGAGTGGGGTGCCATTGCCTTCTCCCTCTAACTCGCTAAACGTTGTAAATATAGATCTTTAAATAATGCAATTGATGAGCTTGGGTTTAGAGTTTCCCCAGGGCTTTGTTGTAAAGAACACCTTTTGCTTCTCATTTTGGGCCTGTTTTCCTCTGTTCTCTCTCTATCATAAATTTGACCTCATCTTCCTAATATTTAGAACTTCTTCAATTTTTGTTCCATTGATGAATGTCTTTCTTTTTTTTTAACACTATTATTATCAATAAAAAATAAAAATAAAGCTATCAGATGGGAAAATTATATAGAGAGAGAGAAAGGGAAGGGAAGAGTGAGAAAGGGAGAGAGAAAAACTTTCTATGAGGATGATTAATAAATTGGTGTTGAAATAGTTTTGTTTTCCTATTTCCTATATGACATTTCATTCTAGATAACAGGGTATTTTCAAGTTCTTCAAAGTTATATTTTGATTGAGTATGCACTGTTTTTCTTGATTCCCAAGCTGATGTGAAATGTCCAGCGCCTTCATAAAGGCTCAAAGTACAAATAAGGGAAGAGAAAGATCCAATCTCGGCATACTAAGTGACAAACTACCAATTCCATCATGTGGTTGGGGAAGAGAAAAATGCTCAGGTGTCCGATTCTTTAATCCATAGTCAGGACATAATCATTAACTGAGTACTTAACTCTTCCAATTAGTACTCTTTCTTTATAGCTATCAACAAGATACATGTGGGGAAAAGGATGATAGGAGTTTATGCTTTTAATAAAACTGAGATTCATCTTGGGAGGTCCATGAGATCCTTCAGAAGATCTATAAGGACTTGTGTTTTTCTAACTACACATCTTTCTGAAGATTTCTTCATATATATCAATCAAAATATATGTGTGTGTTTATACATATATATGTATGAATGAAAACATATTTGATACAGAGCAATATGTAAACGTATATGTTTTCAACTAAGCTAGACATTAAGACTTTGTGAAAAATATACAATGCCACTCTCTTTATTAAATCTTTCTGTTTTAGAGAATATTATTTTTCATATAAATAGGGTATGACAATATCTAAGAATATAATACTGTAATTTTTAAATGAGCAAATAAATTTCAAATATAAGTTTTAATTTCTAATGTGGTTAATACTGGTAGATACAACCTACATTTTAAAAGTTCTTTTTTGGAGTTTTAAATTTATACAACATTAAGGAGAGATCAAGTAATCCCAGGTGGCTCAGTGGTAAATAATCTGCATACCAATGCAGGAGAAGCAGGAGATTTGGGTTCAGTCTCTGGGTTGGGAAGATCCCCTGGAGTAAGAAATGGCAACCCACTCCAGTATTCATTTAGTGTATACAATAAGGTCCTAGCAAAGTAAGGAAATGGTTAAAGAAATTAGTTTAGCTCCAGAGAGACATCTGGAATGTTGAGAGACTGTGTTTGCAGTGATGAGCCAGCCAGGTTAACATGAACAAGGCATCTATCTGGACTAAAAAATTTGAAAAGAACCTCAGTCCTAGAAACCACAGAATTATAATCAGTCATATTAATATTGATATTATATAGGCATTTTTCTTAGTATGATGTATACTTTTTTAAATTTTAATTTTCAACACAAAAAATCATTTTGTGTTGGGGCATAGCCTATTATTATTAATAGTAAATACTAAAAAATACTAAATATTAAAAAAACCAAGATCATGGCATCCAGCCCCATTATTTCATGGCAAATAGAAGGGGAAAAGATGAAAGTAGTGACAGATTTCCCCTTCTTGGGCTCTAAAATCACTGCAAATGGTGACAGCAGCTGTGAAATCAGAAGATGATTGCTTCTTGGCCAGGAAAGCTATGACAAACCTAGACAGTGTGTTGAAAAGCAGAGACATTACTCTGCCAACAAAGGTCCAAATAGTCAAAGCTATGGTCTTCCCAGTGGTCAGGTATGGTTGTAAGAACTGGACCATAATGAAGGCAGAGCACCAAAGAATTGATGCCTTCAAACTGGTGCTGGAGAGGACTCCTGAATGTCCCTTCAACAGCAAGATCAAACCAGTTGATCTTATGGGAAATAAACTGAATACTCTTTGGAAGGACTGAGAGTGAAGCTGAAGCTCCAGTATTTTGGTCACCTGATGCAAACAGAAAACTCATTGGAAAAGTCCAATGCTGGGAAAGGTCGAGGGCAGAAAGAGAAGATGTCAGAGGATCAGATGGCTGGATGGTATCACCGATGCAATGGACATAATCTTGTGCAAACTCTGGGAGATGGTAAGGGACAAGGAGGCCCGGCATGCTGCAGTCCATGGTGTCGCAAAGAGTTGGACCTAAGTGGGAGACTGAAAAACATAGCCGATTAAAAATGTTGTGGTAGTTTCAGGTGAACAACAGAGGGGCTCAGCCATAATCTAAAATATAGAACTGAGAATCAGCTTTCTTGCTGTACCTTTCAGTGGCTTTCTGTCCTGCAGAAGTGTAGGTCCAAGCTCTGCATCATGAATGCAGAGCCTTTCATGTTTAGGCCACGACTTATCTCTTTAGACACATGCCTTGTCACAGCCCACATCACACTTGATGTCCCAACAACACAGAAATACCTGAAGTTCCTGTGAATTTTGCCTCCATAATGATTGTTTATTCTGTACTCTCTCCACTGTCTCCGCACAGCCTACCACTCACCATTTCTCAAGTCTAACCACAATCACTTTCAGGTCAATTTCAAGCACCACCTTTTCAGAAATCACCTCCCTCTAGTCCTAGATTGGACTAGGTGCCTCTTCTCTTTCTTTTTACAGTGCCCTCATGTTTACTCCCTGCAGTGTTTAATGAACATTTGCTCATTAACTACTTCTCTCTGTGGGTCCTGAATGATTGAAGGGAAAGGATCCCCTCTAGTTAGATGGCATTTGTCTTTCCCAGTTAGATAGGCCTTCTGGAAATCTTCAAATTTGAATTGGTGGATTATAATTGGTATTATCTCATACAGGAAAGGCAATTTACAATATAGCCCTCAGTGTGTGTGTGTGTGTGTGTGTGTGTGCATGCGCGCGCACGCGCGCATGCACGCTAAGTCACTTGGGTCATGTCTGACTCTGTGACTCTATGAGTGTAGCCCACCAGGCTCCTCTGTTCATGGAATTCTCCATGCAGGAATATTAGAGTGGGTAGTCATGCCCTTGTCCAGAGCATCTTCCTGACCCTGGGATCGAACCAGGTTCTTGCATTGCAGGCAGATTCTTCACCATCTGACCCACCAGGGAAGTCCAGAGCCTTCAGGGGATGCCCCAATTTTTTCTAGATGACATTCTAGATACAATAGTGGAGGTTGGAGAAGATGCCACACTCCTCAAGGCAGTCAGGCTTGGAAAGAAAGATGCTAGTTGGAGAGACATTTTGCCTAGAATTTGCCTAGGAGAAGAACAGGGCAAGGCAAATGTACTGTACAGAGTACCCAGTGCTAGAGGATGTATTGTCCTGGTTTGTTCACTGTAAGTGAGAACATAGATTTTCTGGTCAAGCCTGCATTCTCATCGCAGCCCTCTGCAGACCTGAAGAACCTCTCAGTAACTTCAACTCCCTGTTTCCCAGCCACACATCTCAAAAAGGAAGATAGGTACTTGCTCTGCAGAGGTTTTGTGAGGTTAAACTAAATGACATTGGCAATGATCATGTGCATGCCCAGCCACTCAGTCATGTCTGACTTTTTGAGACCCCCGTAGACTGTAGGCCGCCAGGCTCCTCTGTCCATGGGATTCTCCAGGCAAGACTACTGGAGTGGGTTGCCATTTCCTCTTCCAGGGGATCTTCCCCACCCTGTTTCCTGCATTGACAGGTGGATTCTTTGCCACTGTACCACCAGGGAATCCAGGCAAAGATCATAATAGGTATTTAATACTTTATATTGTATTGACGCCTGATCATCTTGGGAAGATAGTGCTCACCTCCTTTTCCCCAGGTATCTAACTCCAACATCAAATGCTCCCTGAACGTCTTTGCCTGAAGCACTTTGTACCTTAATACACATGCAACCTCATAGTACAATGAATGTCATTTAAGGGCCTATTTTTTTAATTATATAAGCTTATAACCAGTGTTGATACATTTGCCAAGTGTTCATATTCAATTCATTTATTCTTAACAAGCACAGAAGCTTAATATTAATATTCTGCTTGCATTTTTATAGGCAGTTTGGGAAATATTGAAGCCTGAATTTGAAGAAGTCCAGATGGCTTGAGTTTTATTGAAAGCTGAGTTTAAAACAGCCCAGCTGCTTAAGGCAAAATTTTTGAAAAATGGAAAACCTGTTTTCTAAAGTGTTAGTATGCTACCCATACAGAACCTTCCATGGAGATCCATAGCCTCTCATCACAGATCTGTCTTTATGAAACCTGTACACATCTGCTCTGATAGGACACAGTTTAGATAAGCTGGGCTAGAGGCATGTGCTCCATAAAAACACCTGTATCCTGGATACCTAGTCCTGGAAATGCCAACATCTCATATTCCTGAGTAAGTCAGTCAGTGGGTATTTGTTGTGTAGCTACTCCATGCAGGGCACGAAGCTGAGATTGATGGAACTCCAAAACCTCCTTCCTCCTGGGTCCTCACTCATTGTTTACATGCTCAGTTGCTTAGTCGTGTCCAACTCTTTGCAACCCATGGAACTAGCCCACCAGGTTCCTCTGTCCATGGATTGTCCAGGCAAGAATACTGGAGTGGGTTGCCAGCCCCTCCTTCTTCAGGGGCTATTCCTGACCCAGAGATTGAAGCCTTGTCTCCTTCATCTCCTGTACTGGCAGGTGAACTCTTTACCACCGCACCACCTGGGAAGCCCCCTCACTCCTTAGCCTCCCTGTTGTTACCAGCTCTTGTTTTCAACCAGCAACACCTCCCCCACCATCACCAGCCCCTTCAGCAAGACGAACATCGCTGAGGCTGCTTCACACCAAGAACTCTACATATTTTATTTTTAATGTTTTAACTACTCTCTTGCTAGATAGTCCCACTTGACAGTTTAGTTTCTTGACCTCTCTAAGCTTAAGTTTCTTCATTTGAAACTAGATATGTAATAATAGTTTCTATCCCTTCAAGCTGTTTGAAGGATCAGATGAGGTAATACTAGTCAAGATCTTAGCACAAGCCCTGTCATAGGAGAAGCACAGTGAACGAAGCACATGTATTACTTTAAAAATGAGTCACCCAAGGCTCAAAGAAATGAAATAATGTTCTCTGTGTGGTCCAGAGAGTAGCTGAGATGAGAACTGAAGTCATGTTGTCTGATGTCAAATCATGTTCTGTCACCTTTGACTCTCTTTTAGGATCAGTTCTGTGATTAGCAAGCTGATCTCACTGGAGTCTATTCAGTTTTATGTTCTGTCCATTTTAGATTTGTGCTATACATGGATTACATTGCAAATGTGATTTTTGGAAGATTTTTTTACAGTGGAAGCTTAGTTGTGAACTAAAGAGAGGGTTATCCGGGTTCCTTCCAAAACCCAGAAGCCATGGATAGCCCAGCAGAGTTCTGGATTCAGGAGACGCCTGTATGGGAAATGTACTCATTTCTGATTCTATAATTTTCTCTGTGCTCCTACATCGCTAGTGAAGTCTCATTCTCTTGCCTGCCACCATTGATCTCAATTGTCCAAGGAATAGTTACTTTACCCAAACTCTGGGAGAATTTTTTAATCATAGACACCCTATCTTTCCTCTCCAAAACAACAGTGGGACTTTCAGGGTTTGACAAGAAATCCGTAGAGGTCGATTCTAAAATCCCTGTATTCTTGTCTGGAGAATCCCCGGGACAGAGGAGCCTGGTAGGCTGCCGTCTATGGAGGCGCACAGAGTCGGACACGACTAAAGTGACTTAGCAGCAGCAGCAGCATATCCCTGAGGTTTCAGGAAAACAAACAAATACTATTTTGTTTATCAAGGCTTCAAAGTGCCTGGTTTATTCATCAAGTTGAAAGCTCAGAGCCAAGCCTCAAAACAGAAAATCTGGCTTTGAAAGCATGAACTCCTCCTTACAATCTGCTTTAATTAGAACAGGAAAGAAAGGAAAGAAAGAGAAGGAAAGAAATCTATTTAAAGGAAAACTCACTTCTGAAAAGACCTAGTGGCTTTTGAACAAAACTCCTTTATGTTACTGTTGTCTCCCTAGTGTGAGGATAAATCTAAAAATAGGAGCCTGAGCTTTTATTAACTGGACAGATTCCACATGTCCTGCTGGGGTAGGATTTGTTTTGATTATTGATTCTGAGAGCCAGGCTATGTGCCTCTGTCCACCCCAGGGACGTGAAATGACTCGGTGTTCTAAATTACCCACCTAATCTCAGAAGTACATTGTTAGTTTTTCCTCTTTTTAGAGCATGAAGACTTTCATCTAAAATATCCTGCCTAAACACATCCATAGACCTTCCTGAAAAATAAAATCCAAGCCATTGCATTTAAAAGCAAACTTAGGTTACTCTAGTACACTGGAACGTCAGGAGCGAGGGAGGACTCCGTCAAGGTGACTTGCCTGTTGTCCAGAGTAAACTGTGGGAATGCAGCCCACTCGTATGCTGTCCTTTTCTCCTCCAGGTGGCAGGCTCTGTGAGGCTGGGACACAGACTAGCGCATCTAAATATGTGGGAGTATATTCTCCTATTCATGTTCACACCAGACGTTTGCATGGCACACTGTGGTTGCTGTTCAGTCACTCAGTCGTGTCTGACTTTTTGTGACCCCATGGACTGCAGCACGCCAGGCTTCCCTGTCCTTCACCATCTCCTGGAGCTTGCTCACCCTCATGTCCATTGAGTCAGTGATGCCATCCAACCATCTCATCCTTTGTTGTCCCCTTCTCCTCCTGCCTTCAATCTTTCCCAGCATCAGAGTCTTTTCAAATGAGTCAGCTCTTTGCATCAGGTGGCCAAAACATTGGAGCTTCAGCTTCAGCATCAGTCCTTCCAATGAATATTCAGGATCAGTTTCTTTTAGGATTGATTGGTTTGATCTCCTTGCTGTCCAAGGGACTCTCAAAAGTCTTCTCCAACACCAAAGTTCAAAAGCATAAATTCTTCAGTGCTCAGCCTTCTTTATGATCTGTCTGTTCACTCAGTTTTCTTCCTTTGCATCCAGAGAACATGACTTGTTCAAATCTTTTTCTTGCCTTGCTTAGTGTATATTATGTGCCCCATAAATGCTTGATGGATTGATTTAGTTCTACTGAAAATGCAATATATAGTAGTTCAAATTGATTCTGGGGGGGAAAAAAAAACAAAATAAAGGAAAAAATCTTTAGTCAACTCCAATTCAGCCAATTACATGGACATACTTAGGCAAGTCTTTAGCATGACTCCATAAGGAGTCAGAGAGCAAAACAGAGTCTATTCCAGAACTGTAGAATAAATTTTATTATTTCTTGCTGCTTTATTTCCTTTTTCTTTTCCTTCCTTCTTCCTGCCCTTCCTTCTTCCTTTCCTCCTTTTCTTCCTTCCTTCCTTCTTTCTTTCATTCATTAATTTGTTTCCTTTTGGAAAAAAAGAATAATAAAGGTTTCAAACCATCTACTGGACCATAAAATGTAAGTGATAGTTAACCACTTATTAGGTGATGACAAATAATCCAGCACATGGATACAGTGTTACAAATTCACCACCTCTTACTCAATTACAATCTCATTGCTTTCTTCATGGGCTCCTAGGTAAGATATTAATAGATATCTATTATTTTCAGTCACTTCCTAAACTCCAATGATGCAGAGATGAGTGAAGTAAAGCCATCCCTGAGAATGAGAGAAACAGTAATGTGTACTTCAACAAATGGGATGTCACTATGATGAAACAGACATACAAGAGAGGTCCACCTCATTCAGATTGGAAGTCTAGGAGGAAGATTCCAGGAGGAATTCCAGCTTTTTAAGTCTTGAAAGTTAAATGCCCAAACACAAGGAAAATGAAGGGCAGTGAGATATAAGGCTTTTGGTGGAAGAGAATGAATAATGCTGTGATGGGAAATGTGACTGACATGTAGTAAGTCCTGGGGCAGGGAGAGAGGGGATCAATGCAGAATAATGTATTATTTGTGTAATAAGAGAAATTCAGGCATGAGAAGGTCTTTGCTGATGATTCCAAGCCTGTTATATCATTGCCCCACAAGTTTTCCCTGAGCTCTGGGAGGCTGTTCACTGAATATTCCATTTGCTCTGAGCTGCAGTTATTCTAAAAGTCACATTTCATGAATGCAGATTTAAAATGCTGAAAGAAAACTGAAAAATAATCTTTTGTCCTAGGTCTCTTGATACTGGGTTCTATCATGCTACTACCTTCCTTATCACCCTGCCATCAAGGTGACATCTCCTTTAACACTGGCAGCATGTGGAGTGTCAGCTTATCACGGATCTGAAAGTCATTTCTTAGGAAATGCACTTGCCTCAAAAAATATACAAGGTTTGCTGCATGTCATGAAATGGGCAATCCCAAACAGATGAACGTTGCATTGCAGAGCTACAATAATATGTTGCCTGAGTTTGTCAGAATTTCCAGATATGTATATCTCAGCAAGGCCAATCTTTTCAGTTGAATGAAGTAGAAGATTAATATTTAATTGTTAAAAATGGTATGAGGCAGACTAAGGTTCAAAATAGTTAAGATTCTTGGAGAAAATCATAAGGATAAATGAAAAACAGATTCATACTGTGTTGGTGACCCCCCAAAACCCAAGTTATTTTCTCTATAAAAGCACTGCTAAAACTATATTTACATTTAGGAATGATAACCTATCTAGCTATTTCTAATCATTCACGTATAGTTGTGAGTAACGGAAGTTATCCTCAAAGTGTTTGGAGAAAACTCTACACTTGGATTCCCTATCAACAAAGGTCTCAGTAAAACTTATTCCTTAATTTGTTCAGTAGGCCATCTCTAAGGCTTGCATGCACTGGGTATCATGTAGTATACCTGTAGTATCCAGAAGGAAGGTGCCCCAGACTCCAGGGATTCCCAGCTTAATAGGGAAAGCAGTAACGTGAACAAAGAAGACTTTACTTAGGGCCATAATAAAATAGACTTAACTACTATCTTTGTAACTGCATATGGATTTGTACTGGGAAGAGCAATAAATTCTGCCTGGATGTTTAAGAGAAAGCTTCATAGCAGAAGTTGTGACAGAAGCAGGCCTTGAGTCTAAGTCAGACAGACAAGTACTATATGATCTCACTTACATGTAGACTCTAAATACAAAACCAAACAAAAAACTTAAAATAATGAACTCAGATACAGAGAATGGATTACTGGTTACCAAAGCTGGGTGTACAAAATGGGTAAAGGGGATCAAAGGTACAAATTACCAGTTGTGAAAAAGTGTCATTGATATAAAATATAACTTGGTGATTAGAGTTAATAATACTGAAAGTTGCTAAGAGAGTAAATCTTAAAAGTTCTCATCACAAGAAAAAAATTGTACTTATGTATGTTGACAGACATTAATAGACTTATTGAGCTGATTTTTTCACAATATATACAAACACCAGATCATTATGTTGCATCCCTGAAATTAATGCTATATGTCAATTCAACCTGAATTGAAAAATAAGGCCTTGAGAATGAGTAGAATTCTATCAAGGAGAAGCCTTGGCTGACCTTTCAGACCAAATGTAACAGAAAAACAAAGTGTGAGAATCATGAACACTGGGCCAAGGTTCACAAGGGGTTTCATACTAGAGTCTTGGTGGAAACACAATTCCATATTTTAACCCATAAAGATCTTAGCCCTGTTCTACAAATCTCTACACAGGTTACTCCTTTCACACAGGAGTGTAATGATTGCATACCTGTGTCTCTCCCCCATTAGACTGTGAGCTCCTTAAAGGCAGGATATCCAGTGCATCTCACTGTCATTAGCATCTGGCATTGTTTCTAACAGGCTTCCCTGGTGACTCCGATGGGTTAACAGCTTCTCAGGCACATCAGATGCTCAATAAACATTGGTTGAATAAATGAGTGAACTGATTCACCCATCAATGAATGAGTTTCTCCATAGTCCCTTAGTTATATGACTTTCCCCTCATTGGAGCAGAAGCATCTTGAGAGGAGGCGGTCACTTAGTATTTCTTGGAAGATCTTTCCATAGAGAAATGCACATATATTTAAGTACATGTCAATTTTGAAGTAGTTTGGATGACAAATCCTGAGTTTAAAAAATGAAATGTTACCAATTATTTTGTATGCTCTTTCTTTATCTCTTGAGAAGCTGCCAAGCTGTAGAAATGCCTCTACCCCCAACTGTTCACTTAGCTAGAGGAAAGGAGGTTGCCAAGATTTTTTTTAATAGTTCTATAGAAAACTGCAATTTCCAAGTAAAAGTTTTGACCAAAGTATGTCAAACAGAAGTGCCGCTCAATTAGAAAGCATACGTATACTAGTTGAGCCAAAATAGAAATACCTAAAATGGAGGAGAGACAGTTTAGACTGACAACATCACCAAAACAGAGTCCAAAACTCACTGCTCCTACTTGTTGTGTTTCGATTCCTTGAAGAAGACTCCAGTTCTGAATGCTGAGGTGAGGAAACAGAAACTTGTACTGTGAGAAGTTAAATGGTTTGTCTCCGCGCAGTCATCCCTGAATGACAGAAGTGTTTGTGATTGGAACTAAGGCTATGTATATTTATATTACCATAAAATTTATAGTCTATGTATGTTACTTAAAAGTGTAACTCTTGGCCCCAGTTCTCCTGATGGTATGGTACTAAGACAGCGGAGCTGTCAACAGGAGAAAGTCTCACACGTACCATGAGGTCCTTTTGGGCTGCCCCAACACGAAAAATTGCTGCTCTGGGTGATTTAGGCTGAAACAGCCCATTCATATACAGTCTATAAGATGGCTTTCTATTTAATGCATAGATCTTAGAACAGATTCTCCGAAGTGTCCCCTCGGAGGCAGACCCACTGGGCACTCCATTTGCCCACCTCTGCGGGGGTACCTTTCCACAGAACACTACCTGAACATCCGCGTGTGACAGCCCAAATCGTTGCTAGATATATCAATTCTACGCCTGCTGTGGGTTGTTTATGGTCGTGTAAATTTTACCACCGGTTGTTAGTAGGAGCACTGAATATATACTACTATCTGGTAGCTGCAAGTCATGGGAATTTCAACTGATGACTTCTAGTAGAAGAATATTCAACTTTGTTCTGTAGTAGCATGTTGCAGAAATGTCTAATATGCTAAACCAGGCAGTGTTCTCATTCCCCTGAGGATGACATCCTGTATATTCTCTTCAGAGAGTGTCACACTGATGCATAGTATCATAATGTCATGAGCTGGCTGTGAAGATGGTAACAATAAAGTCCTCCATCTCGATCTCAGTGGTTGATTGCATGGGGGTATTTTTTAACCATTCAACCTCTGCAACATGCTCTAACTGGCCACTCAAGGAGCCATAATCACTATCCTGAATCTTGCAAAATATAGGGAAAATCACTGACAGTTACAAAAGAAGATGGCGGGGGGTGGGGAAGAAATACATTCAGTTTTTATTCTCTTGCCTTCACATCTTTGCAAGTTTGCCATTGACTTCCCTTCTCTCCAGATGTTTTCCAACAGTGACAGCTAATTCTGAATTCTGGGGTTAGGGAGAAGGGCATTTTTTCCCCATCATTCCATATATCTTCTTTTCTATGATACTTCAGAATCATATAGGGTCCTCTGCTTAGCCATCAGCTCTTTAGGCCATGCCTAATTACCATGATCTTACATGTGTTTTGCGGGTAAACACAATTTCCAGTTTACTTGGATAATTTAATTGTGCCAAGCCCAAGTTTCTTAATGGCCAATTACTCAGATATAAAACAACACTGATTTACTTTTGTTCGGGGACTCCCAAAGTATCTAAAGTCTTTCATTTTCTGCCTGTCATCTTGTTTCCACTGTTTGCTGTTTTAGAGTAATCAGAGGATTGGGCTCAGGAACAGAATTACAGCACGCACACCCATCTGTGTTGACTCAGAAATGGCAATAAGCAACCCATCCGTGAAGAGTTAATTTGGAAGACCTTTGTTCCTGGGTTGAAGGGTAGATTTATTGGGTCCATGCAGATGGGAGAGTAGGCTTTTCTGTTAATATCAAGTCCTACTAGGATAAACTGTAGCTGATTTGTGAAAGGGTTGCAAACAGCAATCTTGAGATTTTATTGTTTTTTTGGATATTTCTCCGCGAAGCGGATGAAATGGACTTCACAGAGCAGTCCCCAAGCAATTAGTGCCATTAACGCCTCCAGCAAGCAAATGGTCACAGTGGAGAGAAAATTAGCCCCATGTCACATTGCCATTGCTGTTTGTATACTTTTGGACACAGTTCATTAGTGTGCCTTTCCTTCAAATCTATCTCCCTTAAAGAGGTTGTGGTGTGTGTTATCTTAATAGCCAATTATTTAGTATTCCCCAGCGACTACCTTGCCAAGGATGGTTGCCTTTCTGTCTACTTCACCTCCAATATCACCAATTTAAAATTATCGTGCCCAGATATTTCTCCCTAGATGTGCTGCCAGTCTCTCACCCTCAACCACTCTAGAGTAGGTGTCCTGTTTTATGGGAAAATATCTCAAAATATGGCTTCATTATATATTCAGAGATGATTTCATCACAAAGTTAGTGAAGTGTATATGGCTCGGTCCCTTACTTGCATGTGTCTCTTTCACGGCCTTGGTTTTCATGTAGCTCTGTGTGTGTGTGTGTGTGCTGTAGTAGGTGGTAGTGTTAATCACTTAGTCGTGTCTTTGTGACCCCATGGACCGCAGCCCGCCAGGCTCCTCTGTCCATGGAATTCTCCAGGCAAAAATAGTGGAGTGGGTTGCCATTTACTCCTCCAGGCTATCTTCCAGACCTAGGGATTGAACATGCGTTTCTTGTGTCTCCTGCTTTGGCAGGCAGATTCTTTACCACTGTGTCACCTGGGAAGTCCTGTGTATATCCGTAGGTATAGATACCAAAAGGTAATTTGCAGAAAGAAAATATCAATAATTTGACTACAATGCGACTGTCCTCCTAATTCTACTTTGCATGAAATTTTCAAATCTATGCCCTTTCTTTCCCCAAATCACTACCTCCTATCCATAGCTCATTTGCTGGATATGAATTATTTCAGTGACCTATTCATGGGACTCTCAGTGACCCTATTCATTGGGTTTTTTTTAAATTTGATTCTGATCACATTACATTTCTGTTGAAAATCCTCTGTGATTTCAAATTGCCTTCTGATTACACTCAACATCCTTTAGCATGGTGTATCAGACTTCAGTTTACACAAACCATAATTTCTCCATGATCTCTGAGCCCCAACCCATGAACCCTTCCATTTAAGCTCTCCAGGAAATTTGTAATTTCTCACTGTAGCCTGAGTTCTCCCCAGTTCATAGCTGTGTTTCATTTCCTCTTCTGAACATGTCCTTTCTCACCTGCACTTCCAAACATATATGAAAGTGACCCATTTTAAACAAATCCCTCTATATAAAAACCCTTTAACTTCCCATACCCCTATGTTAGGAATTGGCTTCCTTTCCTTTCAAATCACAGCTTTTTTCCCTCACCTTTGCTTATAAGTTTGGCATGTTTCATCATATATTGTGCTTACTTACATTCATAATTTTCCTTCTTGAATGTTTAATTTCTCTCTGGTGAGTTTTGTAATCATTGCCTTGCTTAGTTTAGCGCTGATTGTAGATGCTCAGGAATCGTCTTTGAAGGAAACACATACTGCTAGAGCAATTGCATGTATATGACAATTTAGTATTTAAATCAGCAAAAAAAAAATGCTGTCTTTCTTGGATCTGATAGAAAGGGACTTTTTCTTCCCCAGCTTTATTGCAATATAGCTGACAGATGAAATTTGGGTTTTTCCCCTCCATTTTATCCAGATAAAATTGATAAAAACAAGGGCCTATATTTAGGATGTGAAATACTTTGTTTTAATATATGTTTACATTGTGAAATGACTACTCAGTTGGGTTGGTTAATACACCCATCACCTCATACAGTTGCCTCTTTTACTGTGTGTGGTGAAAATACTTCAGATCCAATGACAACAAATTCTATGTATACAATGTAACATTATTACTACAATCACTGTCCTGTACATTAGATCCCTGAACTAATTCCCCTTGTAATCAAAAGTTTGTACCCTTTGATCAATATCTCCTTATTCCACCCTCACCCTAGTCCCTGTAAGCACTGTTCTACGCTCTGCTTTTGTAAATTTGACTTTTTTAGATTCCACATATCAGTGAGATCATACAGTGAGATCATACGGTACTTGTCACTCTCTGTGTGCCTTCTTTTACTTACCAAATATCTTCTCCCTGGAGAAGAAAATGGCAACCCACTCCCGTATTCTTGCCTGGAGAATTCCATGGACAGAGGAACCTGGTGGGCTACAGTCCATGGGGTCGCAAAGAGTCTGAGCACATCAGTACATATGTCCTCTAGGTTCATCAACTTTGTGGCAAACTACAATATTTTGTCCTTTTTAAGGCTGAATAAAATTCCATTGTGTGTGTGTATGTGACATTTTCTTTAATCATTCATCTACCAATAGATACTTAAGTTGTTTTCCTGTCTTGGCTATTGTGAATAGTGCTTCAATGAACATAAGAGTACACATATATCTTAGAAATACTGATTTTACTTCATGAATGTACATCTAGAAGTGTGATCATTGGTCTGTATAAAAACTATAAGACATTGATGAAAAAAATTGAGGACTCTTGCAGGTGGAAAGTATCTTGTACTCATGCTTTGGAAAGGTTAATGTTATTTATTTTTTTTAATATTCATGTTACCGAAAGAAATCTGCAGATTCACTATGATACCAATGGATATTTCAGGCACATTTTTCACAGAGATAGGAAAAAAAAATCCTAAAATATGTATGGAACCACAAAAGACCCTAAATAGCCAAAGAAATCTTATTATATGAGAACAAAGCTGTGGGAATCACTCTCCCTGATTTTAAGTCACAGTGCAAACCTGTTGTAATCAAACAGCGTAGTTTTGGTATAAAAACATAACAAACACATAGACAAGTGAAACACATAGAAAGCCTTAAAATAAACCCACACAGATACAGTCAACTTGTCTTTGGAAGGGTGCCAAGAATACACAATGTAGAAGGGATATTCTCTTTAAAAAATGGTGTTGGAAAAAATACATATTGATATGCAAAAGACTGAACTTAGACCTTTATCATGAGCTGCTAAATTAACTAAACATGGATCAAAGACTTATTTGTAAGACTTGAAATCGTAAAACCCCTAGAACAAAATATGGGCACAAAGCTCGCGGGCATGGGTTTTGGCAGTAATTTTTTTTTAGTGTGTATCACCATAAGCACAGGCACCCAAAACAGAAACAAACAGGTAGGCCCACATCAAACTAAAACGCTATTGCAGAGCAAAGAAAACAATAAAATAGGAGGCAACTTATGAAATAGGAGAAAATATTTCCAAACCATATATCTGATAAGAAGTTAATATTCAAAATATATATGAAACTTCTACAACTCAACAGGAAAAACAAAATAAATAACAAGAAAATCAAATAATCTGATTAAAAAGTGGCCCAAGAATTGGAATAAACAGTTTTCAAAGAAGATATACACTGATTTGCAGGTATGTGAAAAGGTTTAAAGTCACTAATATCAGAATAAACACAAATCAAAACCATAATGAATTAGTACCTTATATCTTTTCAAATGGCAATTATCAAAAGGAAAAGTGATAAGTATTGGTGAGATGATGAAGAAAAGGAAACACGCTTACCCTGCTGATGTGAATTTAAATTGGTACAGCTACTGTGGAAAGCAGTGTGGCGGTCACTCAAGAAAATGAAATGTAGAAAGGCTTTTAGTGGCAGTCTGAAAAATCTCATCAGAAAGCTGGTTTTCTAACAATATTTGGACATAGTTCTAAAAGCTTCTGCACAACAAAGGAAACTATAAGCAAGGTGAAAAGACAGCCTTCAGAATGGGAGAAAATAATAGCCAATGAAGCAATGGACAAACAATTAATCTCAAAAATATACAAGCAACTCCTGCAGCTCCATTCTAGAAAAATAAACGACCCAATCAAAAAGTGGGCCAAAGAACTTAACAGACATTTCTCCAAGGAAGACATACAAATGGCTAACAAACACATGAAAAGATGCTCAACATCACTCATTATCAGAGAAATGCAAATCAAAACCACAATGAGGTACCACTTTACACCAGTCAGAATGGCTGCCATCCAAAAGTCTACAAGCAATAAATGCTGGAGAGGATGTGGAGAAAAGGGAACCCTCTTACACTGTTGGTGGGAATGCAAACTAGTACAGCCACTATTGAAACAGTGTGGAGATTCCTTAAAAAACTGCAAATAGACCTGCCATATGACCCAGCAATCCCACTGCTGGGCATACACACCGAGGAAACCAGAATCGAAAGAGACACGTGTACCCCAGTGTTCATCGCCACATTGTTTACAATAGCCAGGACATGGAAGCAACCTAGATGCCCATCAACTGACGAATGGATAAGAAAGCTGTGGTACATATACACAATGGAGCATTACTCAGCATTAAAAAAAATTCATTTGAATCAGTTCTACTCAGGTGGACGGAACTGGAGCCCATTATCCAGAGTGAAGTAAGCCAGAAGGAAAAACAACAATACAGTATATTAACGCATATATATGGAATTTAGAAAGACAGTAATGAGAACCCAGCATGCAGACAGCAAAAGGAACGCAGATGTATAGAACAGACTCGTGGACTCTGTGGAAGAGGGCAAGGGAGGGATGATATGGGAGAATGGCATTGAAACATGTTAATTACCATATGTGTAATCAATCGCCAGCCCAGGATTGATGCTCGGGGCTGGTGCACCGAGATGTCCCAGGGGGAGGGAATCGGGAGGGAGGAGGGAGGGGGGTTCTGGAGGGGGAGCATATGTAAACCCATGGCAGTTCATGTCATTGTATGGCAAAACCAACACAATAAAGTAAAGAAAATTAAAAAAAAATAAAAAATAAAAATCTATTTTCTTGTTTGAGACTCTAAGAATCCTATGTGTTAAATGTAATCTCCAACTTTATGTATGAAAAGTTAGAGATTTATCTAAAATCAAACAAATAGAATCAGTAGGGAGCCCAAATCCCATATTTTGGCATCAATCCTGGTTTTGTTTTACTTAGGATAGAAGTTGCTATTATCCTCAGAATTCTCTTTGTGCTATTGTTAGGTAAAGCTATACCCCTCTTCTTCTTCTTTTTTTTCTTTATTCTTTCCTTCTTTTCTTCTGTATCTAAATATTTATAATTCATTGATGTTTACAAAGTACTTTAATACTCAGCATTTTTATCACCATGATGACTGTACAGGAGAAAATTTTATACAGAGGAAACTGAGTCTTCCTGATTTTAAGTAACTTGATTAGAATCACACTTATAAAAATTATTATCCTTATCCAATTATCTAATTATCCTTATCCAAGTATCTATTATCCTTATCCAATTATTATCCCTTTTTGGATCCAAATCTCTTAACTACAAATAGCATATTATTTCTACCAAATTCTTGGTCATTTCAAGATCTTACTAATGTGGCAGAAATAACTCTGCTCTTCTTTCAGTAAATGGTTATGGTCTCCCATAAACCTGACACTGTGATGGATGGATATGTAGTTTACATGGATATGCATGTAGTTTCACAAACCCAAAAGTTGTTTATTTGTTAGAGAAAAGAATGCTCAAATAAGTAAAATACAAACTGAAAAGGGGAAAATTGTAAATACAGAATAGAGATTGAAAATATTATTAAATAATAATGATGGGAACATATATGCCAGATATATGTTTGATGTTTGACTTTGAAAAACCTAGACAAAATGAGTACATTCTCAAAAGGTATATATAACAATAAAACTGGCACAAATAGATATTCAAAATTTGAATAGATTAATAGCTATTAAAGTTTTTTAAATCATCATCAAGGCAAGCATCTCAACAGTCCCCACCCTAAAAGAAGATAAAAGACAGTTTCAGTAACATTACACAAGAGCACTAAGAATACTTTTTAAGGAGATAATTTTATGCAGTCAATTTCATAATAAGAATTAAGGGGAAAAAAGAATTTTGCTGCAATAAATGTTGACATCCATTAAAAAAAAAAGGATTAAGGAGTCTATGAAATTTTTCACAGGACTGGTTCAAGTTTGGTTCCATAATAGAATAAAACCAGTATTTAAAAAGCAAAATATGGTCTTATTTCATTTAAATATTATACTACTATATCTGTGTATGAAAAATAGGTTTTCCAAGAAATACCAAATCTTTGAATATCACAAAATCTCTCTCAACTATATTCCAATAAATTTTTTTAAAAAAGAAAAAAAATCTGTCAACATGAATACCATTATAATTAACTGAAAGAGAAAAAATTACATGACTATGAATACATGTAGCAAAAGCATTTGATTTTTATTAGCTTATTACTTATTTATATTGAGACATTTTTACTGCTAATAATGAACTATAGCCTCCTTAAATCAGTCAAGGCTATATATCAAAAATATACAATGAATATGGAATTCAATAGACAAACTTTTACTCATTCTCTTTAAGATTATGAAGGAGAGAAACTTGATATGACTGCTAGAAGAAAAGCAACAGATGTAAAATACATAAAAATAGGAAACAAAGAAATAAAACATCTGTTGCACAGAATATTATCTATCAAAAAGTCAAACAGAATCTACTTATACACCATCAATACCAATAAGAAAAGTAAGCAGGATGTTCAAATACAAGATACTGAAAAATCAATGTGTTTATCATTACCAAATAGAAGCAGTTTGGAAAAAGGTTTGGAATGGGCAGAAAGGATACTGGTCATAATACCAACAAAACTATAAATTATAATACCTAAGAATTGTCCTGGCAAAATATGAATATCTGGGGCAATAGTTGTTGTTGCTGTTATTCAGTCACTCAGTCATGTCCAACTCTTTGCAACCCCTTGGACTGTCGCCTGCCAGGCTCCTCTGTCCATGGGATTTCCCCGGCAAGAATACTAGAGTGGGTTTGCATTTCCTTTTCCAGGAGATCTTCCCCACCCAGGGATTAAATCCGTGTCTCCTGCGTTGGCTGGCAGGTTCTTTACCACTGAACCACCAGGGGCCATATTTAGATGTAGATAATCTAACGTCTTGTGCTAGAGAAACAGCTAATTATGGAAGACATTGACTGGCGTTCAGAAGCAATGAACTAGGGACACAAACAGTAACGTAGTGTTAGGGCAAACATATGTAGTAGAGTGAAATGTACAGCAGGATGTTCTTTATGTGATGAAAAATATGTATCTAAAAACCATCCAGAAACATAAATTCATTAGAGCAGGTACCTGTGGTGGAGATGGTAAGAATGTAAATATCAGAGACAATTGGAAAAGAGATAAACAAACAAACAAAAAACTATGAAAGTAGTAATCAACCTCAGTAAATGACTGTTGACAGAGCTATAAATTGAATTTTCCGATTAATTTAATTCACGACATTTGAGTTTCAAACAAAGAAGGAAAAGAAAAATTCCTTGAAAGTCCCTCTAAAGATTTAATGATTAAAACTCAACAAGGAACATCACAGCTCATCAAATATACCATCTTCTTGTTTAACAGATGAGAAGATTTAACCCCAGAGGGATTCACTCAATTGTCAAGGTCACACATTGTTAATGATTGGTCTTCCGGTTTCCACTTACGCTCTCTTTTCTGTCCTGTGTGACCTTTCTGCTTGAGGAATGTTCTTCTCATAAAAATGCCATCCCTTGGTGCCCTCAATGAATTTGCATTTCCAACTTCATTAAATAAAATGCCACCCACCAGAGATGGATATCTGAGTTAAATGATTCTTTCATTGCACTGCAGAGGATTCAGTTATGAGCGTATGATTGAAAAAATAGTCTGGAACCAAAAAGAAAATGCACGAGCAACTATGAAGGATCAATTATCTAATAAAAACAATTCTGTTAATCACTTGAATGGAAATAGTAAAACATTTTAGGAAAGAGTTATGTTTTTCTGAATTGAGTCTTATGGTGAAGTGATTTTAATCTACTCAGGCCTTTTCCAGCCAAAGCCCACATGTCTTTGAGCTGGTTTACTTTTTAATACACCCCATTATCTTATCCCCAGTATTTAAGGTACCATCTCAACTTGAAACCCATTACAGCTTCTAAGCCTTGCTATCACCTTCTTTAAACAAAATAAATGTCTTAATTACCTACTGATTCAGTAGAAGTCATTATTATTAATTTTAATGAGAGTTACTATTTATTCAGCTGTTAAACTGTCTCAGGCATTTTAAGAAACATGACATGAAATCATAATGACCATTGGACAGATGAGAAAAATGAGCTTAAGGACCATCTAGTAACCTTCCCATCATTAGACAGATTAGTGATAGAGTTAGACCTTCAACCCAAATCTGAAGCCTCATTCTACACCACAACATAATGCATATTTTAATACTGATCAGAGACATTACAAATATATATCAAAACATGTCTGACCTTTCCTGATGCAACACTGGCAGTACATTTTCTGCATCTGAAGAATCAGTTTAAGATGCAACTGAATTCAGTTATGAGGGTAATGAAAGTGAAAGTCGCTCAGTCCTGTCCAACTCTTTGTGACCCCATGGACTATACAGTCCATGGAATTCTCCAGGCCAGAATACTGGAGTGGGTAGCCTTTCCCTTCTCCAGGGGATCTTCCCAATCCAGGGATCGAACCCAGGTCTCCACATTGCAGGCAGATTCTTTACCAGCTAAGCCACAAGGAAAGCCCAAGAATACTGGAGTGGGTGGCCTATCCCTTCTCCAGGTGATCGCCCTGACCAAGAAAATAAACCGGGGTTTCCTGCATTGCAGGCAGATTTTTTACCAACTGAGCTATCAGAGTAGCCCATATGAGGGTAATGAGTGCAATAGTATTTGACACAATGCAAAGTAACTTAAATTGGTGTACACAGTGTTGCTGACCTGTGTAAAATGAGGCACTGATGTTTCTAGCATCAGCAGAATGATGCAAGATATTCAAAAGGCAATACTAATGATTAAAAAGGTACCAGGCAATCCCTTTTATGTCCCAAGGGATCTAATTTATCAATGAGAATATAAAGGAACATAAACTTAAGGTCAAAGCTGAAGTATTCAAACCAGATGGATATGTTGCCAGAAAAGGAGAGCTGATGCCATTGCAAACAGAGATCCATCAAGCAGAAAAATAAAGGGACATTTTATGAACAGGGGCTGCTGGCTAGCGACTGGCATTCACCTCGGTGTTTTACCTGTGTCTTTCAACTTCCTGTCACTGGTGTTGATGAAGGTCATTGCAAACAGTTGTTGTAATGAGGAACTTTTGGTGTTTGCACAAAATATGGCTCCAGAAGGTACAGACTTTGTAATATGACTCAGTCACTTTCTGTTAGACTGTGGAAATATTTTAAAATTCTCGGAAGCTCAGTTTTCTCTGCAGCAAAGTGGAAATGATAAATAATGCTTACTGACTTTATGCATCTATGTATCTAAAATGAATCAGAGTGTGTAAGCTTTTAGAGTTGCTTTTTAAAGTTACCCTCTGTTGTTACTGATGGTATCAGTAATACCACTAAAATGATGTGATAAAGAGGGAATAGGAAGAACAGAAAATGACTCTGACAAAATATTCAAAGAGAACAGAACTTTTAAAAATTCTTTGTGAGACTTACACCAAATCCTTTTTGGAAATACATCAAGGGCTGGTGAAGAAATGGCTATGAACTAGGCTGTTTGATGCAGCTGACAATGCTATAACAGGCTGTTGACTGAGCTTGAGGTAAAACTCTGTTAAATATGGATTTAACCATTGACTGACAGTCCTTCTAAGAGTCAAAGAGTATTCTAGAAAGTTAACTCAAAAAATTTTAGGAGGCACGTGGATGGATTCTAGGTGGCTAAGAGAAGGAAGCATTTGAACCATGTCTAAAAGTAGTTCGGATATGCCTCACAAACTGTGGAGCTGAAGGGTGAGGGAGGCACAGGGCTGCAGGGCCATAAAGAAAATCACCTCATGAAGGGTGGACATTTATGCTGAATTGAAGGGCCTAAGTAATAGGATTTGAGAGAGAGAAAAGGTGAGGCTGGACATTTCTCCATCGGGACACTGTTCCTCCACCCTCTCCAGGGAGAAATAACTCTGCACCCCAAGAATCAAAGTCCATAGACTTAGAAAAGCCAACACGGGCCCTTGAGGTGGTGACGTGAGTTGAGAGTTGATGTGGAATAGGAAGTAGATGTGACTCTGTCTGCCTCTCAGGGACAGGTAAAAATATTATGAGACTGTCTCTGAGCTTCTTGGCGACCCCGGTGACCTTAGTTACCAACCTGCTCATACAGCCTCAGTTTTCACAGGTGTTACTCTTGTCTCATGGGGTAAGAGTCCCCTTTCACTCTCAAAATTGTCCAGGTATGGATAATATATTACAGATTGACTATACCAAAAGGAAAATTGCCTTACTGAAAGGGTTTAAGGAATATCTGAGATGTGAAGATTTGTTGTGTATTTTAAAAGATCTATTGAAAGTACAGTGCTTCCTGCTGATGGGAAGGTATGAGTTGGGTATATGAGATCAGGAAAATGATTATAATCGTGCCCCGTAAACAGCCAAGTGAAAAGTAGAAATTCTAAATGATAACTGCTATAGATGTTCAGAGAGAAAGAGAAATTCAATGTGGAAACTCACCTTTAAAAGGAAGGCTATATACAAATTGGGGAAAAGCCTTAATTTCTCAGGCACACTTGTGAGGAATAACAGGGAAAGGGTGGATTAGGAAAGGAATATCTTTAGGTATAGAATGGAAGATGACACTTGAACCTGAATCTCTCAGAACCTACTTCTTAGTCTAGGTTAGTCTCAGGACCCTTGAAAATGGGGAAAGCCAAGAACTGATTTCAAGTAGTATATGCTTTTTTCATTTCTAGTACATTCCATTCAGTACTGAGTAGAAGAGTCTTCCACTAAGTTACCTATGGGTAGTCTGAACTTAGCATATTATGCTTAATTTACTGGCTCCCAAATCTAAAACCTCTAGTTTTCAAAATATATGAACACTAGTTTTTTACTTTTTCTAATTTTTGAATCATCACAGACATTTGATTCTAATATAAGGCTGAATAAATAAACAGAAAGTGAAAGTCACTCAGTAGTGTCTGACTCTTTTCCACTCTATACAGTCCATGGAATTCTCCAGGCCAGAATACTGGAGTGGGTAGCCTTTCCTTCTCCAGGGGATCTTTCCAAACCAGGGATTGAGCCCAGGTCTCCCACACTGAAGGTGGATTCTTTACCAACTGAGCTATTAGGGAAACAGACATTAAGATTATTTATTAACTATTATTTTGCCAAATTTTCATCGTGGTAGAGCTGGATTATCCTAGGCTGATCAGAGTACTGATTGATTCTTATTATATTTTGATTTATAGAGTGCTAACTGGTTTTATTATATTTTTAGTTACTAAAAAATACTATAAAGAAAAAAATAATTGCTTAAGAAATGCAGGTGCTCTTGTTGACAAAAGCTTTCATACCCTGTGGTCCATGATGTAATAAAGGGGATTAGGTATTACCTAAGTAGAGACAGATAGATCTAGGTTTTCATCATAGCTTCAGCTCTGTTCTCTGTGCAGTCTTTGACATTCATTCAATATCTCTTCACCTTGATTTCTCTTTCTGAACAAATTATATATAAGGAATAAATCACATATATTTATAACAACTAGCACTGTGATAGCATATAGTAACCACTCAATAAGTAGGTCAGAACACATTCCCTTTACCCTGATCAATATGAATCCAAATTAATAAATTTGAATTTTTTTGTTTTGTTATGCTATGTTAATTTAACAGAAAAGAACAAAAAAGACACAATGTTTCATAACTTTATGATTCAGTCTCAGCTTTTTTTTTTTTTTATTATTGTTTTTGCCATACATTGTCATGATATCACCATGGGTTTACATATGCTTCCCCTCAGGGTCCCCCCTCCCTCCTCCCTCCCCCTCGGGAAATCTTGCTGCACCAGTCCCGAGCATCAATCCTGGGCTGGCGATTGATTAGACACATGACAATTAACATGCTTCAATGCCCTTCTCAGCTTTTTAAATATTACCAAGTGCCTTGAGCTAAATGAATGAGTCACTGAGGTTTAATGCTCAAACTGATGCATTTAGAGATTTCTGTACCAGGCACATTATATACTACTAACATCTGAAAAAACATTCAGATAGACACCAGTGGATTTTGGCATTTGTAAGAACTTTAAAATATTAGACTATTTAATAGCTCTTATCAAGACTGATTATTTATTTAATATTGTGAATATGGGCATGGGAGACATACCCTTTTAATAAAGACAATAAGAAACAAATGTCTCAATGCTAACTACTTACCTTGGAAAAGGCAGTCAGAGTGACTACTGAAATGAAAGTGGGCCTTATGATACCCTTGATCCACCATTGGAGGCAGGCCCATTTGCTGTTGGAATCAAGCAACATTTTAAAATAAACCTTGCCTTGAACTGTGTATCAGTTTACAATTTAGAAAGCTTATTTCTTCTTGATCCTCTTCACAATCCTTTTGGTTAGAAAACTTATTTTAATAATAATAGGCCCCATTATATGGATGAATAAGGTGACTCAATGAGTCTGCACATTGAAAAAGACCTTGATTCTGGGAAAGATTAAAGGCAAAAGAAGAAAAGGTGGCAGAGTATTAAGTGGTTAGATAGCAACACCGACTCAATGGACTTGACTTTGAGCAAACTCTGGGAGAGAGTGGAAGACAGAGGAGCCTGGCACGCTGCAGTCTCTGGGGTCACAGTGAGTTAGACACAACTTAGTGACTGAATAACAACAAAAGTGACCCAATAAACAAGTCAAATTGTGCTTATTCGTTGTATAATTTATATGACTCTGAAACCCTAGTTGACACATAATAATGGTAATACTGTTCTGAGTTTTTTTTTTAATTGGGTAATATATATATCCAGTATATGATCAATACATGTTTTCTCCTTCCCAGCATAATGAAATGATGAATATCAAACATCAAAGATAGGTTTGAAGGAGTCACAATTTGAACGAGTCTTTATCCTGAAACTCTTCAAATAGATTCTATGATATTATCCCGTGTGTAATGACAAGCCTGTAGGTTGTAACAGAATCATTGGTATCTCTCTATTTAAATGGAATGCTTTTATGAAGGAGGCCTGCTAAGTGTCCTTTGCATATGTGACAACACTGTATCTTTTTAGAAGTGTCTTTGCATTGACACTTGTGTACAGCTAAGATTGTTGTGTACACAAATGATTCTTGTGTATAGCTAAGACAGCATTGAATTTACAAAGGAGGCTCTAGTCCTCAATACTGAATCCATCAGCAACTTAATTTGTGTGATAGGTGACAAATTGCAACTCTGCATTACTCAGCTTTTGCCTCTGTGTCTTCACCTTTGCATTAACAAAAACCTAATTAAAATATTTTGTTTAGTCTAATAAGTCATATGGACAAAATATTCCAGGACAGAAGAGCTCTAACCAGGACTCCTGAGAGATAGGTTGAATAAGAGAGGATAAAATAGCTGATAAGACTGGAATAGTGTTAATATAGCTACCAATTTTGTAGTTGTTATGCTTATCTATTTAATTTTGTTATGCTTTTTTAGCAAGCCTGGGATTTTCTTTGACCTCCTAGGTAATTAGACAATATGATTATAATTACTTCCATGCTCTTAAATCATTCTATATAGTTGGGTAAATCAGTTCTTTTATCACGGACTTAAATTGTCAATCTGAAATAAGAATAGTGATACTAAACATCAAGAACTATTTTATATCTGTATCTTATAGCTCCTAGAACTATGTCTATCACAAAGCAAATCATCAGTAATTTCCCTTGTGGATAAAAGAATCAATGAGTCAATGTATGAATTAAGTAATTAGTTGATGAAGAGATGAATAAATGTATATCACCCTTACTACCTTCATGGCAGGGTTGTGAAGATAATAAAATATAACCTCTGGCAAAATTTACCCTAAATTAGAAGGTGTAAGATCCATGTGAGATATTTCAATACTTGACTAGATCTAAATACTCAGATGGGGTTGAATATGCCTCTTACTCTGGTACAAGACCTAACCTTGTACCTGACACACAGACTCCACGTGGCCTCCTTATTTTCCTCATTTTCATATAACATTCAAGAGCTTTCATTCAAGTGCACATCCCTCTATCTCCTTTCTGAGCTCTTAGGGAATCTGTTTGCCCAATGTCATTTAGTATCAAATTATCCTTTGTTTCAGGCTATGAGTGTGTCCTTGGAAAATTCCATAAATGAATAACTCAAATAGCTATCCAGTCTACACTCTTAGATGATCTAAGTGATATTGTTTTGAACATAAGTTTTTTATTGTACATCAAGACTTTATATTGTCATCCTGTTTATTTAACTTATATGCAGGGTATATCATTTGAAATTCTGGACTGGATGAAGCACAGGCTGGAATCAAGATTGTCAGAAAAAGTATCAGTAACCTCAGATACACAGAAGACACCACCCTTATGGCAGAAAGCAAAGAACTAAAGAGCCTCTTGATGAATGTGAAAGAGGAGAGTGAAAAAGCTGGCTTAAAACTCAACATTCAGAAAACTAAGATCATAGCATCTGGTCCCATCAGTCAGTTCAGTTCAGTCACTCAATCATGTCTGACTTTTTGCGACCCCATGAATTGCAGTACGCCAGGCCTCCCTATCCATCACCAACTCCTGGAGTCTACCCAAACTCATGTCCATTGAGTCGGTGATGCCATCCAGCCATCTCATCCTTGGTTGTCCCCTTCTCCTCCTGCCCCCAATCCTTCCCAGCATCAAGGTCTTTTCCAGTGAGTCAACTCTTCGCATGAGGTGGCCAAAGTATTGGAGTTTCAGTTTCAGCATCAGTCCTTCCAATGAACACCCAGGACTGATCTCCTTTAGGATGGACTGGTTGGATTTCCTTGCAGTCCAAGGGACTCTCAAGAGTCTTCCCCAACACCACAGTTCAAAAGCATCAATTCTTCAGCGCTCCCCTTTCTTCACCATCCAACTCTCACATCCAAGCATGACTACTGGAAAAACCATAGCCTTGACTAGACAGACCTTTGTTGGCAAAGTAATGTCTCTACTTTTTAATATGCTATCTAGGTTTGTCATAACCTTCCTTCCAAGGAGTAAGCGTCTTTTAATTTCATGGCTGCAGTCACCATCTGCAATGATTTTGGAGCCCAAATAAATAAAATCTGACACTATTTCCACTGTTTCCCCATCTATTTCCCATGAAGTAATGGGACCAGAAGCCATGATCTTAGTTTACTGAATGTTGAGCTTTAAGCCTACTTTTTCACTCTCGTCTTTCACTTTCAGCAAGAGGCTTTTTCATTCCTCTATATATTGTCCAAGTATATTTCTCTTATGTTTCATTCCCATTTCTAAATAATCAAGGTGTGATACATACTCATGGAGTTCTGAATATTAAGTGAGAATATTTTTATAGCACCTAGTGTATGCTAGACAATTGAAATATGTTTTTTCCCTTTTCTTATCACTTGTTTAACTACTTCTAAAAATCTCATTTGTTTTCCTGTAATGCAAATATTTAAATAAATACTATATAGTGGATAGTGTGCTAGATGCTATTTAAGGTTCAGTGATGAATTAGAAAAAGAGTCTTTCTATGGTCTTCAGAATTAAGTTGGAGGTGATATAAATAATTTAGTGTAATGTAAGGCATAAAAATAAATTATAGACAGAAGTATAATGTCCCTGTTGTGAAAATGTAGAAAAAATTAAATATGCCTAGGGTAATTAGGAATTTTTCATGGACGATATCACATTTAAATTTGCCTTTAGGGAGACTGAACATAATTTTGATAGAATGAGTGAAAAGGAACATTTGAGACTGAGGCAGAGCATAAAACATATGAAAGATACGAATACTTTCAGGAAATTGTGAATGGTTTAATTTGGCTGGGATATAGAGATTCATAAAAAAATATTGTAGAAGATGGGGACAGTCTGTAATGTGGGGGAAAGTCATGGAGAAATTGAACACTATTTTTGGAAATTTATGCTTGTAGTTACTTCTCTATGTATAAATTTATACTACTGTACCCAACAAATCTATACACTGACAAGTTCCAAGTTCTCTGTCTAAGGCAGCGCGCCAGGTTCAGAGAGGTTTTGTAATTTCCAGTTTTGAAAGCCCTTCTTTTTCCATGTCCATAAAACCACTGGTGATACGTGTACAATGCATCAGTATTTCTCTCTCAGATATTTCTTCTGTATCTTCATGTTTTTATTACAAAAGGGAACACTGAACATAATAACGCCACATTAAAGCCATTATGCTGTTTTGTTTGATGTTGATAGCTTCTCTTTAGACCATCCTCTCTTTTCTCTTATAGTAATTATAGAGGATCACCCAACTTAATACCAGGGGCATAACATTTCTAACTGAACCCCTGGTGTTCTTCCATGGATTAAAAAAGAAAAATTAATTAATCATATTGAGATTACTTGTGAATTCTTGGATAGGTCTTTTATTTGTGATTTACTCAGGTTATGCATAAGTGGGGAAATAATTAGCTATGTAGTTAATTATTTTCAGGAATCTGGATGCTTCTGGGTATGTCTGGATCCCAGAACAGGCTCATACCCCAAATATTCAGGTTTCTGGGTAGTGTGGGCTATAATTATATTGCATTTTTGATCCATGAAGCTTTGCTTTGAGTTCCCCATGAGGGACAGAGTTGAATGATATTGTTAATTCTAGATGTTTTTATGCGGCCATGAGCTGGATGAGGTTAGGGATGGGTTGAGATTCATTATTATGAAAATTGGCCAGAAGCTCCTTATTTTCCTCCTGTAAAACAGATATATTTAAAACGTAATAAGAAAGTAGAAAATAATTGCATTATATTACAAAGTCAATGTCTTTTATCTGATGTGAGTTATCAGTTCAGTTCAGCTGAGTCACTCAGTTGTGTCTGACTCTTTGTGACGCCATGGACTGTAGCATGCCAGGCTTCCCTGTCCTTCACCAATTCCCTGAGCTTACTCATGTCCACTGAGAAAAGTGATGCCATTCAAACTTCTCATCCTCTGTCATCCCCTTCTCCTCCTGCCTTCAATCTTTCCCAACATCAGGATCTTTTCCAATAAGTCAGTTCTTTATATCAGGTGGCCAAAGTAGAACACCATTTGTGAGTGATAATAGTATATAATAAGTCTAGACAGGTCAGGAGTATCATTTTGGTAGTAGAATGAAATACAATTTCATTATATGGGGGAGCTTGTCTCTTGGTGAACAGTATTTATACCCTCATGTATAATATCAAAGTTAATATTTTCCAAAGGTAATTTATGTTTGCAAATAACCCTGAGTATTTATCTAAACCTAAGGGAAACCTAAGGCACGAGGTTAAAAGCAGAATAACAGACTGCATTTCCACATAGAGTGATAGTGAAAGTCAAGCAGACCGTTCAAGGAAGGTTTTAGTTTGAATTTAGGAACCAATATAAAATGACATACCTGTGCACATATAACAGCAAGGAGATCAAAGCAAAAATAAATGAGTCTAAGAGATTAAGGTGTTGCTACATTTACTGCCTATAGAACATACTTGGCTTTAGACAAGACATGGAGATATATGGGAAAAATATCAAGATATTCCAGATATAACAATGGTATCTTATAGGAGCCAGAGGAATATATAATAAGTAACTGAAGAGATTTCATTTTGAATGCTTGATTTAGGAATTATAAAGAGTATATAGATTTGCTTGGAACCTATTCATTTATTAGGTGTTGCATTAGGGGAAATTAGGGTAAATATTTCCACAATGATAGCATGGGTCTTCAGCAAGGTAGAAGGCAGGAAATTAGTTGCTCAGTTGTGTCTGACTCTTTGTGACCTCATGGACTGTAGCCCACCAGGCTCCTCTGTCCATGGGATTCTCCAGCCAAGAATACTGGATTGGGTAGCCTCTTCCTTCAGGGGATCTTCTCAACCCAGGGATCGAACCCGGGTCTCCCACATTGCAGTTAGATTCTTTACCATCTGAGCCATCAGGGACGCCCACAGGGTAAATGCTTCCACAGTGATAACATGGATCTTGCCTCAACAAAGTGAAAGGCAGGTAAATTATAGCACTGTTCTCCCACACCCTCAAATACCTCCAAAGAAAGCCTCATGTTGCAGACATTTAGTCAGGTGTTCAAAGTGTTACCCACTTGGGAGAAACAGGTTCAACATATGAAGGGGCAAAACAGTGATGAACAAGGAGAGGAGAGAACCTGATCTTGTTACAAGGCAGTATATAACAAATATTACCTAGAGAGTATATATTCAGTCATATGACAGTACTGGGGAATCTTCGAGTCATAGTCACTAATGGTGGAATGTTGGAGCAAAGCACAAGGAACACAGCAATGATAATTCGAGGGTGATGAAAAATTTGAGTGGATGAGCCAACATTGCTTTCTAAAACAAAATCAAGAGGGGCTCTGTTAAAGAGCACCAGCAATGGACAGTCTAAATCAGAACCTACAGGTTGAGGACAAATGCCTATAGTCAGGGCTCCATAATGTATAGGTTGGCCATAAGATGTTATGGAAAAATCCTAACAAAGTTTTTGGCCAACCCAATATGTTAATATAGTATGGTGTGTATAGATTAATAAACAATAACACTTGTTTATTGACACTGTTTTATATGCTGGGAAGATAGCAGTTTAGAAAAGAAAAGAGAGACAAATCTCTTCTTATTATGTATAAAAAAATATTAGATATTTTTAAGCATTAAAGAGAAATGCAAAGTAGTCAAAGTAAGGTGAGAAGAGGTGGGCCCCCCATTTGAATGTGGTAGGTAGCCTTAGAAGATTTTACATATTCAGAGCATTTAAGGAAAGAACTGAAGGGGGTAAGAAAGCTATATAAATATCTCAGGAAACATTTTAATTAGAGGAAACAAGAAGAACAAATTCTTCAAACTGAGTCAGCGTGTTGTTTTTGCTCACTGAGGAGTTTGGTGTGGTCATAGCAGAATGAACAGAGAGAAGGGCTAAGGAAATAAAGCCTGAGAGTAAAAGCAGGAGAAGCAGATGAAGCAAGCTTCTGTTAGAAATCTGGCTGTAACTCTGAGAAATCACTAGAGTATTTCTAGCCATGGCTTGACATGACCTGACAACAGAGCTCTGGCCAATGTACTTAAAACAAGCCACTGGGAGCAGAGACAAAGGTGATCCAGCAAGAATATGATAATAATCCAAGTAAGAGAAATGGTTTCCTGGAACTAGATGTTGACAGCAGAAATGGGAAGAAGTGGTCAAGTTCATAATAGCACTATATATGTTAGAGCAGGCTTCCCTGGTGACTCAGACAATAAAAAATCCACCTGAAATGCTAGAGACCTGGGTTCGATCCCTGGGTTGGGAAGATCCCCTGGAGGAGGGCATGGCAACCCGCTCCAGTATTCCTGACTGGAGACTCCCCATGGACAGAGGAGTCTGGTGGGCTACAGTGCACGGGCTCGCAAAGAGTCGGACACGACTGGGTGACTAAGCACAGCACGTGTTCCAGCAGGATCTGGGAGGACTGGTGAAATAATTGGCTATAGTGCATCATGGAAATAAAGGGACCAAAACTGAGTCTATGATTTGGAACCTGAATAACTTAAAGAATGAAGTGCTTCTTGACTTGGATGGGACGTAAAGGGGTGGAGGAGGGGAGTTGGGTTTGAAACGGAATTTTGTTGTAGACGTGTTAAATGTAAAATGTCTATTGGGTATCTAAGTGTAGCTGGTGCATAGGTGGTAAGCTATGACATAAGACATCAGTGAAATCTGTCTATCAAGCCAAGTTGAGTTATTTTAAACAATACTGTCAGAAGTGAGAATAGCACCTGGACAAGGTCTTACTACTTTCTCAACTGGGGACATTAGGAAGGGCATTTATACAGCCTTTAAGTATTGACTTGAATGGTATAAGGTGGATATTTTAACAGAGCTATTGGTTGGAAATGGGCCAAGTTAATACTTTTTTTTTTTTGGTTTTTAGATTTTTATCAAATACTACTAATCTTGTGATATTTTGATTGGCACCACGTTTTGCTGTAGTGTGTTATCAGTTGAATAATTTGCAACTGTATATGAAAATATAATGCCCAGCTTTATTAAGGTCTTGTCTGACTCTGTGACCCAACAGACTGTAGTTGCATCCAACTCTGTGTGACCCCCTAGACTGTCTTCTGCCAGGCTCCTCTGTCCATGGGGATTCTCCAGGCAAGAATATTGGAGTGGGTTACCATGCCTTTCTCCACGGGATCTTACCAACCCAGGGATCTCAAACCCAGATCTCATGCATTGCAGGCAGATTCTTTTATCAGTTGAGCTACCAGGGAAGCCCTATTAAAGTCTTACTGACATACAAAAATTGTCTATATTTAAGGTATATAACTTGATGTTTTGAAATACATAGACATTGTGAAATGATTACCACAATAATGTTAATTGACATATTCATCTTCTCACATTGTAGCATTTCTGTGTGTGTGTGTGTTATATGTGCGTGGTGAGAAGATTTAAGATCTTAAGTTTAGCAAATTTCCATTATACAATATACATTGTGAATTGTCATCACTACGCTACACATTAAATCTCCAGAATTTAATTCGTCTGCTGTAACTGAAACTATGTATGCTTTGACCAAAAATGAAGTGTTATAACCTATTCCCTCAAGCTCTAAATGGCCACTATCTTACTGTCTGCTTTTATGAATTTGACTATTTTAGATCCAACATATAAGTGAGATCATAGAATATTTCTCTTTCTATGTTCTGTTTATTTCTTCTAGCATAATATCTTTCAGCTCCATCCATGTTGTGGTAAATGGCAGGATTTCCTTTAAAAAAAACTGATAGTTTTATTTGTATATACATCTCTTATATGCTGTAAGTCATTCATGTATTAAATAAAATCTAGGTTGTTTTCATATTCTGTCTATAATAAATGATGCTGCCAGGAACGTGGGATTCTGATCGTTAAGATTCTGATCTCTATTCCTTTGGATATATGCCTGCAAATGAGATTGCTAGATAAGACAGTACTTTAGTTTAAATTTTTGAGCAACGTCCATACTCATTTACCACAATACCTGCATTAATTGTCTTTCTCTCCAACAGTGTATAAGCATTGCCCTTTCTGCACATCCTCGCCAACACTTTTTACGTTTTGTCTTTTTGACAACAGATAACCTAACAGGTGTGAAGTGATAGCTCATTGTACTTTTGATTTGCATTTCCCTGATAGTTAGAATGGGCAGGGAGAGAGCTGTGTACTTAAAACAGTTTGAAGCATTAGTAAGAGTCCTTAGTTTGAGGTTGTCATTTGAAACAGTCCTTTGGTGACTAAATGTTGACTTAACATCTCTTTATAATTGAGACACTTAGATCTAAGAATAAACACAATGGGTTCCAAAACTGAATAAGATAATAATGATGGAAATGGGAACCCACTCCAATATTCTTTCCTGGAAAATTTCATAGACAGAGGAGCTGGTCGGCTACAGTCTGTGGGTCTGTGAAAGAGTCACGACTTGGCGACTAAACAAGAACCACAGTCCCTGGAAGGTCCCTTCCATTGAAGCTCCAGGCTAATCTTTCTCTGAGGCCTTTTAGAAAAGATTAAATCTCTGGGTTTCAAATTGTGAAAAGTTGTTTTTGTTTATTTATTTATTTATTTTTTAAGATGTTGAGAAAAAGCTGTATGTCTTGGTAATAAGACTGAGTGCACTCAGAGGATCCTCTGTAGTGATAACATGTTATCCTGTAATAAGGGAGTGTCCAGGGATGGTTGAAGTACTTCAAGAGAGCGGGAATTCTTAGTTCATAAGAATAGAGTAAATGGACTTCCAATAGCATTGATGTCAAAGTGAACTTTAGGCCAAGGAAGTTCAAGAGTTTCTGAAAGTTTGATTCATTATATTTTTGCACATCTTCAGGTGAAATTCACATAACAAAAGTCACCAATTTACTTATTTATTTTTTATTTTTCTTTCTTTCTGTCTTTCTTTTTAATTTTCTTTACATTATTGTGTTGGTTTTGCCATACATTGACACGGATCTGCCATGGGTGTACATGTGTTCCCCTTCCAGAACCCCCCTCCCACCTCCCTCCCGATTCCCTCTCTCTGGGTCATCCCGATGCACCAGCCCTGAGCATTAAACCTGGGCTGGCGATTGATTTCACATATGATAATTTACATGTTTCAATGCCGTTCTCCCATATCATCCCACCCTTGCCCTCTCCCATAGAGTCCAAAAGACTGTCCTATACATCTGCGTCTCTTTTGCTGTCTCGCATACAGGGTTGTCGTTATTTTAACATGAATAGTCCAGCAGTTTCAACATGTTGACAGTGTCGTAGAACCATCACCTCTGTCAAGCTTCAAAGTATTTTCACCACTTCCAACAGAGACCTTATATCCATTAATCATTAAGCAATCTTCTCCTTCTCCCTTTCCTCAGCCCTTGGCAACCACTAATATACCTTCTGTCTCTATGGATTCATCTATTCTATATATTTCATATAAATGGAATCATATATTATATGACCTTTTATGTCTTGCTCCCTTCACTTTGCACAGTTGTATTGAGGTTCATTCCCATGGTAGTATGAATCAGAATTTAATTTCTTTTGTAGCTGAATAATTTTCATTGTAAGGACATACATACTACATTTTGTTATCCATTCATCCATAGATGGACACTGGATTGTTTTTACTTTTTGCCTATTGAAAATAATGCTGCTATGAACATTCATATAAAAAGAACTATATGAATACCTGTTTGCAATTATTTTGGGTGTATGCTTATTGACATAAGCTTGATAAATTTTTTTTTCTTAAAAACAACCTTAGTAAAATGAGTGCTTCCATCTTTAGATAGCTTGGGCCTAGATAAGAAAAAAAAAGTTAGGCAATTATTTTTCTTTGCTGTACTAGGAAAGCTTTGGATTTCTAACAAAGAAAAGCCTTCCTATATCTTGAGAATAGATACACGATAACCTAAACAAATCTCTGGCCTGTCTGGGGAAATGATATAAAATCCTTTGATTGTAAGCAATCAAACAGCATCAAGATTTCAGTTTCAGTCTTTGCTTCACCTTTAAAGCTCTGACAGCTTTGTATTACAGGCAAGTAGAAGATGTGCTGGGGCTTTCCAAGTGGTGCTAGTGGTAAAGAACCCACCTGCCAATGCAGGAGACATAGGAGATGTGGGTTTGATCTCTATGGGTTGGGAAGACCAACTGGAGGAGGACACAGCAGCCCACTCCCGTGTTCTTGCCTGGAGGATCCCATGCAGAGAGGAATCTGTCTGGCTCCAGTCCATGGGGTCGCAAAAAGTTGGACATGACTTAGCAATTAAATAACAACAACAAATGTTTATATTGAAATATTTTACTTATGCATAACTCACCTAGGAAAATTGAATTTGTGTACTGATTTGTCAGACATTTATTTCCTGTAAGTTGGTAAATAAAAAGAGCTGTCACAATAATTTTTAGTAAATAAAAATTCAGAGAATGACAGAGAAACTATTCATATTGTCAATTTTTTTTACAAGTAAGTAGGAAATCTTTGTACTACCAAAGAAAGTTTAGACATAGAAGATATCTTAACCATTTAATCATTCTGCATTTGCCATTAGAAACAGTTTGTCAAAGGAGAAAATGCATGAACATGGCAGTAATATCCAAAGGCAAAATAGTTATCAGGAATATTTTTTAAATACAGAGCATTGAAATCTGTGGTTATTAGGAACTATTAACTTTTTTTCAAAACTAAATATTTTTGTTGTTAGAATGATCCAAGAGTATGTCAAAAGACATATAGCATAGTGTGTGATATTTCTGCAATCCTAACAGAGATTATGCAGAAATAGTCTAATTTTACTTCATATGGAGGTTGTCCATTTAACAATGTATAATAAGACATTCATCAGTCTAGTTTTATTTACATATATTCAGATTGTTTTGGACTGAATTGTGCCCCTCCAAATTTCAGACAGTGGAACCCTAACCCCCAATGGAACTATATTTGGAATAAGAAAGTAATGAGAGTTAAAAGAGGTCATAAAGGTGGATCCCTAATCTGAAAGGACTACTGTCCTTATAAGAAGAGACATCCAGAGAGCCTGCTTTCTCTTTCCACCATGAAATCATCATAAAGATTCAGCAAAGAGGCAGCCATCTCCAAGTCAGACAGAGACCTCTCATTAGAAACAGAATTCTTCTGGAACTTCCATTTTGGATTTTCTAGCCTCCAGAGCTGAGAGAAAGATAAATGTCTCTTGTTGAAGCCACCCCATCTACAGTATTTTGTTATGGCAGCCCAAGAACATTAATATACACACATCTAGATGGCAGAAGTTGTAGCTCATATGCACAGTGGAATGTTACTCAGCCACAAAAAGGAACACCTTTGGGTCAGTTCTAAGAACCTAGAGCCTAGTGTACAGTGAAGTGAATCAGAAAGAGAAAAATACATGTATTAATGCATATACATGGAATCTAGAAAGATGGTACCAATGAACCTATTTGCAGGGCAGCAATGGAGACATGGACATAGAGAATAGGCTTGTGGACATAGTGCAGGAAGGAGAGGGAGGGACAAATTGGAAGAGTAACATCAAAACATATACATTACCATATGTAAAATAGACAGCGAGTGGGAATTTGCTGGATGATGCAGGGAGCTCTGTGATGACCTAGAGGGATGGGATTGTGTGGGAGGTGGGAGGGAGAGTCAAGAGGGAGGACTGATTCAATGCTGATGTATGGCAAAAACTAACATGATATTGTAAAGCAATTATCCTCCAATTAAAAAAATTAAAACCTTCTTAACTTTAGAATTAAAACAAAATTAATTTTACCACATACATAATAAAAGAACACATATATTAATTTACCATCTTAATAAACCATAAACAAATAGGCAGATTGTATTTACTATCTTATACTTTTGGTAACTACTCTATATGTTTTTTTCTAAACTAAATTAAATCAGTTTAATTGGTTCATAGATTATTTCATTGTCAGAAAATAACATAAAATATGATTTATAAAGTAATACATACATAAATCAAATTTTAAAATATTCTTGAAATAGCTTCCAAAGCTCTAAGTATCTGCCTTCTTGTCCAATAATTAGGAAAATAAAGGTCATTATTCAAACTCATAGTTAAGTATTTTCTTCTCAGTTACCATTTTGGGATATAAAATTATCACTCTAAAAGGTATAGTTTCTTCCTTCTGCAGGGAAAGGAGAAGGTTGAATTTTATAAAACTCATCTTAACACAGATGCCCCCAAAAAGAGTTTTTTCTAGAACTGATTTAATAGTAACTCAGTCCTTTTATTATTCTATTAAATTATTCAGTCAATAAATTGGTACTTATTAATCCCTGGAGGGGCTTCCTCTGTGGCTCAGGTGGTAAAGAATCTGCCTGCAATGTTGGAGACCTGGGTTTGATCCCTGGGTTGGGAAGATCCCCTGGCGAAGGGAAGGGCTACCCACTCCAGTATTCTGGCTTGGAATTCATGGAGAATTCCATGGGCTGTATAGTCCACAGCATTGCAAAGAGTTGGACATGACTGAGAGACCATCATTTTTTCTTTCAGTACCTGGAGCATGGAGCTGAAAGAGGGAGATCTCATGTATTATTCAAAGTCATCTTTCTTTTTGGCAGATAGGACAATGAATCTCTTCGTAAGATTTTTCTCCATTTTCTAATTTTTTCCTTTTGTTCTCAAGTATGTCTAGAATGAATGCCTCCTTCATGTCAAAACTTTCCAAAACTGGCCACTGAAATTTCAAATTTTCCTCCAGGAAATGATGCCAGCTACAAAAATATGAAAAAGTTAAAATATGAAAGAAACAGATGTTTGAACCAAAGGGATTGCAATTGATAGAGCTTGAGAAGACCCCATGAGGACTGAATGTGTATCTTCAGAGCACATGATCAGTTGTCACTTAGTGCTGGACTTCAGTGTCATGCCCAGTTTATTATCTGACTTGTTGTTGTTACTGTTGCTGTTTCGTCATGCCATACAGCCTACTGGATCTTAGCTCCCGAACAGGAATGAAACACACGCCCCCTGCATTGGAAGTACAGAGTCTCAACCACTGGATTACCAGGGAAGTCCCTACTATTTGACTTAAATTACAGATAAGAGAAGAACAAGAGAAGGCATGAAGGAACCCTTCTTGATCACCATGGACCAGAAGTGGCTCACATCGTTTATGCTTATAATTCCTTACCAGGAAGTTGATGGCCCTGCCTTTATGCAAGCATCTTCTAGAAAATATAGTTTTTGACTAAAGAGCTGCTTCTCAAAAATAAATAAATAAAATCTGTACTTTATAGATGAGAATATAGATCTTTGGTGGAAAGTTTGCCATGTCTACTAAAATTTTACTCTCTGGTCATCAAATTTCACCGATTTTCCTAAGCTTAGAATATTTTCATGACCTTTCTCTTTATGCATGCATGCATGTTTTCTTCAGTCATGTCCGACTCTGCGACCCTAGGGACCATGTCCCGCCAGGCTCCTCTGTCCATGACAGTCTCCAGGCAAGAACACTGGAGTGGGTTGCCATGCCCTCCTTAGGATCGTCCTGACCCAGGGATCAAACCTGTCTCTCATGTCTCCCACATTGGCGGGGGGGTTCTTCACCACTAGTGTTACCTTCCACAAAGTAGAGAATCTCAAATTCCCTATGAATACTTTACTCATCTCACAGACTAAATCTCTGAGTAATCAAAATATGCTACATATATTTTGATACATATTTCATGCTACATATACATATACATGTATATGTATATGTATATACATATATATACATACATTTATATATATATATAAATATGCTACATATATATAAATATGCTACATATACATATACATATATATATGTATATGTATATACATATATATATACATACATTTATATATATATAAATACAAAATATATATATATAAATACAAAATTTACATATATATACATACAAAATATATATATACATATATTTTGATACATATTTTATGCTACATCAAACCTAACTCTTCATTATTCTTAAAGCTATGAACTTTAAGACAAGTTGCTTATTCATTGCCCAATGTATAATACTGGAGAAAGAAATACTGGAGAAAGAATACTCTGGTATTCTTTTTTGTTTGTTTGTTTTAATTTTGTTTTATTTATTTTATTTTTTTTTATTATTGTTTTTGCCATACATTGTTATGATATCACCATGGGTTTACATATGCTTCCCCTCCGGGTCCCCCCTCCCTCCTCCCTACCCCCCGGGAAATCTCGCTCCACCAGTCCCGAGCATCAATCCTGAGCTGGCGATTGATTAGACACATGACATTAACATGCTTCAATGCCCTTCTCCCATATCATCCCACCCTTAATACTCTGGTATTCTTGCCTGGAGAATTCCATGGTCAGAGGAGTCTGGCAGGCTACAGTCCATGGGGTCACAAAGAGTCTGACATGGCTGAGTGACCATCACTCACACTCAATGTGTAGTACAGAAAACAAGGACAGAATATGAAATTGAAAACTCCCTTTTGGAAATAAAAGCATAAGAGGCATATAGTAGTCCCTGTGCATGCTGAGTCACTTCAGTTTTGTCTGACTCTTTGCGACTCTATGGACTGGAGCCCACCAGGTTCCTCTGTCCATGGGTTTCTCCTGCCAAGAACACTGGAGTGGGTTGCATGGCCTCCTCCAGGGGATCTTCTGACTCAGGGATAGAACCTGCATTGCATTTCTTATGTCTCCTGCATTTGCAGGCAGGTTCTTTACCACTTGTGCCACCTGGGAAGCCCAGAGTGGTCCCTAGTCTATAGCAATAATGAGGTCCTCCAGGAACAGCAATGTAAGGACCCTTGTCCTGTGGTTAGGAGATTTCTGTGATTAGATGGCAATCTGCCCCTTGGGAGGAACTATTTTGCCTATTGTCCTTAATTGTTGCTAGGTTCACTGTCGTGAAGTTTCTTCTATTTCATGACATATCTGAAATTCTCACAACCTCCTCTATGACCATGAAAGTTCAAAGGGCCAAAGATATTTTTAAAACTTTATATCTGTGCTATGACTCCTTTAGCAGTGCAATTCCTTCAGATATTTAGAATATTTTCAATAATTTGTAGTCAATTCCATGGTCAAGTGATCACATCTAACATAATTTCCTGTATACGTTTCTTAAATCTGCTTTATCTCTTGGCTTTCTCATTGACATCCTATCTAGAAACCATCTCAAAGAGAAGATTTAAATGGGATATAATATTCTTAATGTGAAATTTGCAACACAGCTGAAGTTCTCTGTTTAATTTGAGGAGATTTAGTGATTCTTTGATGCACAAAGTCTTTGACAACTTGATACCTTGCTATTTGTGAGCCCCAAAGCAGGAAACTTTTCCAATCTGTAAAACTGTTAATCTCTACACTTTTTCTAATTCCTTTGATCTCTGCTTGAAAATCATCCAACCTTTGCTTGAGTTCATTTCTTTTTAGAATACTCTGGACAGCCGATAGAGGCCACACACATTAAATTCTGACTCAATCTAACCATTTTCCCTTGACCTATAGGACCTACTGGCAAATTGTTTTACCAATTATTTTGTCACTGTAAAACAGAACTCATTTTCTTTCCAAACTGCTTTGTCTACCCCCTTGATGCCCACCATTTAGCCAATAAACCAATATCATGCTGCTTGTTGACTAGCACTGCATCTCAAGTGACAGGTTAGTTAGAGCAACGAAACTGCTTTTATTATCTCCAAGTTTCAGGAGCCTAACTCATTTTTTTTTCTCGCTTATCTAATTTGAGTGCTCCTGAAAGCTATGGGACTCTGTGGTAGACAATCATTCAGTGATCCAGAATGATGGAAGTTGTAATATCTTTCAGATAGTGGTTTTGAAGGTTGACAGTGACATTGATATCAGGCTGACAGAGAGAGAGATGAAATGTTGGAGTAGTTGTATCTATTTCTTAATCCTGTAGGCCTGGAAGTGACATTAATCATTTCCATTCATATTCTGCTGGCAAATAATTATAATTTTCATTTAATCCTATCTTGATATAAGGGGGCTTGGATCTGTAGTTCTTGTCTGGGCAATTAAATCCCAGAATATCTCTACATTACGGAAAAGGAGCATAAATTTTAGGGGTGAGTTAGCCGTTTCTGCTCCAAGTGTTAATTTAACAACCAGGTTTATTGTTAGCTTAAGGTGCTAATTTATCCCATTTAATTCTCACAATAAACTTTAATGTAGGCATAATAAATTTTACCTCCCCTATTTAATCAAATGGAAGCTTAGAAATATTAAGTTATTAGCCATAGTAACTTGAAAAATATTGGGGTCAGAACTCTTAACAATGATTTTGTGATTTTAATGTTTTTTTCTTTGGTCCTTGATATCCTGTGGAGAGTGGCAGTTACTATTATTTAAAAAGGTGTGGTTTTTTTTTTTTTTAAGAAATACCTGTTAATTCTTGGACAACTGAAAAAATTCTTCAGAATTGCATAACCATGTCTATCATTCACTTATATTTGCCAGGCACTGTGTCAGTGTAACCTTAAAGGCAAAGGTAGTAGATACAACTTTTATTAAGATATAAAAACCTAGATATACAGCTCTGAACAGAGACAGTTACACTGAAGAAGTTCAGCTGACCAATAATATTTAATTATAGCCTCATGAATTTAATACAACTCTTGGGTTCTGCTCAAGGAGCTAAGCTTTTCCAAGTTGAAATCATGTTGGTCAAGGATCCACTTAGATCCCCTTGAACAGCTGAGATAACCTATAACTTTCAAAAGTCATTATGAAAAAAATTATCAAAAAAAGGATAAGTAGAGAAACATATGTGAAAAATTAAGAGCCAATAATAGTCTATCATACAAGTATACCTTTGTATTCCCTACCATATCTAAGACTGTTTCCAGTGCTCATGAGGCCATCATATTTTATCCCAACTCCAATGAGCAGACAGACTGCGTTTCAAGTTCCCTCACTTCCTAGCATGAGATTATTTCCCAGAAAAGTGTTGGCACTAATCAGCATGGAACACACCCCCAAGAGTTCTGATCAGTCATTTTGGCACCTTCACAGTCTTGCCCAACATGGAGAGGGAGAGGGTGAGGGAGACTCCAATTTTACTCAGACCCTCCCCTTTGGCTCTTGGCAGTCATAGAGACCACCATTTGCATAAAGATATGGATCTAGGCAAAATCTTGCCTTACAACTTTAATAAAACTCCCTGTTCACATAGTATTGGATCCATTCTGACAGTCCCACCAATATAACCACAGTTGAATGTTACTTGTATATATATAAAAAGAAAACCAAACATTAAAGGAAATGATCAGCTTTCCCAGTAATTTACTCTTCTACTCACTCATCAGCTCAGTCAGTCATACATTGATGTGGACAAAATGTCTCCCTAAAAGATTCACATTTAGAAGTCTAATCCCCACTGTGATGGTATTTGGAGACAGGACCTTTGGGGAGATGATTAGGTTTGGGCTTGGGTTTGCTAATGAGGATGAAGCCCTCATGATGAGATTGGTACCACTATAACAGGATGCAGAGTGAAGGGTTCCCTTTTTCTGCCATTTGAAGATGCACCAAGAATTCTTCTGTCTGTGAAAGAGGCCCTAACCATATACCAAATCCTTCAGCTCCTGCATCTTGAGTTTCATGGCCTTTAGAACTGTGAGAAATAAATGCCTGTTGTCTAAGCCACACAGCCTATGGTAATTTGTTACAGAGCCCAAAGTGAAAAAAGATAGGCATAAACTGAAAGATTATTCTATGCCAGTTATCATGTGAAGTGTTTAGCACAAAAAGATGGTCAAAACAAAATCACGGTCCACAGGATGCGCTCAGTCTACTGGAGAAGTAGATAAATAAAGAATAATTACAGTGCTAGAATGAATGTGTCTATAAGATAAGAGAAAGCAAAAAAGAAAGAGCACATGGACTTGCCAGGGTAATTTCTTAGGACACAAATAGCAGGAGAACATTCCAGGGCAAGAAAGCAGCAATTATGGGGTCCACAAATGTGAAACAGAATGGTGTTTAATAAAATAAGCAAGCTCTTAATATCTGTAGTATCACACAGTGGAAAGATGAAAAGACATGAGGTTGGTAAAATAGGCAGAGGACAGGACATAAAGCCATTTTAAGGAATTTTGACTTTATATTGAAGACAACTCAAGAGTATATAAAAATTTTCAGTCCCTCTTGCTTGATACCTCTTAAAGCATGTTGGAAAGGTTTTTCTAAATTGAGCTCACAAGCGAAGGACCCACACTTATATATAGAAAAGAAATCTATTAGGGGTAAATGGTTTAATGAAATCTCTCATACATTCATGACCAAGACTCATGAGTATAGTATTTTTTAATGGAAAATCATTAATTCCATTGGCACCAGACCATTAATCATAATACATTCCTTTGTTAAATCCTTGTGTTCTTGAAAGTGTAATTTATAGGTCAAGTCTCACAAATGTTTGGTTCAGAATAACTGAGGCATTGATGAAAAATGCATTTCTTGTATCTGCAGTTCACTAATAAGCTTAAATATGATGAGGAGACATCTGTCATAATTCAAATGGATTTCAGCCCTGGCTGACTTACATTAAGCAAATAGCTATACAAAGGCAGATTTAATTTTTCCTCTTCTTATATACCTAGAAACTGGCCTTTGGGAACCTATAAATGCTCAAATCTAATATAGCATGAGATCCTTTGGAGTCAAGGTAAGACAAAGCAGAGAGGGGATACACATTGAGTGCAGAGAACCAGAGACCTCCAACAACTTACAGCTTTTTTTTTTAACCTAAGCATAGTTGATGTACAATCTTTTAAAAGTTACAGGTGTACAATAAGTGATTCACAATTTTAAAGGTTATACTCCATTTGTAGTTATTATAAAATATTGGCCTTATTTCCCATGTTGCACAGTATAGCCTTGTAATTTTTTATACCTAACACTTTGTATCTCTTACTCTCCTGCCCCTTTATTGATCCTCTCCTCTTCCCTCTCCCCACTGGTAACCACTAATTTGTTCTCTCTGTGAATCCGCTTCTTTTCTGTTGTATTCATTAGTTTGCTGTTGTTTTTAGATTCCATAAATCAGTGATGGGCTTCCTTGGTGGCTCAGATGGTAAAGAATCTGCCTGCAATGCAGGAGACTTGGGATCAATCCCTGGGTTGGGAAGATCCCCTGGAGAAGGGGAATATATATAAATATACCATATCTTCTTAATCCGTTTATCTGTTTATGGACCTAGGTTGCTTCCATATTTGGCCATTGAAAATAACCCTACTATGAACACTGAGGTGCATGTATCTTTACAAATTAGCAGTTTTTTTAATTTTTTTAGATAAATATCCTGTCTTGGAATTGTTGGGTCATATGGTACTTCTAGCGTTAGTTTTCTGAGAAACCTTCAGACTGTTTTCCACAGTGGATATACCAGTTTACATCCCCACCAGCAATATACAAGGGTTCTCTTTTCTCCACATCCTTGCTGACATGCTATTTGCGTCCTTTTGTTGATAGCCATCCTGACAGGTGTGAAATAATACCTCATTGTGGTTTTGAATTGCATTTCCTTGATGGTTAGTGATGTTGAACATCTTTTAACATGCCGTCTGCCTGGCCATCTGCACGTCCTCTTTGGCAAAATGCATATTCAGTTTTTCTGCTCTATTTTTTAAAAACTGTGTTGTTTGTTTTTCTGATGTTGAGTTGTATTAACTGTTTATATATGTTGGATATTAACCTCTAATGAGTCATGTCATTTGAAAATATTTTCTCCCATTCAGCAGGTTGTCTTTTCATTTTCTCAATGGTTTCCTTTGGCATGCAAAAATTTTTAAGTTTAATTAGGTCCCATTTGTTTATTTTTGCTTTTATTTCCTTTATCTTAGAAGACAGATCCAAAAAATATTCCTACGATTTATGTGAAAGGGAGGGGGGAGTTCTGCCTATCTTTTCCTCTAGGAGTTTTATGGTTTCCAGTCACATAGTTGGCTTTTAATCTATTTTGAATTTATTTTTGTAAATAGATGTTAAAATAGATGTGGTATGAAAATTATAGGCAAATGTCACTGATGAGCATAGATACAAAAATCCTCAACAAAATATTAGCAAATCCAACCCAACAATACCTTAAAAGGATCATATATCATAATCAAATAGGATTTATCCCAGGGATGTAAATTTTTTTCAGTATCCACAAATAAATTTATATCATATACCACAGTAACATACTGAGTAACAAAAACTTATTTTGTCAAAATTTAAATTCATCCCAAATTTGTCAAAATTCAACATATGTTTGTGGTTAAAAACTCCAGAAAGTAGGCATAGGGAGAGTGTACCTCAACATAATGAAGGCTAGGTATGACAAACCCACAGATAATATCATACTCCGTGGTAAAAAGCTGAAAGCATTTCCTCTAAGATCAGGAATAAGACAAGGATATGCATTCTCATCACTTTTATTAAACATAGTTTTGGAAGTCCTAGCTACAGCAAACATCCAAGAAAAAGAAATAAAAGCAATCCAGATTGGAAAGGAAAATGTAGAAATGTCACTATTTGCAGACAACATGATATGATACATAGAAAACCTTAAAGACACCCCCAGAAAATTACTAAAGTTCACCACTGAATTTGGTAAAATTGCAGGATACAAAATGAATATACAGAAATCTATGTTAAAAGTGAACTATCAGAAAATGGGAATTAAGGAAAAGGTCAATTTACCATCATATCAGTAAGAATATAATACCTGGAAATAAACTTACCTAAGAAGGCAAAATCTCTTTCAGAAAACTAAGACACTGATGAAAGAAATTGAAGACAACATAAACAGATCGAAAGATATACCATGTTCTTGGACTGAAAGATTTAATGTTGTTGAAATGACCATATTACCCAAAAGTTACATAGATTCAATGCAGTCCCTTCAAACTACCAGTGACATTTTTCATGGAACTAGAAGAAATATTTTTTAAATGTTTCTTCTAAAAGAAGAAACAAAAGACCCTGAATAGCCAAAAAAATCCTGAGAAAGAAGAACAGAGCTAGAAAAATTACACTACCTGGTTTCATACTATACCACAAACTAGTCATCAAAACCATACAGTCAGAGCACAAAAACAGACACAAAACTCAATGGAACAAAATAGAGAGTCCAGAAATAAGGTCACACACTTATGGCCAATTCATCCACACAGAAAAGGAAATAATATACAATAGAAAAAGGGTAGTCTTTTCAGTAACTTGTACTGGGAAAATTGGAAAGTTATGTGTGAAATAATAAAATCAGAACATACAGCTTTAAAATAGGCCACTTCTTTCAAATAATATGCATTAATATGCAATAAAAGGAAGATCTGGTTACTAGCAAAATTTCTTTATTTCCTAAATCCTCTCACTTCAGTCTTAACTTTGCCATTTGATATATAATAAAGATAAGTTTAAACAGTACTACCTGGGAGTTCTCAGAAGAGATGTTTGAGATGTATTTGGAAGAAAAAAAAATCTGCAGATAGAAAATGAGAATAATATTTGAGAAGGAGGTAAATATATAGAAAGAACATAATATAACATTGTATTAGTTCACTAGAGTTACTATAACAAAGTGCTACAAATTAGGTGACTTAGAACAGCGAATGCTTACTGTCTCCTAATTGTGGAGGCCAGATCTCTGGGTGGGCAGCAGCAGCATTTTTGGGACCCAGAAGCAAATCTCATCTATGTGCTGAGGTTCCTGAATGACTGTAACTGCACCTATTCCAGTCTTGTAGATGGGCAGGAGAAACAGAAAATGATGCAAAAGTGTGTCTTCCCACATCACTTTCCCTTTTCTATTGCTTTTATGTGTTTTGGAAAGCAAAGTATTTTGCTATGTCTCCCCTAGTCGCCATGCACTGAATGAAGCTCCTTTCTTTGATACCTTCCAGATAAAGCTTTGACCCACAATTCTCAGATGGCTGCCAGGTGCTTATTCGCATGGTACTATTTATAATACTGGTCCATAGGACACACTATAATAGTTAAATAATAAGCGTGAAGTGACCTGCAATCCCTTAATCTTTCATGTGTACAAAATCCTTAAGAGACTTTTCCTCAAACACAGCACAACTTCTGATTTTTAAAAGCAGCATCTTAGAAAAACCTTAGCTTTAATTTCATGCCAAGAACTTTCCTCTGTTTCCTAACCCTGTCAACCTTCACTCTGACTAGCATCCAGATTAATAGTTATTTAGCTGCTGAACAATTATGACAGGTGATTAATTAGTCTCAAGGAGCAGCCACTTGTGCTGCTATTAATCAGCTCATCACCAGACAGAAAGAGAAGGAAAGCAATCTGTATTTGTTACAAAATGGGCGAGGCAGGCATTACTCAGGCAATAAGAAAAGGTCATTGTAGAGCTGAAAGCATGATGACCAGGTTTCGTGAGATTGATGAGCGAGAACTATTTTCTGTATATATTATGAGAGGGAAACAAGAAAAAAAAAAACTGTTCAGTACAGTGTGGTGAAAGGAACTTGATGCATAGAGAATGGATTTCTCCAGATGTGTAAAGTACTTAAATCATATACCATAGGCGTTAAGGTATCTTTACGAGTTAAGATGTAAGGTGAGTTGTTGACTGTTTTCTCAACAATTCTGAAAATATCATAAAGACTACAACTGCTGCATTTGAAAATTAAGCCAGAAGCTTGTGTGCCAACATGCATTTCCCTTTTATCCTCGTTCTCTACAACCTCTCCTCAGTCTTACCCCTTTACCTCAATCTCAACACAAAGCTGTCATGCCCCGTTCTTCCTACTATTATTATCAAATCCGTCCTGCCCCATCTTTCTACTATTACTGTAACTGTAGATTTTATCAGTTTATGTCTGGATTATGGAAATAATCTTTCTCTTGACCAGTGTTTCATGAGAGCTATACTGCAGGTTAGGTGTTATTTCCCCCTGAAATGAAAATTGAATGATGGCATCTTTGTGGTTAAAAACCACAAATGGGATTGCAGCAAAATTCTTGGCATGACTTGTAAGCTTCATCCTGAATACTCAGGATGAGTAAGGTGGATATCATTTTTTTTTCTGATATAAGACAACCTGACTTAAATTCTGCTTCTCTTTCTTACTCACTGTATGATCTTGGGCAAGTCATCTAACCTTTGATTCACTCATCGCTAAAAATCAAATGATAGTATCTACATCATAAGAAGCATGATAAATAATAATAAATAAATAATAATAGCTTTTTGTTATTTCTCAGCATGCACCCAACACTATCTAACAAACCAAGTCAATTTGCACATGCATACATCTGAGCTTTTTATTTCCTCTGTCAGGAAAGAACTCTTATCTGCATTCCACATTCCCCCTTACATATTGAACAGACAGCCATCTTCACTGTTCAGCTTAAAATTATGTTACCTTCTCTAAGATGCCGTTTTTCACTTTCTCTGCTTGGATGGAAACAAACTTCCCCACCATCCTACCTCCCTGTTACAGCACACTGTCCCCTGTCACCCTTGTCAATCATCTCAACACTGGATTGTATTTAGTGTCCTTATTACTAGACTTTCCTAGTCATGCTAATGATAAAAGTGTACTGCCAATGCAGGAGATGCAAGAGACATGAGATCGATCCCTGGGTTAGGAAGATTCCCTGGAGAAGAAAATGGCAACCGACTCCACTGTTCTTGCCTGGAAAACTCCATGGACAGAGGAGCCTTGCGGGGTACAGTTCATGGGTTTGCAAAGAGGTGGATACGAGTGAGCTACTGAGCACAAGAACACAATTGTGAGGTTAAATTCCTTGTAAGGAGAATTTTGTTTCCTCTGTGGCAGGAAGAAATCCATATTTTGAACACATACTTCACATGTGGCAGGAACTTAATCCGTATTTTGAACAAATGAGTGAATGTTGCAGGAAAGGTTGGCCAAACAAGTAGAAATAACAGTTAGGTAAAATATCTAGTGAAATAACCAAACATCTCCAAAATGAAGATAAAGCCAGGAGCTGATACACTGGCTGATCCATATACTTAAATCAGTACTAACTCTCTGGGGCACTGCTGTAATTGGACTTTGGGGAGTATACTCTGGGTTGGAATAATGAGTGACTTGAGGCAAATACTTTGAATTTCACTCCTTATTAAAATTGCCATCATATGGAGAATGAGATTTAAGAAACATAAAAATAAAAAGTAGATGAGATTCCCTCTAGCAAGTAGGACAACGTGTCAGACGATGTCATCCACTGCCAAACCGCCTCTTTATGAGGCTTTTCTGGGGCACCAGGGGTTTACCAGTGGTCTAGAGGTCTCACGTTTTCAGTCTCATTTAAAACGCAGAGCCTGTCTGAGGATATATGCCATTGAAAGACGTGAGTCTCATCCTCATCTCTCCCCATTCTTAGAAGCTCCTTGCTAGTAACACCTGTGTGAGGGAAAAAAAGATGCTTGCACACCTCATTTTCTATATTAATCATCCTTTATACAGCAAGCACAAGGGTATCATAAGCAAGCATATGACTTCAGGTGGGTAATAAACAGCAGGGATGGATCAACTTTATAAAAACCAAAACTCTATTTTCACATGATTCAATTTACCACTCCCTGTGTGGATGGGTTTAACTACATCAGAATTGGCTTTTGCAAAGTGCCTGAGGAGGTACTTGAACTTAATTGTACTCTGTGCTCATTACTGAAGTAGTTAATCAGATCCAAAGTAGGGCAGAAGGCCTTTTGCATTTGCTCCCATTGGAACATGTCCTAGGTCCCAATATCAGGTTGAATCCTGTTTTTGACTCTGTGTGTGTGTGTGTGTGTGTGTGTGTGTGTGTGTGTGTGTGTGTACGTGCTCAGTCACTCAGTCGTATCTGACTCTTTGTGGCCCCGTGGACTGTAGCCCACCAGGCTCCTCTGTCTGTGGGATTCTCCAGGCAAGAATACTGGAGTGGCTTGCCATATTTTCCTCTAGGGGATCTTCCTGATCCAGAGATTGAACCCATGTCTCTTGCATCTCTTGCACTGGCAGACAGATTCTTTGCCATTGTACAAAGTATTAAATATTAATGGTAGAAAATCATGTTTCAGTTCCACAGAAATAACCAAACATTAGATCAAATATTTCCCTTGGGTTGAGACTAGTTTATGGAGGACCGCATGTAAGCAATTAAACCAAGAGCTAGAAAAGAAGAAAATAAACAGGAGGAAAATGAGACAAGACTATGAAATGAAAGTAAGAATTGCACATCTGCATAGTAAGAAATCACGACATAGCCTTGCTACCCAGGCACTGCTGTGAAGTGAGGAAAAAGACATATTTTGGTGTCTTCAGATTTGAGGTTGGTTTCACTGGGCATTTTTTAGCTTTGGGTTAATAACTTAGCCTCTTGAGCCTGTTATCCTTCTACAAAATGAGTATAATAAAGCTCACCACCATGAGTTGTCACAAACCCCAAATGAAATCATGAGAAACTTGTGCTATAAGTCTCCTGAGTATTAGTCTCATTCTCTGTTGAGATTTAGGCTTCCCAGGTGGCACTAGTGGTAAAGAACCCGCCTACCAATGCAGGAGACATAAGAGATGCAGGTTAGATCCCTGGGTTAGGAAGATCCCCTGGAGGAGGGCATGGCAATCCACTCCAATATTCTCACCTGGACAATCCCATGGACAGAGGATCCTGATGGGCTACAGTCCGTAGGGTCGGAAAGAGTTGGACACGACTGAAGGGACTTAGCATGCACTCACACGGTTGAGATTTGGAGGGGCAGGCTTGAAGTTGGTTGCATCAGTCACACTAAGGACGTTGTTCAATTTTCTCAGTTTGATAGGGACACAGAATCTAGGTAAGTAATTGCCATTGTGGTACTTCAAGCACAGTTAAATCCAGTAGTTTGTCTTTGGACATTTTTCTTCCTTTACAGTTTCGTATTAATGAGAAAATAGTAAATGCTCCTCTCTTCCCCAACCACTTCCTCAGACCACTTGTGATTATCTGTCCCTGTAGGAACCATTGTATACCTCCCTAAGGACACTCAGCTGGAAATCTGGCTGACAGATCTAATAAATACAAGAGTGAAGGTAACATTAAACGGTGGCTCAAAGGGTAAAGAATCTGCCTGCAGTGTAGGAGACCTGGGTTTGATCCCTGGGTTGGGAAGATCTTCTGGAGAAAGGAATGGCAACCCATTCCAGTATTCTTGCCTAGAGAATCCCATGGACAGAGGAGCCTGGTGGACTATAGTTTATGGGGTTGCAAAGAGTCAGACACAGCTGAGAAACTAACACTTTCACTAAATATACTTTTAGTCATTTAAATCTAGTGATAGGATAATTAATAGAGCCAGTTTTATGAAGCTGGCATCACTTTTCCTTCTCTCTTACTTTTTTGGGAAGTGTTTCCTCTCTTTCTTTGCAAGTTAAAATTTGTCTTCAGACTGGATATCACTTGGATGTATCTACTGGCTAGCGCACATCCTAACAAATATTTTTCTTTCCTCTTAAATTTCCTAAACGTCTATCTCTTTCAAGCACTTGACACTTTTGTCAGATAATTCTCCTGTTCACCTATATATTTTTTTCATTGCCCTCATTATATGAGAAGCTCTTCTCCATAATTACAGTGCTGCATGTAAAGTATGTAAAATACATCTCAAAAATATTTTGAGACATGTAAAACATGTATCAAAAAGGAGCATTTCAAATATTTCATGATGAAGTGTTTTCTATTAAAATAAGCTTAGGATTAAAGATTGAGGGCAGAAAGATTGAAGGCAGAAAGAACAGGACAACAGAGGATGAGATAGTTGGATACCATCACCGTTGCAATGGACATGAACTTGGGCAGATTCCGGGAGATGATGAGGTACAAGGAATCCTTGAATGTTGCAATGCTGCAGTCCCTGGGGTTGTGAAGAATCATGCATGACTTGGTGACTGAACAACAAGAACAGATTAAAATTATATTTGGGACTTCATAACACCCATAAAATTCCATGAGATGCCATGTGTGTATATATACTAAAATTAATTTTGCTATTGTGCATGTGTGTGTTCAGTTGCTTCAGTGATGTCCAACTCTGTGTGACCCTATGGACTGTAGCCTGCCAGGCTCCTCTACAAAGTATTAAACATTAATCACAAAAATATTCCTATTTTAGTCCCAGAGAAATATATATGTATCAGTATAGTTCAGTCACTCAGTCATGTCCGACCCATTGCGACACCATGGACTGCAGCATGCCAGGCTTCCCTGCCCATCACTAGCTTCTGAAGCTTGCTCAAACTCATGTTCATCAAGTTGGTGATGCCATCCAACCATCTCATCCTCTGTTGCCTCCTGCTCCTGCCTTCAATCTTTCCCAGCATCAGAGTCTTTGCCGTTGAGTCAGTTCTTCGCATTAAGTGGCCGAAGTATTGGAGCTTCAGCTTTAGCATCAGTCCTTCCATTGTATATTCAGGGTTGATTTCCTTTAGGATAGACTGGCTTTATCTCCTTGCAGTCCAAGGGACTCTCAATAATCTTCTCCAACACCACAGTTCAAAAGTATCAATTCCTCGGTGCTCAGCTTTCATTATGGTCCAGTTTTCCAAATTTGCTAGCACATTGAGTGCAGCACTTTCACAACATCACTTTTTAGGATTTGAAATAGCTCAATTTCAAATCACTTCCACTAGCTTTGTTTGTAGTGATGCTTCCTAAGAGCCACTTGACTTCACATTCCAAGATGTCTGGCTCTAAATGAGTGATATTACGATCATGGTTATCTGGGTCATGAAGATCTTTTTTTGTATAGTTCTTCTGTGCATTCTTGCCACCTCTTCTTACTATCTTCTGCTTCTGTTAGGTCCATACCATTTCTGTTCTTTACTGTCATATGTACTCAGAGCTGTGTGATATGTCTGATCACAACTGCTATTCACTATGATAGTGTCTTGACGAATAATAGGTGCCTCAAATGACCTCCTAATGAATAGGTGCCTCAAATGCTTCCCTATTTAACTGAAGGTGAGTCACAATATGATTGAGTGGAAGATAAGACCTGTGTGGGTTTATATAAGGATATGTGTCCACACTCCAAATCATAGAATATGATGCAGGACAAAAGTGAAAGTCGCTGAGTCATGGCTGACTCTTTGCGACCCCTTGGACTATAACTGTCCATAGAATTCTCCAGGCCATAATACTGGAGTGGGTAGCCTTTCCCTTCTCCAAAGGATCTTCCAAACCCAGGGATAGAACTCAGCTTTCCTGCATTGCAGGTGGATTCTTTACCAGCTGAGCCACCAGGGAAGCCCAAGAATACCAGAGCGGGTAGCCTATCCCTTCTCCAGCAGATCTTCCTCACCCAGGAATCAAAAAGTTGTCTCCTGCATTGCAGGTGGATTCTGTACCAACTGAGCTACTGGGGCCAAAAGAAAGATTCATATGAAATCGTGACTCCATGGACGTAGCAGCTGTGCTCAGTGGAGAATTCAATTCCTGAGTATGAGGAAGCCTGTTTGTTTGAAGATCGGCAGGTTTGTCTGCTTCTTGGCACTGAAACAGAGAGTAGCAACAGGTGTGAAGTGAATAATTCCAACTTCATCTTCAATTTCTAGCATCAGACATTCAGAGTCCCCCTAGCGCTAGGAAGCCTTCCTGCTTCTCTTCTACTTAACTCTCATCCTGGTCCCCAAGTCTATAATGATGAGCTGTTAGGGACTAAGACTTCTAAGTACAACAGACTACGAAAAGACAGCAAAAAGTTGAGTCCTGAACCCTTTTTATATCGTGAACACTTTTGGCAGTCTTAAAGAGCCCATGAGCTCTTTCTCTGAAGAATTTTGCAAATGTCTATAAACTCATAAATAAAATGCATATTTTTAATTGATTATGTTCTGATACGTTTTCTAAAATGTAATGAACAATGTGATATTTTCTAAAACGTTATTAATAGAAAAATGTATTTTCCTTTTAAGCTCATTAAATAGAAAAATGTTTCAGTTATATCTGAATTTCAAAGTAGTGATAATTGCAACTGATATTTTAATATATCTGTAATGCTTGTAATGTTATATAAAAATACCTGTAATGATCCCTGTTAGTAATATAGTTACAGGTACTGTTAAGTATGTTTTCTGTTACCTATATTATCTATACATATAATTGAAAAAAAATGTTAAATTTTGGTTGGTAATAGTAAAAGTAAGGATGTAATTTTTTTTTTCTGTACAAGTTTATAACACTGAATTTGAGACACAGACCACCAGGGACCAAAAAATACTTGAAGCCTTTGCTATTTGCCTTGGGAGACATCTCACATATATTATCTCTAATCCTTATAAAATTGTATAAGATAGAGTTAAGTAACTGTCCAATCACAAATGAAGATTTCTGAATCTCAGAGAAGTAAAGTGACTTACTTATTACTAGAGATAGGAGTGATGAGGCTGGCATTTCAACCAAATATCTAGTCATTCAGTCTACTTACAACTCTACCATTAAGCTTAACCCTGCTTTAGTAATTACCCTCCACCTCACACCGTCCCATGCTATGCTTCGTAAATCCTTCTATACCTAAAGTCCTTATGCATTAACATAAGTAACATGTGAGATGCTGCTTAGAAGGCAGTCTGATAAGCTCCAAGGGGACCTTGCTATTTTTGGATTCATATCAAAGACTTGATTGATGAAGGCTTCATAAAGATAAGAGGTAGGACCCTCTGGACAAGGTATATAAGTGATGTAAAGTACAAGCTACTTAATTTTTTTAATGCAATATAAAACATGAACTAGCCCAGCAGCATTGCAGTATAATCTAGAGAAGCCTTGTTGACAAAGAAAAGCATTATAAACAAAATGAATTCTAAAAACAACAGATCCTTGGCATTATTTGAAAGTTGATTTTAAAAATTATGGAATTCCTAGAAGATGAGACATGCAGATGTTACTGATAGCTGTTGGGACACTAGTTTTGGGCACCGCTGGCTGTCTGTGGCTGTGCCTGGCCGTGGGATTAGCCTACACTCTAATAGGTTTGTCATCTGTTAGTCATGTTGTATTGAGGTGACTGTTTAACTTTGCCTGTGCCACGATTTCCTCATCAGAAAAAGGAGAACAACAAAGGTTCTTATGATATCAGGGGTGTTTTGTGTGTGTGAATTTAATAAGCTAATACATTTCTGTGCCTCAATCTCTTCATCTTTAAAATGGACATCATTAGTATGAACCTCATGGAGCTGTTACATGGTTATATAATAGTAAACCCTAAGGTCAGCATCTGATATATAAAAAGAACAATATACGGTACGTGTGTTTGAAGTGTAGAGTTTCATGAGCTATGTGATCTGGACCTTGAACATGTTATTTATAACTGAGCCTCCGTTTTTTTCATTTGTAAAGTGAGTGTGCTTTCTATTTCATTTTGGTATCTACATTAGAAACAGTAAGATTGACAATTACATTTGAACCTATATTTCTTATTAAAAACTTGCCCCTTTAATATGACATCATTCTGCAAAAATCTTTGTCAAGTCATTGCATGCCCCCACTTTTGGCAATATGTTCTATATCAAGGTACGTTGCATCTAATTAGTATGTGTGTTGGCCTTTTACCAAAACCTCTAATATTCTTTGACATTATTTCTGATGATCCTGTATTTATGAAAGTTGCTCTGTTTTCTGGAGATTTTTATTTAAAGTCTCCTATGTTTACCATGGTATTTTTCGTAAAGATTTAAGGTATGAACCAATTAATGTAGTTCATACCTTAGTTCATAGTCTTGCCTGTGAACCTGAGCAGTTGGTCATTATCATTATCTTCTGAGGAACTGATAGCTGTCCATCTGCATGCATCTTTGGCCATTGTTACATATTATTGTCAGTCATTAAAATTAAAGGAAAAGTGAGAGCTTACAAAGGTCTTAAATGGCAAGTGTCATGTTAAGGAAATTAATTCTTACTATGTCTAAAACATATATTTCAATTGGTAAGAGAGTGGCCCAGACTTGATGCTTGGATATACAGATGAAACCTATCTAATCAGTATGTTTATTGCTTATTTGAAAGTTTCATTTTTTTCCTTTCAAGATACTATAAACTTCCTTTAAAACCTTATCTATATTATGTCCTTTATTTTTCTGAGTTTACAAGCTTTATAACTTTGACCCAAAGCCATTGATTTCCACAAGGTAGAGTCCAACAATATGATGCACGAACAAATAGATATGTGGTCCTAGTTGGTCCACATGTGAGCCCCTGAAAGTCTTTCTTTAGTTTCTTCCTTGTCATGAAATACAGTTCACTTTCCAAGATGCCACCAAGTCTATCTGAAAAGCAAAAAGCTAACAACAAACATACAAACAAGCAAAAAATCTCAGAAGAATAAACAAAATACTGCTTAAGTCATTCTTTTCGATTTGAAGTCCTGGGCATGACATTAAAGGACTCTCAGAATTAAGTCAAAATTTTCTTTCTAGTCTCATCACACTTGGCCATTTTTACCCAATTATTCTTTTATGTCATCTTTCCTATCTACCTGCTCTTATCCATGTAGAGAATATCCTTTCTCTTGTCTCTCCCATTACCTGAGACCACTGGTCCTTTACCACTAACCATATGCCAATTTTTCCCTCTGAAACTCATGTTTCTCCCTTTACTACAATCTATCTTCTATATCATTAGAGCATTTGTTTGGCTTTTGAATTTTATTTTTATTTCTATGAGCTCTTCAGAATCAAAAGTATTTTATAAAGTCTTTATCTTCCTTGCCCAAGCTCCTGCCTGGAGTATAGAAAATGCCAAATAAAAATGTAGACCCATGAGTGAGTGAATGAATGAATGAACTTTTTGGTAAAGCCCAGTTGAAATGTAATCTCTGTGAAATCTTTCTGAATTTCTTCAGACAGAGTTAATCACTCCTCCTAGATTTGTATAAGACTATACAATTTACAACAAATCAGGCTGCAGCTGAAATTTTTATATACTTATTAGACTCAATATGCTGTGAGATTCCTCTAAGTGACCATTTTATTCATCTTTTCAGTCACAGGTTTGCTAGCCCATAGTAGATGTTCAGCATGTCTTCTTTTTTTAAATAAGTGACTGATTGGGCTGTGTCCTATTCATTTTTTATGTCTATGAATGGTCTATGAAATCTTGAAATTGCCCTAGAGGAGAAGATTAATTGATCTTTTCAGTCTGGATGCTACTGAATCACAGCTCAGTTCAGCTGTTTGCTGGTTCACGGTACTAAAACAGAGTGCTGGTTCTTATCAG